>JAMWFC010000046.1:1799458-2146934 GCA_027475525.1 Macrolepiota albuminosa | reverse complement strand
GGAACAAATGCGGCAAGGTTCCCGGAGCCGGTGCCGAGCCTGCCGTTGATGCGCCTAACCTGTATAGGGTCCTATCAACGGATAACGGTGCGCCCATCATCAAAGCGCTAACTTACCTTGCCAAGAAATACAACATTCACCACATTCGAGTATCTGGCTACAACAAGCGCGCCAATGGCCTGGTAGAGAGACCACACTTTGACGTTCGGCAAGCGCTTTTCAAGGCAGTCGATGGCGACGAGTCTCGTTGGAGTGAAGCGACTTATTCAGTGTTTTGGTCGGAAAGAGTTACCATTCGTAAGCGCATGGGTTGTTCTCCCTATTACGCGGCTACTGGCACCCATCCGTTACTCCCTGCCGACATTATAGAAGCGACCTACCTTCAACCGGCACCCAATAGTATCTTAGCGACTACCGATCTTATCGCCAGACGAGCTATTGATCTCCAGCGAAGGAAAGAAGATTTAGAGCGACTTCACGAGGTAGTCTTTAGCGCTTGTCGCCAAGCAGCCCTGCGATTTGAAACCGACCATAGCGCGACTATCAAAGATTACAACTTCCCGCAGGGAGCGCTAGTGCTTATGCGCAACTCCAAAATTGAAACCTCATACAACAAGAAAATGCGCCCTCGCTATCTAGGACCTTTGGTAGTTATCTCCCGTAACCGTGGAGGCGCTTACGTGCTCTGTGAATTAGATGGTTCAGTACTGCATCGACCGGTTGCCGCTTTTCGCCTATTGCCATACCTCGCTAGAGAACAAATCGACTTGCCGCTTGAAGCGCTAGATATTGACACCGCCAAGCTGAGAGAACTTGAAGAAACCGAATTATTGGACGATGATGACTTGCCGACTTTAGTTGAAGAAGAAGAAAACGATTAGAAAAGAATATTATTGATAAGCTCCTTTTTCTATTACTTACCTTACTTATCTTTCTTGCCGAGACTTACTATACTATATTCAACAGACATTTCCTTACATAGTCAAGTCGCAGCGCTAGCGTGTTGCCAACGCTTAGCGCATTGCGCAACTCTCGCCAAGGGTTTTTCGCTATGATGACTTACTGAGCGTTTCCCTTTTCCTCAAAATTTGTCTAAGTCCCTCTCATTTGATTCATCTTACTAAAACCTACCCTAGAATGCTTGCCGCTTGCCTTCTCTTAGCCATACTTTGTTTGTTTCTTTTGATGATTCGCTAACTCAGATTTCGGGATTCCCCCCTACACTCGGCAAGGACGCGGCAAGAGATATATACGTGACCGGGAACAACAAAAATATGTACAAAAGACCTATCTACTCTGAGGTCTATCAATTTTCATCCTCCGAAAGCGACATGGCATCGTCGAGCGGCAAGAGGTCGCCAACTTGCACGTGGTTGAGGGCCTGCCACTCTAGCGCCTCGTTGCAGTCCGCCTGGTACTCTTGAAGGGCGTCCATGCTACGAGTCAAATTGGCGTACCGAAGGCAAGAGGCCATAATTTGTTGCCGCACCCGCTCGCGCTCGCGACCCAGTACCGCTCGCATACTTGCCGCACGCGTCGCCATCCGCTCTATCACTTGAGGAGGGTATAAAGCCACCACCGGATAGACGAGGTCTTCCCCCAGCCACTCGTAAGTGTCGCCAGTGACTCTTGGCTGGGGCTGGGGGGTCCACGATGAAGGCCCACTCGAGCTTGTCCAGAGCTGCGCCTCCAAGTCACCTTCACTTACCCAGGGGGCGGCAGGCTCCACTGTTGGCAACTCCTGGGACTCGCCAGGGAAGTCCCGCAAAGTCTCTTCCATCGCCCCTTCGCCCTCTACCACCTCTTCTGCCACCGGCTCCCTAGCCGCGGTTCCCACCTCGTTGTTTTCGCGTTGAGTCGCCAAGGTTTCTTCTTCACCCTCGGCGTCCTCAGTCCCTCCCATTGCCGCCTTCTCGGCCTTCTCTTCATCCTCCATCTCCACATCTGCGGGGACCTCTTCCCACTCCTCTGGTGGCGCCGAGTCGCCAACCGCTGCCCGCTCTCCCACCTCCTCCTCCCCGCCAAGGGACCTCGCCGCCAAATGGATGGGCGACAAGAGGCCACTTGGGCCTGCCTCGGAATCTTGAGGGGGCAGGCGACTCGCCGCTAATGCCCTCTGCAAGTCTTCCATCTCGGTGTCGCGAGGGGCTGGCGAGGGGGGAGGTGAAGAGACCACCCGAGGTCGCTTTGCCTTGCCCTTCCCTTTGCTGGGGGAAGGGGCTTGTCGTTTTGTGGGGACCGCAGTCCCTTGGCGCTCTCCGGCGCCACGATTGCCGACCGTTTCGTTTTCATCCCCTTGACGCATCGGCAGCGCCAGGGAACTCTTGCTGATTAAGGCCACGTCGCCAGCGGCCTGCTTCTTCCTCTCCCCCTCGACGAACTCCCGCGCCCTTCTGACGAGTACGGCACGCTTGAAAGTGCGCTCCACTACCGCGTCGGGAGCCCCACCGCGTTCACGACTCTTGGCGCCGTCCAAAGTGCAAGCTCGTTTTAGCGTCCCGCACCGGTAACAGGGCTGGCCACCGGTGGGGTACCAACACCCCTCTGGGTCGTTGTCGGCCCAGCACTTGTCGCACTACAGAAGTGTTAACAGACATGGTAAGAAGAGCTACAACACTTACCGCTCCTTGGGGGTCCTTGAACTCCCGTCTTGCCGCCGGACTTGCCGTCTTCTTGTCCTTCATCTCCGGCAAGACCACCCCCGCCTCCAATCCTTCATCTAAAACCGCCTCATCTCGTCGCGCTACCAACAGACCCTTCAGCTCTGCGTCGCTAAAGGAGGTTTGTGTTGGCGCCTGTCAACTAGCTGGTTAGCAGGGGAAGTACCTTGGCGCGACGAGCTTACCGTGTAACGAGGGGCGGCAGCCTTACGAGACTTGAAATAGGATGAACAACGGTCGCCAACAGTAAGAAAGGAGGAGACTTACCTTCTTTTTCAAAGTCTTGCCCGGCTTAACTGGGGAACCCATGCTGCTTGCCGGCAGTGCTGGGTTCTGGGCACTGCCGGCACGGGAATCCTTACTTGACCCAGCGACTGCGGACTCCTGCCTTTTCGTAGCAGGCGCCTTCCCCTTGCCGGCGACCTCCTCCTCACCAGTGACTTCGTGCCCTTCCTGCGCCTGGAGCCTTTCCTGGGCATCCCGTGACGCCTCGGCAAGCGCTTCCTCACGAATGGCAGCCATCTCGGCATCAACCTGCAGGTTGGCGAGAGGCGCCAATACCTCTTGCTTACTGCGAGGAGACAAGTCAGACCACAGCTGAAGTTAGAAATAACAATCAAAGATACTTACTCAGGCGCGGGAGCGCTTACCGTCATCGGCAAGGCGCCAGACAAAATATCCTCCAGTTCGTCCTCGATTGTCAGGACGGGAGGAGGTGCCTGGCAACTCGATCAGCTAGCGACACGGCAAGAACTGAAAGCACTCACAAAACAGGAGAAAGGCGCTAACCACTCAGCGCCACAATTGTCTACGTACCGCACCCGGCACCATTCCCGCACTTCAATCTCCCTGTCCCAGCCTACGCCAAGGACCCGAACTTCGTACCATCGCTCTAACAGCTTCATTACCGCAATAATCAAGTTTGAAGGCGCCTCCGCGCCCACACCCTCGATGCGCTTGATAAAATTGTTCGCCTTAGCGATGTAGGCGGAGGCAGCGTCTTGAGCCTCGCGGGACGGTACTGGAGGTGGAGTTGGAATGCGGAAAGACATTTTAATATTATTGAGCGCCAGGTAAAAATGGGGAGAAGAAACGAAGTCCACACTCATGTGCCAGGACTATAAACCAAATCTCAAAAACGCACGGACCACTGGTCACAAAAGCGGTAACGGTAGCCTTATTTGGTGACTGAGGACAGTCAATTTTTCAGTTGGGGGGAGATGATAGGACCCCATACAGGTTAGGCGCATCAACGGCAGGCTCGGCACCGGCTCCGGAAACCTTGCCGCACTCGTTCCGAACTTAGCGCACACGTTCTACCCATTTTAAGCCATTTCCGATGGCCGGACACGGCAGGAAGCAGATCCGATTAATGATAGCACCGACGGCAGCAAGAATGACAACTGACAGATGGCATCAGTCACTGACGACAGCGCTTAGCAAGAAGCTTGATGATCTATCAAAAACTGACGGACAGCTTGGCGTTTGACCTTGGCGTCTGACACCGCTTACCGTCTCGATTCGGCACCTGACAGGAGCAGGGACATCTTCATAGGGAAGGACGACTGCCTCCGCATCACGGAGAAATGATGACTCTGCAGGTACATTGTACCCATTATCTCCCAGACGTTGGAAAAGGGTAGCCAGGACTAAGTCCTGGTTGTGAGTGGGCTCGACAGCCCGTGCTTTTCCTTTGTCGCGTCAAGGACGCGACTCTTCTTCCGAGCTGAGCTTGGATTGGTGCGGCATTTCCAGCCGCTGTAGCAAGGAGAGCTTGGCCAAGCTCTCCGTTGGCGCATCAGCCGATGAGCTGATGCTCCGTTGATAGGACCCCATATAGGTTAGGCGCATCAACGGCAGGCTCGGCACCGGCTCCGGAAACCTTGCCGCACTCGTTCTTGATAGGACCCCATATAGGTTAGGCGCATCAACGGCAGGCTCGGCACCGGCTCCGGAAACCTTGCCGCACTCGTTCCGAACTTAGCGCACGCGTTCTACCTATTTTAAGCCATTTCTGACGGCCGGACACGGCAAGAAGCAGATCCAATCAATGATAGCGCCGACGGCAGCAGGAATGACAACTGACAGATGGCATCAGTCACTGATGACAGCGCTTAGCGAGAAGCTTGATGATCTATCAAAAACTGACGGACAGCTTGGCGTTTGACCTTGGCGTCTGACACCGCTTACCGTCTCGATTTGGCGCCCAACGTCGCTTAGGTCTTCTGACAGACAGAAGGGTGATGGATTGATGATTTAGCACCGCGATCTGCCGCCTGGTGGCGCCAAGGGTCTTGAATGGACGGTAGGAATCTGAAACTGTTGGAGCTACCCCTATGAAATTTTCCAGTTTACCGCACTTTGGCGATGGTTGGTCACTGGCGACGGTGAACTCCTTGTAGTATATATATTACTTACCGACTTGTACATACGATCAGCAGAACAATAGACCACAGTTTACTCCCCTTTCCTCAGTCTCCCTTACGCTCAAGAGCTCATTTACGCTACGGTCGGCAACGTCGAACTCATCGGTAGTTACAGACGCTCGCCAACACTCGACACACTCGCGCCTTGCAACTACGGCAGGCATTATCGACGCTTAGACTTCGCTAAGCTTACCGTGCTCTTGCCGCTTACTTTGCCGTGTTCGCTTACCGCTCTTTCCTAGGCGCTTTCCCTTAGCGCTTTACACCTGCCGACCCCGTTACCGACTTTTACCCTTTTTCACAGACGCGTTCTCTGGGACCTGCCCGGGACTCCTCATATCACTTGCCGACCCCGTTACCGACTTTTACCCTTTTTCACAGACGCGTTCTCTGGGACCTGCCCGGGACTCCTCATATCACTTATAGCGCGCCCAACGCACACTCTTGGTACGGTAACACAATTGCTACATTTGTTGCTGACCAAACTTTGGGCGTCATCAAATTGGAGCCCACCGCGAGGGATCTCTAGGGCAGAATTCCGCCAGAAACCCGTCTCCAGCGTAGGCGCCGCCTGCTAGACCAGTCGGCAGAAGGCATTGCTCCTTCCCACCCATCAACTCCACAACCACCTGGTGCCTTACCGGGTCTCTCTCTAGCCCAGGAACTACAGAACGCCACTGTAGACGCTTTTCCTGATCTCTTCCCGCACTCCCTCGATTATAGTGCCGACGACCCCTTAGCGTCGCCCTTTGCCGTACCACAGTCAATCACTCCCATTACTCCGCTAACGCCTCTTTCACAACTCATTTCTCTTACCCCGTCGCCAATTTCTAGAACTCCTTCCCCACTACCGCTAACCGAACTCGCCAACACAGTCGCTATGGAACAACAAGTTCAGCGCATGCCGCCACGCAACCACTTCTCGGCACCGAAATGGGACGAGACCAAGCCACGGGAGCTCTCCCAGTATTTCAAGGAGTTGGAGTATTTATTCAGAGACTGTAACATTACCGACCACACGCAGATGAAGGAGTACGCGGCAAGATACGTATCGTACGACACGGCAGAGACTTGGACTGGTCTTTCCGAGTTTGCAGCGCTCGTTCCCGCCACGCCGACAGCTCCCGCCCAAGGCGCTTCGTATGAGGACTGGAAGACAGCAGTGATCCAGCTGTACCCTGGCGCTGAGGAGGCTACCCGATACACGGTAAACGAGTTACAGAAACTAGTTCAGGAATCTTTCGACAGTGGCACATCGTCGCTTGGCGCATTCTCCACGTATTACCGCGAGTTCCAGAAGATCGCTAGGTGGCTTCTGCAGAACGGCAAGCTCTATATTAACGAGGAGCGTCGCCTTTTCCAGCAAGGCATCCCGACTTCGCTTTGGACTCGTATTGCTCGTCGCCTAGAGATAGTTCACCAGGCTCATCACCCAGACGAGCCCTATAACGTTGCCGACGTCTTTGAAGCCGGTAAATGGGTTCTTAAGGGAACGGACACTGGCGTTGGACTGCAACGCGCTAGGATGAGCCCACCCCCTGAGCGAACTAACGGTATCATTCCCATCCCGCCTCCTGTTGCCGACTTCGTTAAGAAAGAGGAGCTCAATGCTGCTATTACCGCCGCTGTCGCTTCCGCGATGACACGTATCGAAACTATGATTACCACCAACCTGACTGCTAACCGACCCGCTAACGTACCCGCACCTGGCCCTTGCCACTTCTGTGGGGAAATTGGCCACACCATGACTAGAGGACGCTGCGCTACCCTCGAGAATTACGTTCGCCAAGGTAGAATTCGACGAGCTATCGACGGCAAGATAGTCCTCACCACTGGCGCCACCATCCCCAACTACCCAGACAAGAAGTCCTTCCAGGAGCGGGTAGATGAATGGCATAGGCGCAACCCAGGACAAATCGTTACCGGCACGCTATCTGGCAACGCTAACCCCGACCCCGAACAGGCGACCCAACAGCAGATGATTCACGAGGTCCTACATTTCGACAGCGTTGGCGACCACCCTACTTTTTCGCGGGAAGAGCGTATCGCCAAGCTGCAGCAGGAATTAGATTCGCTAAAGAACCAGGTCTTTGATGGGGTTGAAGTTAAGCAGCCTAAACAACCTCTTAAAGGATACAAGCCGATGCCTCCCGCTAGCAAGTTACCGGCACCTGCTCCTGCCGCACCTCCTGCCACTGCCCCTGCTCCTGCTCCAGAACCCTCGTCGTCCGCTACCGCTCCCGAACCGCCCTTGCCGCCTCTCCATCCCTACTCAGGGATTCCCGACCGTTATCACGCTCCCGCACAACGAAACTTTGCCGCTCCCGAGAAACGTCCTGAGGGTGGCTACCGACCTACTGCGCCAATTTTCGATATCGAGAAATCCAACCACGTCTTTAACCGCATCATGAAAACCAATGTTACCTTATCAGTAGAAGAGCTTTGTAGTATTGCTCCCGACGTCCGCAACCAAGTCAAGACGGCAGTCACTCCCCGACGACCCTTGGCGACAGCTGTTGCCGAGGTTGACGAACTCGATGACGCGCTTCCTGGTTTCTCTGTTACCATCGACCCTCCCGACACTGAAGACACTCTTGCCGACCCCATCGCTAACGCCACCTCTGTGGACCCAGTGGAGACCTATCTTAGGTCAGTCGACCACGGCGAAGACCCGGCAATCCTTACCGTCGCCCAAGAATCACACGCTATCCGCTCGGTAGCGCTAACCGTAGACAACAAGCACGAAGTAGAGGCAATCGTGGATAGCGGGTCTCAGATTATTTCTATGGCAGCAGAAGTCGCTAATGATCTAGGCCTCATTTACGACCCTACGGTGATACTAAACATGCAGAGCGCTAACGGTACGGTAGACAGATCCCTCGGCCTCGCCAAGAATGTGCCGTGCACCCTTGGCGACATTACCTTTTACCTCCAGATACACATTTTACGCTCCCCAGCATACGACTTATTACTCGGCAGACCTTTTGACGTCTTGGCGCGATCAGTCGTCAAGACTGTTACCGACGAAGAAACAACACTGACAATTAGCGACCCAAATTCCGGAATCCGACGAACGGTGCCAACGTTCCCTAGGGGACAACGAAAAGGCGCCCGCGCTAAGCCCCCGGAGTTTACCGACCAGCACGCCAACGAGCCTCCCCACCGGTGTTTTCACAAACCATCGAGGAGGTGATTGGCGACGATCACGGAGATGTAGCGCTAACGCTGGAATTTGACCATTCAACTGGTCTTGTAACTGTTATGTCTACTGCTTTTCTTGACGAAGATGTTTTAACTACTTTACCTACTACCGACGCAGAGCCTTCCCAGAAAAATCAAAACATTACCGACTCCTCTCTTGCCTACTTGTACCTTACCGCTTCTGAATCCTTTCAAAACATTGCGTCTACCGATACTTATCTCACTACTCTTCCCGGAGCCTCGGCTCCCGCCGTTCTTGGACTTGCCGCTCCTCAGGCTACAGTTCCCCTTTCCACCTCTGTATATAACCAAGCTAACGCTCCCAAAAGGAAAGGGGTTCAAGTTAAAAAGAAATATAAGCCAGTTGCGCTTAAAACAAAACCAATCGCTACGCACTCTCCCGAGACGTTTAGAATCGAGCGCCAGATCATAGGCGACCCTCTTGCCGACATGCCGACCTTGTCACCAAATCCGCCACCCTTTCAGCCCACAGGACGTTTTACCAAGGAACGCCAACAGCAGTTCGCCAAGGAGCACGACACAGGATTTTTGACCAAAGATGAGTTGAACGTCCTTACCGATCTTGTCGCTAAGCAAGACAAAGCCTTTGCTTGGGAGGACTCCGAACGCGGCAGTCTACGTACAGATTTCTTCCCGCCTGTCGTCATCCCGACCATCCCCCACGTGCCGTGGACTGAGCACAACCGACCGTTACCGCCTGGAATCGAAGCCGAGGTCTGCCAGATTATTAGGACCAAGATACAGGCTGGCGTCTACGAGCCCTCAAACAGTTCTTACCGCTCCCGTTGGTTCTGTGTCCTCAAAAAGAACGGCAATCTACGCATAGTTCACAGTCTTGAGCCGCTGAATAGAGTCACCATACGACACTCTGGCGTACCGCCTTTCCCTGACCACTTTGCCGAGTCCTTTGCCGGGCGTATCTGTGGCGCCACCCTTGATCTTTACGTTGGCTACGATGAGCGCTTGATTCACCCTTCTTCCCGCGACCTCACTACTTTTCAAACTCCGTTTGGCGCCTTGCGCCTAGTCACCTTACCGATGGGCTGGACAAACTCAGTCCCCATATTCCATGACGACATCACCTTCATCCTCCAACCCGAAATACCGCATAATGTCCTTAGCTTCATTGATGACGTTGGCGTCAAAGGCCCCAAAGACTGGCGACTCGTTAACGGCTTACCGGCGACCCATCCCGAGAACCCCAATATTCGCTTAGCGTTATGGGACTTTTTCCAGTTGCTCAACCGAGTTCTCCAACGTATGAAGTATAGCGGTGGTACCTTTAGCGGTCACAAACTTCTCCTTTGCGCGCCAAGGTTCAAAATACTTGGTCACATCTGCACTCCCGACGGTCGCGTTCCCGACGAGTCTCGCTTAGCACTCCTAGAGCGCTGGGGCCCTTGCCGCGACTTATCTGAAGTTCGCGCCTTTCTTGGTACCGTTGGCGTTCTCAGGATCTTCGTCAAGAACTTTGCCCATCGCGCACATGCCCTTAACCGACTCACCCGCGCCAACGAGCCCTTCGAATTTGGGCCAGACCAGGTTACCGCACAACGGGACTTAGTAAAAGCTCTACAGGACGCCAAGCCCCTAGTTCCCATCGACTATACCTCTGCCGACCCTGTTATCTTGGCGGTGGATACCTCGTACATTGCCGTTGGCTATTTCCTGTGCCAGTGCCTTAGCGACAATCGAAAACAGCGACGCTACAACCGCTTTGGGTCTATCACGCTAAACGACAGAGAGTCTCGCTACAGTCAGCCTAAGCTAGAGCTCTATGGACTCTTCAAAGCCTTCCGGTCGCTAAAGATGTACTTGATTGGCGTGCGGAATCTGATTGTTGAAGTCGACGCTAGGTACATCAAGGGCATGCTGCAGAATCCTGATATCCAGCCGTCCGCTAGCATGAACCGGTGGGTAGTCGCCATCCTCATGTTTCACTTTGAGTTGGTACACGTCAAGAGCTCCTTCCACGGACCGGATGGACTTTCTAGGCGACCACGGCAGCCTGGCGACCCGGTAGTGGACCCTCAGGCTGATAGCGATTTCGAGGACTGGATCGACCGCTTACATGGTTTCGTGCACCTCATACAACAGCCAATTCCCTTACTACGACGGCAACAGCCTGCCAGCATCCTTCTACATCCCATTGTCCCTTACCGCCCCGAGACCTTTAGCGCACCCCTCACATTCTACACGGCAAGCATTTTCAGTCAAAATTCGCCTCCAGTAAAAGTCGTACAAGAGCCCCATCCGCTAAGAGAAGACAGTAGAAACCTGACCTACGATGCCGTCCCCCGATCCGCCAAAGCAAAGGCAGAAGACAGTCGCTTGTTAATCGTTGAACAATGGCTACAAGACCTTAAGCGACCCGCGAGCCTTACCGACGAACAATACGCGACCTTTATACGCTATGCTACCCACTTCTTCTTTACCGACAACCGACTTTGGCGACGAAATCGAGATGGCGCCCACAAGCTGATCATCAAGCCGCTACCCACTTCTTCTTTACCGACAACCGACTTTGGCGACGAAATCGAGATGGCGCCCACAAGCTGATCATCAAGCCAGAAGGTCGCTTACGAGTCTTGCGCGCTATGCATGACGAGCTAGGACATAGAGGTCTGTACGCTACCCGAGCTTCTCTGCTAGAACGCTTTTGGTGGCCACACGCTAGTGCCGACATCGCCTGGTACATTAGGACTTGCCACCTTTGCCAAATTCAACAGACACGCCAAGTACTCATACCGCCAACCGTTGCAACGCCAGCTCCCCTCTTCAGCAAAATCTACGTCGACACCATGCATATGCCTAAATCTGGTCGCAACAAGTACATCATTCAAGGTCGTTGCTCGCTAATCCACTGGCCTGAATTTCGAATGCTTCAGAGAGAAAATACCGACGCGGTCGCCAAGTGGCTATTTGAGGACGTCATTTGCCGTTGGGGAGCACTAAGAGAAATCGTCACGGATAACGGTGCGCCTATCATCAAAGCGCTAACCTACCTCGCCAAGAAATACAACATTCACCACATTCGAGTATCTGGCTACAACAAGCGCGCCAATGGCCTGGTAGAGAGACCCCACTTTGACGTTCGGCAAGCACTCTTCAAGGCAGTCGATGGCGACGAGTCTCGTTGGAGCGAAGCGACCTATTCAGTGTTCTGGTCGGAAAGAGTTACTATTCGTAAGCGCATGGGTTGCTCTCCCTATTACGCGGCTACTGGCACCCATCCTTTACTCCCTGCCGACATCATAGAAGCGACCTACCTTCAGCCAGCTCCCAACAGCATCTTAGCGACTACCGATCTTATCGCCAGACGAGCCATTGATCTCCAACGAAGGAAGGAAGATTTAGAGCGACTCCACGAGGTAGTCTTTAGCGCACGTCGCCAAGCAGCATTACGATTCGAAACCGAGCATAGCGCTACCATCAAAGATTACAACTTCCCGAGAGGAGCGCTAGTGCTCATGCGCAACTCCAAAATCGAGACATCCTACAATAAGAAAATGCGCCCGCGCTATCTTGGACCTTTGGTAGTTATCTCTCGTAACCGTGGAGGCGCTTACGTGCTCTGTGAATTAGATGGTTCAGTACTGCATCGACCTGTTGCCGCCTTTCGCCTATTACCGTATCTCGCCAGGGAACAAATCGACTTGCCGCTGGAAGCGCTAGATATCGACACCGCCAAGTTAAGAGAACTTGAGGAAACCGAACTATTGGACGATGATGACTTACCGACTCTAGTTGAAGAAGAAGAAAATGATTAGAAAAGACAGTACTGATAAGCTCTTATTTTTCTATTACTTGCCTTACTTATCTTTCTTGCCGTGACTTACTATACTATATTCAACAGACGATTCCTTACGTAGTCAAGTCGCAGCGCTAGCGTGTCGCCAACGCTTAGCGCATTGCGCAACTCTCGCCAAGGGTTTTCGCCATGATGATTTACTGAGCGTTTCCCTTGTTCTCAAAATTTGTCTAAGTCCCTCACCTACTACTCTTCTTGCTAAAACCTACTTTAGAATATTTACCGCTTGCTTTCTCTTTGCCTTACCTTCTCTGCTCTCTGCCGCTGCGCTAACTCAGCTTACGGGACTTATCCTTCCACTCAGCAAGAAGGCGGCAAGATATATATATATGTGCGTGTACGGGAAGAAACAAAATTTTATATACCCGAGGGCCTATCTACCCTAAGGTCCATCAGTCTTCGCCATCAGAGAGCGGCAAGGAATCGTCGAAAGGCAGGAGATCGCCAACCTGAACATGGTTGAGGGCCTGCCACTCTAGCGCCTCATTACAGTCGGCTTGGTACTCTTGCAGCGCATCCATACTACGGGTCAAATTGGAGTATCGAAGTCGCGAAGCCATGATTTGTTGCCGGACTCGTTCGCGCTCGCGACCCAATACTGCACGCATGCTTGCCGCACGTACCGCCATCCGCTCTATAACCTGGGGCGGGTATAAGGCGACCACAGGATAGACGAGGTCTTCCCCCAGCCACTCATAGGAGTCGCCAGCAACCCTTGGCTGAGGCTGGGGAGTCCAAGACGAGGGGCCACTCGAGCTGGTCCAGTGCTGCATGGCTAAGTCACCCTCACTTACCCAGGGGGCGGCAGGCTCTACCGGCGGCAACTCCTGGGACTCGCCAGGTATCTCCCGCAATGTTTCGTCCACGTCGCCCTCGGCATCCTCGTCCCCCTGTTCCTTCCCTGGCGACCCCTGGCCTGTCCCTTCCGACTTCTCAACATCCTCAGGCGCCCCCATCTCAACGTCCTCCGCTGCCGACCCCGTTTGAGCGCCAACGTTGGACGGGCCAGCAGATGCGCCATCCGCCAAGTCAATTGGGGACAGCAATTTACTGGGACCGGCCTCTCCGCTAGGAGGGGGCAGGCGACTCGCGGCAAGGGCCTGTTCCAACTCTTTCATCTCCCTGTCCTCAGCACTTGGAGAGGGGGATGGCGACTCGATACGGACGCGTTTGGCCTTTGCTTTACCCTTGCCGGGAGAAGAGACCTTGCGTTTTTCTAGGCGCTCGCCAGCGCCATACTTGCCGACAGATTCGGAATCCTCTCCTTGACGTGTCGGTAGCGCCAAGGAGGACTTGCTAATACTGGCTGCTCTTCCGGCGGCAGCCTCCTGCCTCTGCTTCTCTACAAACTCCCTCGCGCGCTTGACCAAAACTGCTCGGGAGAAAGTCTTCTCAACAACGGAGTCTGGCGCCCCTCCCCGCTCGCGACTCTTGGCGCCATCGATGGTACAGGCACGCTTGAGAGTGCCGCACCGGTAGCAAGGTTGGGCGCCAGTGGGGAACCAACAACTTTCGGGATCGTTGTCAGCCCAACATTTGTCGCACTAAGATCAGTTAAGTGGAAGAAAGGTCATAAAAAGAATAGTTGCTTACCGCTCCCCGCGAATCTTTGAACTCTTGGCGGGTCGCCTTGTCCACTGTGCGCTTATTCTTCATTTCTGGGAGTTCCACTCCCGCTTCGATCCCCTCATCCAAAGTTACCTCCTCCCGTCGCGGCAAGAGCAACGCCTTCAGTTCCTTGTCATCGAAAGAGGACTGGGTGGGAAGCTGTCTCATGGTTAGCAGAGGCTCAAGTACAGTTGGAGACCACTTACCGCATACTGAGGGGCCTTTCCTTTGCGAGACTAAAAGAATTGATTAGCGACGCCCGACAGCGGCAAGAAAGGATGAGGCTTACCTTCTTTTTCAAAGTCTTGCCTGGCTTGATTGGGGAACCCACTTTGCTTGCCGGTAGTGCTGGGTTCGGGGCACTACCGGCAAGCGAACCTTTGCTAGACCCGGCGGCGGTGGATTCCTGCCTTTTCGTAACAGGCGCCTGCTCCTTGCCGACGACCTCCTCCTCACCAGTAGTTTCGCGTCCCTCCTGCGCCTGGATTCTTTCCTTGGCGTCCCGCGACGCCTCGGCAAGCGCCTCCTCACGAATTGCCGCCATCTCTGCATCGACCTGCAGGTTGGCGAGAGGCGCCAATACCTCTTGCTTGCTGTGAGGAGATAAATCAGACCACAGCTAAGTTAGAAATAACAGTTAGAGATACTCACTCAGGCGCTGGCGCGCTTACCGTCATTGGCAAGGCGCCAGAGAGGATGTCCTCCAGTTCGTCCTCAATGGTCGGGACGGGAGGAGGCGCCTAGGGACCCAATCAGCTAGCGACACGGAAAAGACTAAAAATACTTACAAAGCGAGAAAAAGGCGCTAACCAGTCGGCGCCACGATTATCGATATAACGCGCCCGGCACCACTCCCGCACCTCAATTTCCCTGTCCCAGCCGACGCCAAGGACGCGAACTTCGTACCAGCGCTCTAACAACTTCATCACGGCAACAACCAAGTTTGGAGGCGCCTCCGCGCCTACACCCTCGATGCGCCTGATAAAGTTGTTTGCCTTGTCAATGTAGGCGGAGGCAGCGTCTTGAGCCTCGCGAGATGGGACGGGGGGCGGAGTTGGAATACGGAAGGACATATTTTTATTATTGAGCGCCAGGAAAAGATGGGGAGAAGAAACGAAGTCCAAACTCACGCGCCAGGACTATAAACAAAATCTCAAGAACGCACGGACCACCTGTCACAAAAGCGGTAACGGTAGCCTTATTTGGTGACTGAGGACAGTCAATTTTTCAGTTGGGGGGAGATGATAGGACCCCATATAGGTTAGGCGCATCAACGGCAGGCTCGGCACCGGCTCCGGAAACCTTGCCGCACTCGTTCCGAACTTAGCGCACGCGTTCTACCTATTTTAAGCCATTTCTGACGGCCGGACACGGCAAGAAGCAGATCCAATCAATGATAGCGCCGACGGCAGCAGGAATGACAACTGACAGATGGCATCAGTCACTGATGACAGCGCTTAGCGAGAAGCTTGATGATCTATCAAAAACTGACGGACAGCTTGGCGTTTGACCTTGGCGTCTGACACCGCTTACCGTCTCGATTTGGCGCCCAACGTCGCTTAGGTCTTCTGACAGACAGAAGGGTGATGGATTGATGATTTAGCACCGCGATCTGCCGCCTGGTGGCGCCAAGGGTCTTGAATGGACGGTAGGAATCTGAAACTGTTGGAGCTACCCCTATGAAATTTTCCAGTTTACCGCACTTTGGCGATGGTTGGTCACTGGCGACGGTGAACTCCTTGTAGTATATATATTACTTACCGACTTGTACATACGATCAGCAGAACAATAGACCACAGTTTACTCCCCTTTCCTCAGTCTCCCTTACGCTCAAGAGCTCATTTACGCTACGGTCGGCAACGTCGAACTCATCGGTAGTTACAGACGCTCGCCAACACTCGACACACTCGCGCCTTGCAACTACGGCAGGCATTATCGACGCTTAGACTTCGCTAAGCTTACCGTGCTCTTGCCGCTTACCTTTGCCGTGTTCGCTTACCGCTCTTTCCTAGGCGCTTTCCCTTAGCGCTTTACACCTGCCGACCCCGTTACCGACTTTTACCCTTTTTCACAGACGCGTTCTCTGGGACCTGCCCGGGACTCCTCATATCACTTATAGCGCGCCCAACGCACACTCTTGGTACGGTAACACAATTGCTACATTTGTTGCTGACCAAACTTTGGGCGTCATCACCGTTCTGTATTGAGAGTTTCTGTACTCTCAATAGCCGTGGTGGCCTGCACAAGGAATGCTTTGCGTCCCTCTAGATTGTCAATTGGTGCTGTGGTCGACAGAGAAATTGACCGGCCTCCCTTGGCTTGCGACTCATGCGAGTCACTGTACTGGGGCATTGCACCCCAAGCCCCCATCCAAGCCGGGGGGTACGGCATCATTACGGGCACACCACCCATCCCAGGGTAGTGCGCCGGGGCGGTAAACTGAGGAAAAGGATGTGTCCCCAGTTGCCCTGTTGCCGGTATGGGAGCAAGCTGCCTCCATGCCGATGCTGCTTGGGGGCTGACTAGCCCCCCGTAGGCCTGTTGCTGGAATTGGCCCTCGGTGTGATGTGGCGCATAAGCGCCCGGTACTGGTTGTTGGGGCTGATAGCCGCCCACAGGTGCGTTCTGGGGCATGAAGTTGCCCTGCATGGTTTGAAGTGGCGGATAGCCACTGATCACCGGCTGCTGCGGCAGGTAGCCCGCTGCTGGTGGTTGCTGCTGCTGTGGGAAGCCCACAGCTGGTTGCGATTGTCCCCACTGGGGCGCATTTTGGGTCAGCGGGGGAGCCATCTGCCCCCCCCCTTCAGCCGACGGTAAGACCGACAGCGTACTCTCAAACTGCTGCTGCTGTTCACTCAAGTCCACGGGCATGTTGTCCATGGTTGGGGAAAAAAGCGAAAAAGAAATTTCGCCTTTTAAGACGTGTTTCAGCCACAGCTGCTGACCAACTCAGCCAAGCCACGATCGGCACTGCCGATCAAATTAAGCGCTGGCATGCTTACTTAATTGATGTGGGTGCTTAACGCCCTTCAACTCCAAATAACGGTCAAGTGCCGCTAACTTGGAGCAATGGGAGTGTGGCTCCCATGTTGTGTCCCCCAGAGACCAACGTACCTCAAACTCGAGCGTGTTACGCTCAGTCCATCGGTGCCCAGTTATGCACTCAATGAACCATTCGTCATCGTCTCGAGCCCCAAAATCATAGGGGCCCAGGGTTGCCCTGTTAGGGAACAGCACATCGTCAGACACACTGTAAGGTCGCAACAGCGACACATGAAACTTAGGAATGATGCGTCATTCCTGTAATGCCAGAGGCAGCTCCAACACGTAGTTGGAGGTACTTGGCTCTGCGTCTAGGACGCGGTATGGGCCTACCCACTTTGGGCAGAGTTTACTCGCCTGTCCCTTTGGGAGCTTCAGATTACGCGTTAATAGGTAAACCAACGCTCCTATTGCTATTGGCGGGTCTGCTTGCCTACAATGATTGGTGTTTTTCGCCTGGAAGACTTGTGCCTCTATGATGGCGTCATGCGCTGCTGCGATGTTCTCCAGGGCCTGCCTGGCGAACTCGACAACTCCGTGGTGAGCCACCATATCAGCATGAACTTCGTGCAGCATGGAGGGCAAGTACCCTCCGTTGAGTTCAAAGGGCGCATACCCTGTGGTATCTGAGATACTCGCGTTAATCGCGAACTCAGTGAGTGGACACCAGTCCACCCAGTCCCGTTGGTCAGGGCAAACAACTGCCCTCAAAATCTGACCTATACTGCAGTTAGCCCGCTCTGTCTGCCCATCCGTTTGAGGATGGAAGGACGTCGACATGAGGAGTCGCGCTCCTAGCAGTTTGTGGAGTTCTCTCCACCATTGAGACGTGAACTTCGAGTCACGGTCGCTCACAATGGTGCTAGGCAGCCCATGCAGCCTAACAATCTCTCTCAGGTAGATCCACGACAGCTCCTTAGCCATCAGCGTAGTTCGCACCGGTATGAGGTGCACCATGCTCGTCATGTGGCATATGACTACCCAGAGGTAATCGAACCTTCTGGACTCGGGAAAGGGACCTATGAAGTCCATTCCGATTGAATCCCAGGGTTTCACCGGCACAGGTAGCTGGTGTAGCTTCCCAGGAGGGGATCCAGGGGGCAACTTTGCCCTCTGACACGCTGCGCATGAGGCGCAAAACTTGGTCACTTCCTAGGCCATACGTGGCCACCAATACCATCTTCGGATGTAGCCCAACGTCCGGGCGGCACCAAAGTGCCCCACCAGTGCATGGGCCTGGTCCAAGACCCGCGTAACAATGGTTCGCGTACGGGGGAGGCAGACCACTGCCACCCCTTGACGGTTCTCCATCGTGATCAGTCCACCAGGCTCATGCCTGAACTGAGGATGGTTGTCAGGATTGGCGATTATCCCGGCGAAGAGAGAATCATTGCCATAGTCCTGCACCACCTCCTGCCGGAAGTCGTCATTGACCAGGCTAGAAGGCTGAGATGAAGGCAATTCGCCTTCGAGCATCTCCGCAAGCGTAACAGGTACATCGTGGCGCTCGTGCTCCCTAGTGGATGCTGGGTCCATGGCTTCATGCTCCTTGAGCAACTGGGCAGCTACGTTCCGCTCTTCACGCTGCTCTCTGAGGCGAGTGCTCCGCCTCCGTTCATCGTCACGCATAGCGCGTACTTCCAGGACATGCTCCCTGAGCTCCTGGTATTGGTGGAGAGGTAAATCCTCTCCATCAGGGTCTATGCGGCAGTCTGCCTGCACATACTCATGAGGCTCGTGAGCCTCCCCAACTACATCACTCTCAAAGTAGCGCGACAAGCAGTCTGCCACTTTGTTGAGTTCACCTTTAACATAGGTAATGTTGAACTGGTATCTCGACATGTAGTCTATCCACCGCCGCTGACACAGCGACAAGTTCACCTGAGTTTTGAAGAACTCAAGGGCCTTGTGGTCCGTTATAATGTGGATGGGATATCCCATCAGCTTATCCTCCCATTTGAGGAGGGCCTCGAGTATGGCAAGAGTCTCCAGCTCGTGCACCACATAGTTTTGCTGGGCCGTCATGAACTTCTTCAACATGAACCCTGCCGGGCGGCACGTCTGCCAGCTGCTTCCCTGGCCGTACATGGCTCCGACGCCTGTCTTGGACGCGTCGCAAATGAGCCATATCAGCTCGTCCCGTCTAGGGTCGATTGGTCAAATCACCGGAGTCTTCGTACAGATCCGTTTGACCATCTCGAAGCACCGCTGGTGCAACGGCCTCCAATTGAACGGTGACCCGTTCTGCGTCATGGCCATAAGTGGCCCAGTATAGGCTGTGACATTGGGCAAGAAGCTCGATATGTAGTTGACAAGGCCAACGAATTATTGGATGTCATTGTAGTTTCGGGGCGTGCGCCACTCCCGAATACGATCAAGCTTGTCCTGATCAGGGTGGATACCCCGCTCATCTATGACATGCCCTAGGCAGTCTATACTCTGAGCGTAGAGCTCACATTTTTTCCACTTCAAGTACAACTTATACTTGTGCAGTGGTTCGAATACGACTCTGAGGTGCTGCTCATGCTCCTCCATAGTATCCAAGTAGATGAATATGTCATCTAAGTAGACGTGCATGAAACGTCCTATTACGTCTCGGAAGATAGAGGTTATTAGCCTCTGGAAAGTTGCTGGAGCATTGCAGTCTCCAATCTGCATTATATTGCTCGTGAATGTACCCATGATCGACGCAAATACGGTCTTGGGTACGTCCTCGGTGCGAATGCGCACCTGCTTGTAAGCGTCAGTAAGGTCAATCTTTGAGCGATACTTCGCCCGAGCCACGTCTTCCCGGATCACCTCTTGATCTGGTAAAGGAGTTACATCCTTTATGGTATTGTCATTGCGCTGATGCGCATCAAGAGCTGTTCGAAGGGTTCCATCCTTCTTCGGGATGCACAATAATGGTGCAGCTTGAGCGGTGGTGCATGGGGACCACCATTGAGCATTCAAGTAGCGATTAGTTTTATCGCGTAGTTGCTTCTGGAGGGCGTGCGGGCAGCGCGGCAAGTGGTACTTATACTGCTTGTTCTCGTCTATGAGATTAATCTCATGGTTTACCTCCCGCTTCGGGATGCACAATAACGGTGCAGCTTGAGCGGTGGTGCATGGGGACCACCATTGAGCATTCAAGTAGCGATTAGTTTTATCGCGTAGTTGCTTCTGGAGGGCGTGCGGGCAGCGCGGCAAGTGGTACTTATACTGCTTGTTCTCGTCTATGAGATTAATCTCATGGTTTACCTCCCGCCATGGCGGGAGCTCCTCCTTGGTCCCATTGACCATGTCGGCAAATTCTTCTTGCCATTGCTGACGCAACCAAGGAATATCTTCCTCACGAAGGCTTGTCGCCTTCTGCTTCCCCTTCATGCGTACCGGGGGAAGTACTTCCACCGTCTCTGAGGGTGGTCGAGGTGGCGGTGCATACTGCTCGCGCATTGCAAGCACTCGATTGACACTGTCATCGGGTATATGTAGTCTCAGCGGAGCACCTGCTGCCGCTGCCTTATAAGCCACGAGGCTTCTTCCCTCACGTACAAGCGAGTACGCTATGGACACCTCGTCTGGGGCTGGCTGGCAATACGCTGGTTTGACGGTCATCCGTCTCTGGTGCGCATTCTACACACACGTGGCTGCCACCAGCTCGTTCCACTCTTGCGGCATTCGGGGGTCGTATGCCCAGTCGTACTCTGGCAGGGGGGCTGGTCGCTCCCATAGGGACCGTGTGTCCCCCTCTACTGAGGCTTCTGCCTCTTGGATGCTGTCTTTCAAGTCTTCCAACTTGACTCGTGAGGACGTAGGTGGACATACATCCACTGAGTCCTCCCGTCATCTCACCTTTCGATGGCGTTTGTCTGGAGGCCTTGCGCCTCGAATCTCAGGAGCGATTATTCGCTCGTTGCTCCTCTTGGAGGCTTGATACTCCTCCTCGCTCATCATTACCATGTTGTGGTCTGCGCTCAGTCCAGGCATAGCCTGCACTTCCTCCTCCACATTCTCCACGGCCGGCACTCTGCGCTGGCCAAGTCATGGAGAGTTCTTGCGTTTCTCCATAGTGCGATGACGTCGCAGACAATTATCAGTGTCATCTGCTGTAGCTCGTTCGGCTGGGATCGCTTTCCCATTCACTAGTACCTGACATTGGTCAAAGTCTAGTATGACTTTGTTACGCCGCATGAATGGCATTCCCAGTATCATATCGTAGCGATCGAAGTTCGCTACATCCATGTATTCCCGGCTATGTGAGCCCGGCGTTTGGACGTTCCCAGTATCATATCGTAGCGATCGAAGTTCGCTACATCCATGTATTCCCGGCTATGTGAGCCCGGCGTTTGGACATTCACATTTGTCCCATACTGCACCATGGCTTGGCTCCCTACGGTGCCCAGCTGTAACGTGAGCCCGGCGTTTGGACATTCACATTTGTCCCATACTGCACCATGGCTTGGCTCCCTACGGTGCCCAGCTGTAACGCCAATGGCGTATCCAACTCCTGCACGGATATTCCATACACATGGGCAAACTGGGGTGTTATGCCCGATGTAGTACTCCCAGAGTCCCATAGGGTCCATGCCTTGTGGCCGTCTACGTCCACATACAAGACCAGGCACTCCTTGTCTGCTCGTTTCAATGTAGGGCGCTGCAAAGTGCCCTCTGCACGACGAAGGGTCACCTTCTTCATCCGAACCACGTTATTCCGTTTGGGATCATTTGTGGATGGCCAATCTGTCATCGCCGCTAGGCACTCAGAGTCGCTGTCGCGACTGTAATACTCATTGTCGTAGACGTCGTCATATACGTCGACTGTGACGTACTCCTCCCCCTCCACGACCACACTCTTGGGCTCAGCGCCCGATGCCTCCTCTTGGGGCTCCTGGTCGTTTGTGGGGTGCTCTGCCTCAGAATCGGCAGATACGTCTCCATCACTTCCACTCGCAGCTGCAGTATGTGCAGCTCGAAGGTGGGCGCGGGGTGTATACCCCTTCCTCAGGGTTCCTGGCTTTGCAGGGCAGTTGGTAGCATAGTGGCCAGGTTGGCCACACGCGAAACAAGTCCCCAACTGCCCCGGTGGGTTGGCCGGCTTGAAGTCCGGCCTTGGTTTAGGACGTTCTCTGTCTGGCGCCCGCTTTGGGCGTGGGCGGCTCTGCCCTTGGTTCGCAGCAGGGGTTCTGCGCACAACAAACCGCATGTTGCGGTCACGGTCCAAATCGGTCTTTTTGGCCAGGAAGGTCCCCACATGCTGACCCCGTGAGGGTGTCCCACCAGGCAGTAGTCGCCTGGGTCCCCCTTTGTGTCCACTCCGATGTTTGTAGTGGTTAGCAGTCTTCAGAGACTGCTCATACCGGATGGCATATGCCACAAATTCTTCCACATCATTGACTTCTGGGGACAATCCGTCCTCACGTATCAAATAGCGGCGCATGTCCGCTGGAATGCCATCCAAGAACGTTTCGAGCATTGTATACCCGTCCAGGTATACTGCCATGTTCTGGGCATGGTCATTAAGGGTATCATAGAACCCTTGTACTCCCAACTTCTCAGTGTACTTGGCGGACTGGAAGTCCCGCCTTGCATCCTGGAGCGTTGAGGGGTGTACGAATCGATCGTACAGTCCTGTAAGGACTCCTTTAAACGTCCAGTCATATTGGACACGGTTGACGTGCAGTACTGCCCATCGAAACCAACCCATGGCCTCTCCGGCCAAGAACTCAGGAAGAACGAAGATTTGTTCTCGTTCCATATGGTCGCCTCCGTATAAGCACATGGCAAGATGGGTGCATACATCCATCGCCCAATCTTCCAGGTCGCTGAACTTGGACGCGCCTGTATAGGCGCGAATGTGCCTACTGTCTGCTTTACACAGCTTCACTCCGTCTGGTAACCGTAAGGTTACGCCCAGGGCATCATCGACTACTCAATGCAGGCGATCGTGCATGGCTTCACAATGCATTCAAATGGCCTCCCGCTGACCCGGGGATCTAGTCACCAAATCAGCGGCATGGGGAAGTGACTTCCCCCGTCCACCTTGTGGAGGACGTCCCAAGCCTCCTCAACTGTGGGCATAATTGCCCTCGTCTCGAGGAATCGACCTAGGGCCGTCATCCCGGCCGTTACCAGGGACATCACGTCTCGTGGCGCCATCTCGATCGAGGAAGTCTCCTCGATCATGATTGTTGCGCCGCCCTGGACCTGGAGAAGCTTGATTCTCCTGACCCTGCGTGACGAATTGACGACGCATCTCGTCAATGGGCTTAGTGCCCTTGAATACAATGCCCTGATCATCGATAAGGGACTGTCCCTTAGTCCTGAGGTCGCCATTGCGCATACGTTGATACGCGACTCTGTCACTCAACATTTCGGCCATGGGCACGCGTGGCATCATGGATGCCTCGCTCTCTACTTTGAGCACAGTACTATCATGCCCATCCGGACCTGACATATCTGTCCTACGGTCTTGGTTACGCATGTGCGGGGGCTCCTCACGCCACCTTTGTCCTGCAGGAGTATAAAAAGTACTCACCGGTCTTACTTTGGGCACTTCTTGCGCCCATGCTAGTGCCTCCACTAGCTCGATTCCGACGTCTTGATTGCATTGTGCCAAGCACTCCTCAGACGTGTGGCTCTAGGGAGTCGAGACCCCCGATTGCCGTGTGGCTTTACGCTGCACATACATTTGCAGCTCCATAGTGAGCACTCTCACCATCAAATCAGTATATTTTGTACTGAATACATTGGGCACTTCGTGCCCTTGTCGCCTAAGTGCTACTATATGGGCTGACATGTAGCGCTCGAGTCGCGCTTGGGTGGTGTATTTCATCACCTCTGGGTGCAAGTCCCAGAACACCCGCAAGCGCACGGTGTACGTGGTTTTCAGCCGCTGTTCCTCTGCTCCGGCGTCGTCGTCACTTGACAACTCCATCACCTCCTCTGGAAGCTCTACAACCTCCGGAGCTTCCTCCACTGCTGGTGTGCGCGAGAATCGATCTTCCACGCGGTATACTTCAGGCCTTGCAGCCTCCTCCGGTACCTCTTCTAAGCGGGCTTCCGCTACTTTAGAAGGCATTGGACCCGCTGTGGACCGCCTGGTCCCACTGCTCTGGCTCGCAGAGAGGGCTCTCCCAGTCCATACTGACAACTCGGCGTCTCCTGGGGCGCCATAGGCGCCGGTTGACTGTCGGCCGTCCTGCGGGGGTCCTTTGGAAGCCAATCGGCTAGACCGTCGCGGTCCTCCTGGCAGCTGCGTAACTGGGGGCGTTAATCCCCCGGGCATCTTGTCCTGGAGGCGTTGCGGACCGTCCTGCTGTGAGCTTTCAGCTCTCCGGGCCTCGCTCTTATTCCTCTGACCTTGGTCTCGAGCCTTGGGTCTTACCTGACCCGCATTGGACACTGACGCGTCCTGGGTGTCTGCTGGGTCTCCCCGTAGGTCGTGGGCATTTCGCCCGTCGTCAGTGGGCGCTGCAGGTATGGGATTACTCATCGATTCCCTGTTTGAAATTTGCATGGTGTGGCTGTGCAAGAAGCTCGAGAAGCTGATAGAGTTCTGTCAACGAACTCAACGACTGACGTCGGATGCTAGGCAATAGATCCTAGCTGGCGGATTCAAAAAAATGTAACGAAGTTACAGGGATTGTGAGAGCTTAGGTTCACACTG
The DNA here is from genome assembly GCA_027475525.1 of Macrolepiota albuminosa. Taxonomy (NCBI): domain Eukaryota; kingdom Fungi; phylum Basidiomycota; class Agaricomycetes; order Agaricales; family Agaricaceae; genus Macrolepiota; species Macrolepiota albuminosa. The sequence goes on along the minus strand of JAMWFC010000046.1, from coordinate 2,122,517 downwards.
CACAGAATCAGACCAGTCCGGTCTATTGACTATGTAGTATAAACACAAAATAAGCTGCTTAATAAGCAGCACATATGTACGTATATATAGTAAAGTAATTAATATATTATATTTATTATAATAAATATAATACAATATCTACTACAGTAAGTAAAGCTATGTGGCCAACGCCACATAGCGGACTATGCTACAAAACGCGACCTCATCGGGAACCTGGAGCTCAATGCCCGTGGCCTCGAGATCAATGAGCCTGATTGAAAGACGGGTGACTAGAACGAGAACAATGTGATAGCGCAGTACTAGGCTATCTAACGCTAGGTTGTCGGATACACTGAGTATGGATGAGTGTTGGGAATATATGGTCTTTATCCAATGTTACTGTGTTGATTCTATTGAGATCCAGAGGACACGAGCATCGGGAATGTCAAAGCCACAGCCAGACAAAAGAGATCTTTGGCCAGAAGTCTTTAACCAAGGGACAAAGATGTCAAGACAATGGGATTGAAAGACTTATTAGCAAAGTACCTACAACACTTAACCTCAGTCGATTATACACAAGACTGAAAGTGAGTACCTACATTAACGCATCTCGATTACCTTACCACTAGGAAGTAGATTACAATATAACTTCCAACAGATTCCAAAGTTCCTACTATCCAACATTCTGCTTGGGTAAAAGCCATGTTCACTGGAGAAATATGTGCACTGAAAATAGCACAACACATTTCTTTTCCAAAGGAAAAAATGATTGTCCCAACTTGCAGTGATGGTCGTGGATTAAGCAATACCAGTTCGGCCAGCCAGTTCTCATCCAGAACTCGGGTTATTGGGTGACATATCAAACTCGTCGATTCATCCATCCCACTCATCAATCTACCCTAACCTCTCCATACCTGCTTCACGTCCCAATCAAATGCCCACACCCAGGTTCATGAACACCGACCGGCCTGAGCATCATGACAAAGAACAAAAATTAAAGAGAGGTGCATCTGACCACACTGCCTTATTTCCAACATTCTGCTTGGGTAAAAGCCATGTTCACTGAGAAACATGTGCACTGAAAATAACACAACACTTGCAATTTCCTAAGGAAAAAGATTGGCCCAACATGCAGTGATAGTCGTGGATCAAGTCATACCCGTTCTGCTGAAGGTTATCGGGTGACATATCAAACTCGACAATTCATCCAAAATGGTTTCTGAGTAAGAAAGGGCTTCATCATGTAGTGGGAAATTGCTTTTTCCAAGGCAGAATGTTGACAAGGAGATGGGATGACATCTTCCCCCCCCTTTTTTTTTCTTTTCCAGTGAAAGAGACCACACTTTCCCCACCAAATTCGTTTCTGACCAGCAGTGCCCTTGTATAGACACTCGTCTAGACACCAGTCATGGCTCGGATCTTCATTTGGGAGCTTCGTTTCTGACCAGCAGTGCCCTTGTATAGACACTCGTCTAGACACCAGTCATGGCTCGGATCTTCATTTGGGAGCAGATTCCGGGGGGGACAAAATCTAAAGAGACATTAATCTGACCACACTGCCTCGTTTCCAACATTCTGCTTGGGTAAAAGCCATGTTCACTGAGAAAAATAACACAACACATTTCTCTCCTTGCAATTTCCTAAGGAAAAAACGATTGTCCCAACTTGCAGTGATAGTCATGGATCAAGTCATACCAGGTGAAATACCTCTCTCGACGATTCATCCATCCCACTCATCAATCTACCCTACCCTACCCTAACCTCTCCATACCGGCTTCACGTCCAACCAAATGCCCACACCCAGGTTCATGATCCCCAGCCAGCGGCTCATCTCCAACAAGACAAAGCACAGGCGGAGGCGGAGTCGGCCACGCACCCTTCCCATGTACATCCGAGTCGCAAACAAACACATCCCCTCCCTGCACATCACATAGCCCTTCAAACCCCTCTTCCTCTTCCTCTTCTCTGTCCCTCCCACCCTCACCCTCACTCTCACTCTCGCCCTCACACTGACCCTCACACTCGCTAAACACCAAAAACCTCGCTTTCCGCACACCCACACGCACGCCCCCCGCTGCGCGCTCCCGCTCCCGCTCCCGAAAAAACGTCGTACCCATCCTCGTTCGAACCTCCCACAGAACCCTGAGCCCCTCACACCACCCTCTCTCGAACGCCTCTCTGGCCACCGTGCAGGCCTCAGGGCTCATCCCCATGCCTCCCGCCACTGGAGACAGCGCTATGGATCTGAGAACGGGGAGCGGGGGGACGACGTGGACTTTCAGCGGCGGAGGTCCCGTGTACTCGGATTTTACACTTCCAGGCGGTCCAGTGCGTGGAGGATCGTGGTCCGAATCGCGGTCGCGGAACATGATAGTCGCACTCGCAAGCCCACGTCTCCCGCGTTTCGCCCATCTCTCTCCTCCCCTCCTTCCCCCCTCCCCCTCCGCCTCCCCCTGCGCCTCTGCCTCTGCCTCTGCCTCCGCCTCGGCGTCGCCCTCACCTCCCCCTCCACGCGCGCGAGACACCCGCTCACACCACGCCCTAAGCGCCTTCTCGCGCTCCCTAGCCCTCCTCACGCCAGCCAACACAACACGCCTCCCAAGCTTATCCCACCAATCAACTTCAGCAGACCCACGAAGCAGAACAGCCTGCGGGGGCCCCCCCGGCCTGAGTAGCCCCCCCGTGCACGCGTCTAGAATTAGATGAGCCAGGCGTGGGTGGGATATGAGGAGTTTGTTGATGTCGGGTGGGGAGATGGTGCTTGTTGATATGTCGAGGAATGTCAGCTGCGAGGACGGCGATGGGGATGCGGTGAGTGGGTGGACGATTGGGCGTGATGGGATGCGCGTTCTGAGTGAGGTGAGCGAGCGGGAGAGCGGGGAGTGTAAGAGCAGAGAGAGGTGGAGGTCGAGTCGGAAGAAGACGATTGGTTGGGCGAAACGGGGGGCGGCGGTGGGAGACGGGTCTGGGTCTGGGTCTTGTACGATGGAGAGCGCGGGTAGACTTTTGTGTGATGCTGGCCAGGCAGAGAGCGCGAGTAGTGTCGAGTCAAAGTAGGAGCCCTGTTTGAATTTAAATCGTTATTCGTTTCAGATGTTGGAGTGTGCGTACTTTGTGGAATTGGTAGTATGTAGCTTTTTTGACGCTGATGCCCTCTCCGTGGTTAGGAAATTGATTGAGAGATTGTGGGATGGGACTTACTAGGGTCTGAACCTCAAGGACAGGTAGTCTAGATTTGGCATTGGAGGCTTGAAGAGTTCCTCGAGGTGTTCGGGGGAGAAATTGTCTGGACCGATCCATACGATTAGAGAGCGCAAGTTTGGAAGGAGACGGAGGAGGTTAGTGAGGACGTCTGCGTCGACGTGCCAAGTCTCGACAGACAAATGGTAGACCAAGTGCGAGGCGTCAGAAAGGTTTTTTGCGCGAATGCGTCGGTAGAGTTTGGGGACGGTCTCTGGCTGTCTAATGCATATCGAACGAAAGAGACGGTCTACTGGGATCCCGGCGTACGGCAGACACCTGGTCAACGCCAGCACAGTCTGCTGGTCAGCGACATAATCGAGGATACAGGCGTACAACTCTGGGGGGAGATGGGCCAACATGATCAAATTACGATTACAACTAACAAAAACTGGTCATCTCATCAAATCCATAGCAGGACCACCGGGACCCTGCCACGGCCCGGGCGACGGAGGCTGCCACCCATCCATCGCCACACCGCCGAGCGCACCCCTCCTGACGCCCCTCCCAATAATCCCCGACCTCCTACTCTGGCCTCTCGTGCCCATCCGCATACCAGGCTGCAAATCGAGCGCACGCTGGAGCGCGGCGCCGGCGCCGGGGCCTGGTCCGGGGCCCTGGAGGTACCCCTGTGCCACGGGGATGTCCTGCTGCGCGGGCAGCTGGAGCGGGGGCGCCGAGGGCGGCGGCGGCGGCGGGGGGTCGTCCCAGAACCCCGGGCGGATCCTCGGGTCGCCGCCGTCCTGTATGCGCTTCGGCACGATCTTGGCGAAACGCGCGGGGTCGTCGCGTGCGGGATCCAGGACGATGCCAGATGCGTCGAGGCTGGCTGCGTCGATGTTGAGGAGCCTCCTGAGCTCTGCGTTTTCGTTTTCGAGGCGTGCGATCTCGGTTTCGCGGTCGAGGGCCCAGTCGGGGCGCGTGTCGTCCAACGCGGAGAGGAGACGGTCGAGTTCGGCGGAGGAGACGGCAGAGTCGGGGTCAGGGTCAGGGTCGCCGGCCATGGAGCGGAGGAGGCCGCGGAGGTGGTGGGAGAGGCGGCAGAGGACTTGGGCCATTTCGGTAGAGGAGAGGAGGTCAGAGGACATTGACTGTGTCTCGCGTGCCTGCAGCAGGGTTTCGTAGTGGCGTGCGAGGGTGAGTTGGTGGCGCTGGGCTGCGAGCTGGGCCAAGGTTGGTACATCAATTATAGCGTGAACTGGCAACGTACTGCGTGGATGCGGAATTTGGACATGATGGTTTCCATGGTTGATTCGTATTCCTTGAGCAGGAGACTCTGCTGCTTGTTTTCGTGGAGCAAGAGTTGGTTTTCAATGACTGTTTTGGCACAGAGTCGCTCGAGCTCGGATTCAAACGATTCTGCAAGTCGTCAAGACACGTATGGACGGGGCGGTGGGAGACGGACCTTTGGTTAGGTCGGTATTGAACCTGCGCAGGGCGAAACCAGAGACGGCATGTGCAGCTTCTGCCTGGGACAAGGTGAGTCGGGTGCAATTTTCGGGCTGGGACGGACCTTGAGGGTGGCAGACTGGGCTTGGAGGGACGCGGCAAACTTTTGGTTGTGTGCGAGCTGCTCGCCGAGGTCGTGGACGATCTGGTAGAGACGCAGCATGTCGGTGTCCATGATGGAAAGTGACTACGTGTTTAGATCGGCAATCAAATAGGTACAGTGTACATAAAAGGGTATCACAGAGACTCTCCAATGGTAAAGTGGACCTGGTCGGCGTCGCCGAGGGTGAGTCTGACGGGGAGACGGGTGTCGATGCGGACGGGGGCGTTGTTGCCGATGAAAAAGTCGCCGCGGGTGTAGTTGCGGATGGCGGCGGCCTCTTGGTCTGTGAGGGTGCGCGGGCGCTTTGCCGTGCGGAAGGTGGAGGTGGAGGCGCCGGTGTATGCGCCGTTGTAGTCGCTGTAGTACTGGGCGGCGTAGACGGGGGGCGGGGCGAATGGCTGTGCGGGGGTGTCGGTGGGGTCGGGGTCGGGGTAGGCGCAGGTGGCGGCGAGGCCGCGCTTGATGCAGCTCTGGCGGGGGTGAGCGGGCGGGGGGCGGGCGGGGACAGCGGGGACAGACCTGGCACGGGAGATGCTCGCTGCACCGGGTCTTGCCGGCGTGGCAGGCGACACAGGCGCGGCGCACGGACGGCGTCTTTGCTGGAGATCGGTCAGCGTCGCCCGGGTCAGCGGCGGGAAACGGACGCTTGCGGCCAGTCTCGGGCGGCGGCGGCGGCGGCCCCGGCGCGATCAGATCTCCCTGCAGCTGCTGTGTGTCGATTGCGTTGTCCGCCATGAGAGCTGCTGACGTAACACTCCTCCTCTCTCTCATGTCCGACTTTGACTTTGCCTTTGACCCCGCCCTCTCTGCCCTCTTTCCCAATCCCCCGCCCCTCCCGTCCTCGGCCGATCTCTTTTCTCCAGACGAGACCCTCGACCTCCAGTTCTTTCTCGACAACTTTGGCGCAATCGAAGACTACCAGCCATACCCCTATCCAGAGCCATCCACGTCCACCCCACCCGTCCCCATCCCAGACGAAAAACCCTCGGCACGCGCACGCCCGCTCCTCTCCTCGCCCCAGAAACGTCTCAACCACATCATGTCCGAGCAAAAGCGCCGCAACGCAATCCGCGACGGCTACGCACAGCTCATCTCTCTCCTCTCCCCCGCCGGCTCAAAGCACGAGATCGGCATGCCCACGCGCGGCCGTCCAAAGGGCAGCGGCCTCCGCGGAAAGGGCCAGACAAAGGGAAAGAGCGGCGTCCTCTTCCGCGCCGTCGAGTACATCCATTGGCTAGAACAAGGCCGCGACGCTCTCCGCGCAGAGGTCTTGCGTGTAGAGGCCGCAGCAGGCATACGATACCCCTAATTGCGATACCCTGTACATCTTTTGCTTAGTTTTCGGGGTGCGTACCCTGCGCTTTCCACAAGCTCCAACTAATATTGTGCAGATTGGGACAGCGCCATGTATTGTAATAAAGGGGGTACATTATCGAGGGTTTTTTTAAAAAACTTCTTTCGTGTCGGGTCATTAATAAAGGGAGTGCATTATGGAGTGAAAAACTTTTTTTCGTGTCATAAATGAGCCGCGCATGAGAAAATACATAAGATTACAACTATACACGAACAGTGAAAAATTCATCCCAACTCTTCCTCCAGTTCTCTCGCTAGAAAATCATCCTCTTCGTCCTCTTCATCTTCACCTTCATCCTCATCTTCGTCATCATTCTCGTCCCTCATTTCAACATCGACCCCCGTCAAATCATCCGCAGAGATCGAATCTTTCAACCTCGAGAACCCAGTGCGCTCCGCAGCCAACTTTTTCCGCTTAGCAAGGGGCGACCGAAGAACATCGTCATTATCCTTCTTCCCTGACCCATTCACACTCCCACCATCAGACGGCGTCACACTTCTCATCCGCTTCCGAACTATCCTCGGCGTGTTGGTAGCACTTACGACAATATTCTCAACACCACGGGGATACCCACAGAAACGACGGCTCACCTTACGTCGCTGACTCCCTCCTCGTCCTCCGATGCGAAATCACTCCTCCCATCATCCTCGTCATCAGACTCGTTCAGAAACGCATCAACCTCATTGTTAATGTCATCCCAATTTATCGCGCTGAGCTCCAACGCACCCGGATCCTTCGCCTCCGGTATGACCTCCTCGTCCCAGTCATCCCCATCTGGCTCCGGATCCGAAGAAATCTGCTGCGGCTCGTTTACAGGACTCGAAGTCGTGTGTCCCGGTGCGTGCGGCTCTTCCAAAAGATACGACGTCTCGTCTTGACGCTTCCACGTCGCAATCGAGTCGTTGAACCATGCTAACCACACGATCTTGATTCCACCACGCTTCCGAGCCATGTCCACTTTTACCGTTCCGCGCTGCCCAAACAAGAGGTTTGAAACTATCTTACTATGGTGATTGAAAAACGTACCTTGGCTGCAACGACGTGTGTGATATCGGGCTTGAGCTCCGTAGAACACCGCGCACCGAACATGTGCGCCAACTTCCAAATCTCAGTGGATTCCGGACGAGTATCCAGAGGTATCACACTCGAAAACAGGATATGCACGCCTTCGAGAACTTCAGATCGTAGCCGAGGGATAATTCTCTGTCAACTCGTCAAAGAAATTGTCACTTCCCTCCAAGCGATAACGTACCGTGACGTCATATGGTGGCTTTTCGCGTCTCTTGCCATGACCTTTTGACGAGTCATAAGAACTAAAGAAGCGGTTGTGCACTTCGTGTAATATCTAAAACCTCTGTCGAGTCATTGCCATCACTTTGAGATCTGCACATACCTTCGAGACACGCTCCAGCTCAACATCATCGTTTTTCAGTAAAGCTTTCCTTTCAGGCTTTGGTGTTGCTGACTCTTCTTCTTCTTTTGGTGCAGGCTCCTCATTCACAGTTTCATCATCGTGATGGTGGTGGTGGTGGTGGTGGTGATGATGCTGATGCGGTGCCTCACCCTCGGAAAGCGCTTCTTGTTTCTTCGCCAGAGGCCGTTCTTCGAGTTGAGCTTCTAAAGCCAGATTGTTTTGCGTCACTAGCACAGTCTTCGCAAGCTCCGCATTGTCTTCTTCGGAAGGTGGAGCAGGCTCTGGTACCACCAAGGGGGTAGCTGCGGACGCGGTGTCCTGAGCGGCATCTGTGGGAATCTCCAAAGGGGGTGGCGCTTTCACAGTAGTGGGAGACGGAATCACGGGAGCCAAGGGCTCCAATTTTGGTAGAAATGTCGAATTAATATCGCCTATACCGACGAAAAAGTCATCTAGAAGCCATGTTTGTTAGTCGGTGCGGCAAGAAAACATTGGAAAATTCTCACAAGGTACAACTTTAACAAGATTCGGACTCCATTCCCAGACATCCGCGCGATCATCGATGATGACCACCATGGAAGTATCACATGGGAATAACCTTTGTAGGCTCTTCTGAGTCAGGCCTTTGAATAGAGTCAGTAATAGTGCCACGATCAGGAGACGGGGCTGGCTCACTTCCGCTTTCATCTCGACTCAATAGACGGCCACCAAATATTTTACCGTCTGGATCGATCGCGGCGCAGACTTCCTCTGCGTATGCTCGAGTACCCATAGTGTAAACGTGCATCTCATACATATTGGCTGTTTCTTGCAGAAACTCTTTCCAACCAGGCCTACAAGGACCCGTCAGCACACCAAGTCGATAGAACAGCATTCGAATGCTCCCACCTCGGTTTGATGTAATACATGCAGCCTTCATTCTCGATCGCCTTATTTTTGCCCTTTCCCTTCTGTGAGAACCGGGAAGGCGGCCCAAAGGACTCGGGACCAAGCCGGAACTTTTTGACGTCCTTGAGAGCCTCCCAATTGGGGTTGCACTCGTCGTCAGAGTCAGAAGAAGTGTTATCGGAATCCTCCGGCGCGGCCCTGCTCGTCGAAGCCTTGCTTGCTTGGCGCGCCTCCCATCCCTCGCCTTCTGCGATCCATTCGCCGACGGTCGGGTCGACTGTCGCGTGGACAATCGTCTGGTCGAGGTCGACGATAAGAGAGAGTTTGCGCGCCTTTATCAGGTTTTCTGCAGTCTCGCGTTCAATCCGCTGCGCCTCCTCAAGAGACACCGTCGGTCCAAATGCGGAGTGCGTCATTTGTATAGAAGCACGAGACGCATCTGAAAACCCTGTGTAGTCGGTGCTGCAGTCGCATTTTAGCACTGTTTTTGCGACTGGGCGAGGTGATTAAACACTTACTTTGTCATGTCCTTTCCGCATAGAACACACATCCCGCTGAGTTGCATGCCGTGCTTGCATGGCTCGGCGACGACAACCACAGGTCGTTCTTTTGCCCTGCGCTGGGATATTACATCGCCTATTTTGACGGTCCATGTTTCGAGTGTGCCATCAATGGCCGAGTCCCATGTGCCGAAACGGGTCTCTGGCTTTGCATCGGGGACAGTGGAGAGATGAACGAAGGAGTAGCCGAGGAGTCGCGTACCACGCTGGATAGTCGTGGCGGGCTGGGCGTCTATGGATATGACCTTGATGGGATACGGGAAGGTCGGAGGGAGAAAGAGTTCCGTCGGACTGGACGCCATATCTGCTCAACATCCGCCGTGACCGTATGGAACCAAGCCTTGTCGGAATTCGGATTTATCCTTTTGATTGTTCATCATCCCTCGAAACGACCGATGCGTCCGAGCAGAAATATCTCGTTTTTATTCTCTATTCTATAAATGCAAGGATAATTTCTCGGCGAGATCCTGTGAGAGTCGTCGAGATCGATTTTTGATTTGTGGATCAGGCTGGCATTTCATCTTGTTGGATCTATTGGAAATTCCGAGTGTACGTATGCTGCGAAATCATGAATGTCCTTTCCAAGAGTTCGTTATGATCTTGTTTCTTCAAAAGGAGAACGGTGGGTCAAGTAGTCAAGCAACAACTATTAGGGTGTTGACACAGTGAAAAATATTTCTTATACTTTGTCGCGCATCCGTAATATATAATTTACAGCAATCTACATAGTCCATGATTCCCCAGCACGCACTCTTAAGTACTCATTGTCGATTTTGGAATTGTTCTCCAGGGCTCGAGCTCAACGCGACTCAGTCACAACACGTGACGACATTTTTGCCTTTCGAACCCTACCAACCCTGGCACGCCCTAATTTCTTCCTTTGGAGACTCATCCGGATCCACCGTTATCGTCCCGATCTCCAGTCCTCCGGCCCACGACTCCCACGAAAGCCAGTAGACATGCCAAAAGCCTCCTCCAAAGGCAAGAAATTCTATGCTGTTCAGAAAGGCCATCAAAATGGAGTCTTCTTGACATGGTGAGGAGTCCCGTGCTCCAAATTGAACAGAATCTTTGAAAATGCGGATATAGGGCAGAATGTGAGAAACAAACAAAAGGATATCCTGGAGCCAAGTACAAGAGCTTTGCGAATGCAGCAGATGCCGAAGCTTTCGCTTCTGGGACACTGCCTAAAGACCATGAACCCTCCGCTCCCTCAACATCTAGTTCTTCTGTTCTCGTCGCAATGAATTCGAAAGGGAAGAAACGTGCATTGTCAAGGGTCGTAGCAGACGAACTCGATCATGATGTAGTGTATTGTGATGGAGCTTGTAAGGGTAATGGTAAGGCAGGTTCGATCGCAGGTGTGGGTGTGTGGTGGGGGGAAGATGATCCACGGTAAGGAACTGTTTATTGTAATTTGGTTTCGTTCTGATTGTGTTCAGTAACATAGCGGAACGCTGTCCTGGAGATCAAACGAACAACAGGGCAGAGCTGATTGTCCGTGCTTCTTGCCAGATGAAAAAAATTCAGAACTGATGACTGACCACGTATACACATAGGCGATTGTGCGCATGCTTGAAACGACCCCAAAAAGCAAGAGAACATTGCTTATCAAGACCGATTCTCAATATTCCATTAAATGTGTGAACATCGTTACCTTACGTGTTTCAACTCACCTTATATGGATCAGGTTTCCGTCAGTGGCTACCAATATGGAAACGCAATAACTTCCAAACGGCTAGAGGTCAACCTGTGAAGAACGTGGATATCATCGTTTATGTGTCTGCTCTTCTGGACGCCCGAGCTCTTGTAGGTCAACCTGTCCGCATGGAATACGTCAAAGGCCACAGTGGTGATAGGGGGAACGATGGAGCCGACGCGCAGGCCAATAAAGGCGCCCTGCTGCCTCCCATGCCTGAGAGAGACTGGGCGAAGGCGAAACAGGAACTCCTTGAACGGTTGAAAGAAGAACGCAAGATGAACGAAAGTCAGCCAACGTCAGAGCCCTTGGACGCCAATGACGATGTACTTGAGCAGCCTCGTAAAGTAAGGAAGATCAGCCACGATCCGCCCGTTTCGAGGTTGTCTTCTACACCCGAGCCAAACAATCTGCCTACCGACTCAGTAACCGCACAAGTTCGCTCACCATCTCCGCCCTGCCTCATTTCTCCCCTCCCTATAATCGAGGTCTCGCCGTCCCCTCCACGGGAAATTGGGCCATCTCAAAAGCAAACCACACCTGCAACTTCACCCGCTTCAGGTTCGGCTCAGGTAGAGCCAGAGCCAGAGAATGTCAAAGTAATGACCGACGTGGACCCCCAACTCTCCGAAGGCGAGCAAAACAAGCCCCATGTGGCTTCAGATTCTGCTCAGGTAGAGCCAGAGCCAGAGGATACCAAAGTATTAACCGATGTGGAGTCCCAAGGCGAGCCAAACAAGCCCCCCACTTCAGATTCTGCTCAGGTAGAGTCAGAGCCAGAGGATACCAAAGTATTGACCGATGTGGACTCTCAACTTTCCGATGGCGAGCCAAACAAGCCCCCCATGGCTTCAAATTCTGCTCAGGTAGAGCCAGAGCCAGAGAATACCAAAGTATTGACCGATGTGGACTCCCAACTCTCCGAATACGAGCCAAACAAGCCCTCCATGGCCCCCAAGACGCCTGTTCGCAAACACGGGGTGGGGCTCTTCACGCTGACTCCACCACCGAATGCGAGCATTGTCAGGAAATTTTCGACATTACCACGTGAGACTCAGAGAATCAAGAAGTCGAAATCAGCCCCGCAATTAGTCCCGCAAGATCAGGAAAATAGCGGAAACCCGATTGTTATGTGTATGGAGGTTGTAGATGTTGACTCCAATGTAAGTCCGCCTTGGAAGGGAAGCCCTAAAGTTCTCGTCGCTACCATGTGCGATACAGGAGTCTACTGCATCGGAGCCGGTGCCGCAAGACCAGGAAGCGAATGAGAACCCGGTGGTTATGAGTGCTGATGCTGCAAATGTTGATTTGAATGTCAGTCAACCCTCGGAAGTTATTATTAAAATGTACTCAATACTACTGTGTGTAAACCAGGACGTTAAGAAGTCAGAGTCAATAGCACAAGATCAGGAAGAGGAAGGCAAAACTATGGCTATGAGTATAGATGCTGCAGATGAACTTGCTCCTCCAGTCCTTGTCGAAAATGTATCAACACCCCCTTGTGTGACCGAGGAGGCTATGACGAAGTCGGATTTAGCGCCGAAAGATCAGGAAACCAACGAGAAACCAATTATGAGTGTCGATGTCGCAGATAACGGTCTGACGGTAAGTCCACTCCCTACAAGTCTTGGGCGAAAAAATTCAAGAATACCGTGGGGATCCAGGAGGCCAAGGAGTCACATTCAATACCGAAGGATCAAGAGGAAACAGAGCAATCTATGGCGATAAACGACGATGCAGCAGATCTTGGTCTGAAGGTGGAAGTAAGTCGACTTTTCCATCAAAATTAAGATTTATAAACGCCATAATGTAAAACCAGGAGGCTGAGGAGTCAGACTTGGTGCCGACGGGTCAAGAAGAAATCAAGGATTCTGTGGTGATAAATGAAGACGCAAAAGATGTTGGTCTGAAAGTAAGCCCACTTTTCCAAGACTTTGTCGAACTTGTTTGAATGTTATTATGCGGATCCAGGAGGCTAAGGACTCGGAGTCAGTGCAGAACGATCAGGAAAAGACTGAAACCCCTATGGTCATGAGTCTGGATGCACCAGATGTTGATCTCACTGTAAGTCGTGTTTTTCAAGTCTGTCATAATTGGTGGACACTAGCGTATGGGCACCAGGGAGTTACTGAGATGGAATTGGTGCGGAAAGATGAGGAAAATTCCGAAATATCTATGACGATGAGTCCGAATGCAGAAAAAGTTGATCTGGCTGTGAGTCCACTTCCAAGTCTTTATTAGAAGATTCTGGGTGCTAGTATATGAATCTTAGAAGCCTCCTGAGTCGGAGCCAGTGCCGAACGACGAGGAAAAAATTGAGAGACAGACTGAGAAGTTGATGGCGATGAGTGTGAATGCTTCAGATGTTAATATAAATGTAAATTTACTGCTTCAAATCTCTCTTTGAGACCTCACAGCTTCTGTAGGATTATTTAGATTGTGTTGATGATGACGATGACCCTTTTGACGATCTCTAATGCAAATGGATTTTTTTATTGTTGACATTCGAATTGCTTCCTGTGTTGGATTCGATATACTTAAAAAGGGTCCTCGTATAAAAGGGTGATCATTACACTCCTGTTAAATTGAAACTTGAAAGTCTTCTCCAGCTTTCTTAATCAGGTGCATGACCCATTTTTCGTATGTCTGATTATTTCGCTCTTCGACGCGGCTTACAAAACATCTAGGTTAACGGCTGCCATGTGCCGTATCTGTGCTCGGCGTGCCAGGAAAGGAATTTCCCAAGTCTAGCACTGACTTTGATTTCATCCATAATAGGTCGAATTCGCCTAGGAGCCTGAAGAAGTCTATGGGAACTGAATGGTGTCATGACGTGAGATGCCGCGTTCAATGTTCTTGCGAGTTCTTTGATTGTGATTCCGCTCGGTGCTAATAAAACAAATTGATAGTAACGAATTCTGGAGTTGTAAGCGACGATGTAAATGTTGAGGTTTCTTTCCTTTATCGGATCAGCACCTGGGTCCATCGTTTCGTAATGATTGAGGCCTATCATCTACAAGGACGTGGTCACGCAAAGATCAAGCATTGATTGACTAGGGGTTGTTTAACAATGCTCGCCATAAGAAATCTATTTCTCTGACGATCATTGTCCCAATACGTACGTTCAATGACTTGGCAATAGCCTTGAAACCCACGCTCTGAATTGTCAGAATAGGCGAAATTAAAGAGCCAAATCACGTTGACATTAGACCAGTTCATCAACCTGAGGTCCCATCGGATTGGATTTCACGTTACAGCCAAGCTTGGATCATACGTACAGATGTCAAGTGTACGACATGAACATTTGTTGACGGAGTACAACCTGGCCAACGGCCTCCTTCATGGCGTAGGGGAAGAGCTTGAGCAGTGCGGGGCGCCCCTCATACCGCGCGTGGTACGGCCCATTGTTGGTCGCACGGGGCACCGCTCACATTGGAGGAAGTTAGACACAACGGCTTGGAACGCTGCGGGGCCTTGGAGGCAGGACGCGGGGTCTTGCGTGGTGTATGTCTCGTTGCAGTGTGTGAATGGAAGGAGAGGCGCGTGGTGTGCCTGGGCCGGTGATACATTGAGTTTGTTGTCAGTGTGTTTGGAAGCGGGGACGTACGGGCTTCGTCGGAGGCGTTGACGTTGAGGTAGTGTTATGCAACGAAGAGCAGGGCAAAAAAGCATCCTAGGAGACAGAATTCCTCCAACCATCATGGTTTGTTGTTGTTCTTGTTGTTTGCTTGATTGTTACACTATGTTACAACATTGATATCTACCTACGCTACAATAATCTAGCTTTGGTCGGATCTGTAAGGATACGCCACGGTAGACCTAAACTACATTCTGAGAGAAACACCATTTTCGTCAAGATACTCCCATTCACTGCCAGAGCCTCGTTTTGCGGTCCCGTACTTGTAATAAGCATTGCGCTTGTGAAAACAGATGGATGCGAGCTGGACGAGCTGGACGTCTCTGCGAAGCTTATCGCCATACTTGTTCTCAGCAATCTGCTTGAGTCCTTCTGCTGCCTTCTTCTCCGCAAATGACTCCTTTTCATCATTCTTGATGTACTTGAATTCGATAAGGATTGCTTTGCTGTCATTTTCTTTCTGTAGACGCATGTCGAGTCTTCCGTGCCCACTTTCCAGATTGGAGTCGACTTGCCACCCACGCTGGCTGAGATGGCACGAAATCCCAAGGACGTACACATGATATAGTGATTCATTATCTTTTTTTATGTCGTGGGAGGAAAGGAGTCTGAGAAAGCCATCCAGCAGCTGTTGGAATTGGACACGATCGCCGTGATGGAGGTGTTCCATCATGTCATATGGTCGTGACATCAGTGGGTCCTGTGCGTATGGCTTCAGAAACCACTGGCGCCAGATATCACGAACCTCTCTATTGGGAATTTTGACGACGGCTGTTGAACCTCTGATGCTATCAATGGTGAGATAGCCAGTATAGATAAGAAGCGTCCAAAGTGTCTCGGGCCCAATTTCCCCACGAAGAGAGGCATATTTGAGGTGCGGTTGTCGGTCAAGTGTGATGGGGATGTCTGACTGTGCAGATTTGGAGATCAAGTCACGGCAGACTTCAAGCACAGGAAAGAGAATGGGTTTGGTCCACAAAAGCGCATGTAGGAGTTCAGAGGAGCCTGAAGTAGCGTTGAGAAAAGAAAGGTTCAACCAAGATGCAAATTGAAGTCAAGCTGAAGAGATGCCTACCTGATATTTCCCAATAATGATTGAATTCCTTCTTCGCAACACAGTTGACTATACTCCAGGGATTGTAGATACCCTTCTTTCCAGCAATCATGTAGCCATTATAAAACTTCTCCAGCCTCTCGTCGGGTGCAAATCCATCTGCCTCCCACGGACAGATATCACGCGGAGGCTCTGCGAAGGTGAAGCCATCCGTATTTGGACACAATGCCCGTACCTCTTCTGTTGTGAATCCAAATGAGTCACAATAGGTCCCCTTGTGGTCCAGGGGGTCAAAGACTTCAACATTGTTCAATCCGGACATGATTCCAGATTTGGCCAGTGGCAGGATGCCGACGCAGAAGGCTTTCTCAAGATAGTCGTTGTCCTTTTAGGGAAGCAAGTTATATATGAGATTGGGAGGGGAACGTAGAGGGACCTCAGAACTTACCTTGAGCAAAGCAGAGAAGAAGCCTTTCATTAATTGTTCACCTTCCTCCGCAAAACCGTTGTTGAAGGCCACTTGTTGCGGGGAATTGTATTCATCGATCAGAACGATGAATGTTATCTCACGACTGAGCTTTTTTGACACTGATGTGTACAAAAGTCTCATAAGGGGCTGGATGGTCTGCAGCTTGTAGGTATCGCACACTTGAGCAATGTCTGCATGAATTTGCAACCCGCTCAGGCATGCACAGGATTCAACGCTGTCGCGGAAACGAGTATACACAATTTCTTCGAGCCTTTCAACAGTGAACGCAACGATGTCCTTCAGCGAGAGGCGAAGCACGAGGAACTTGCTGATATTTGTCTGGTAGTGCGGGCTTTTTGAGATGAGCGTTTTATCGAAGGCTTGTGCACGCTCCTCCCCAGCTTTTTCATCCGCCATGTATTGAAAGAAATATCTACGAGCAGCAAAAAATGAGTTGAGCAACCGATGAAAAAATGACTTGAGAATGATTCCTTACTGCATCATAGAGATGTTCATTGTTTTGCCGAAGCGACGGGGCCTCAACACGATGCTAACTTCCGTCTTTGCGTCGATGAATTCATGGATGAGCCAGCTTTTGTCCACGAGCGTCGTCTTTTTTGCAGCATTTTTGTAGTTGGCCTTGCCTACGACGAGTTCGTTGACACTATTGATGATCTTGATGCTGCGAACAGGGGAAATTGGCGTGCTGGACGCTGAGCTGTCGATTGAAGGACAACTGGAACTGAGATTGCGTAGTGCTACTTGTAATGAGCTAAGAAGGTGCTCAGCAGGTTAGAAGTTGACCTTGCTCTCCCCCACGATGATACTGCTGGGGCCAGAACCAGTTTCTGGTGGGAAAGGGGTAAAAGAAACCTGTTGTTTATTTCTTAGCCAGCTTTTCACTGTAGAAACAGGCACTTTCCTTTGTTGGAAGAGATTTGCCGGCAGAGATTTGTACGTTGGAAATGGCGGAACATATAAACACTATTGGGTGTCAGCAGTGACATCCATACTCGACAACCCCACGTGATGTGACTGCAGGCCATGATGAGGGTCTGTACATAAAGTGGTCAACCTCATCATGAATCCGCCTCTGCTGATTTCGCCGCTCCGGGACGGTCCCACGAGCATGGTCGCAAACACTGTCATTTGTCGCGTGGCTTTAACGATGAGCTCTTTGAACGTGAGATAGACCGCCGCCACCACAATAACGAAGGACATCGTGAAGCTGCTTTTGCTGCCGGACGTCCCCATGAACATGGTTGTAAGTCCAGCCACAAGCACCAACTCAATGCGTGTGAATTCGAGGATCGCATGGAAGTGCGCAATCTCCTCAATGGTCTTGTCGGAGGGGCGACCCACCATGCTACGAGCACTAATCAGAGCAATAAAAATAATCGAAAAAATAAACGCGACCTCATCGGGAACCTGGAGCTCAATGCCCGTGGCCTCGAGATCAATGAGCCTGATTGAAAGACGGGTGACTAGAACGAGAACAATGTGATAGCGCAGTACTAGGATATCTAACGCTAGGTTGTCGGATACACTGAGTATGGATGAGTGTTGGGAATATATGGTCTTTATCCAATGTTACTGTGTTGATTCTATTGAGATCCAGAGGACACGAGCATCGGGAATGTCAAAGCCACAGCCAGACAAAAGAGATCTTTGGCCAGAAGCCTTTAACCAAGGTACAAAGATGTCGAGACAATGGGATTGAAAGACTTATTAGCAAAGTACCTACGACACTTAACCTCAGTCGATTATACACAAGACTGAGAGTGAGTACCTAATTAACGCATCTCGATTACCTTACCACTAGGAAGTAGATTACAATATAACTTCCAACAGATTCCAAAGTTCCTACTAAGATAACGTGATCGCAAATTGTCTTGATTGACAGATGATGAGCAGATGATGGCGCTAGAGTCTGGTATCTAATCATCACGAAGTTAGCTTTGTGTTATAACTTCTTTGTCCGATCAACCCTCTCCGCTACAACTTCACCATCGATCTGCATGATAGGTCACCGCATCGTAAAGCCAAAATCCTAGAACCTCAATGTGGCTTTGGCATGACTCATCCTAGGTAAACCAAACTGTTTATCACAAACAGTGTTGTGTCCGACTGGTCAAAAAGGTTTCAGATTCATCAGGAGACATTTTGTTTTGGAAGCTCCCAGAAGACCATGGGTCAACATTTACAATGATCCGGGAGATTTTGACTGGTAGTGTTCAGCGAGATTGACGGTCAGCATCAACAGCAGTCGCGTAAAGATTCGACCACTGCCTTTCGGTCATCCCGACATGGATGGTGCCCGGGCACCACCCCAAAATTCATGTACCCTCATTTCGTCGACTCCATGATACGTCTTTGGCTCAGTTCCCATCTCTCGATCCACGATGTGATGACGCTCACAGCGTTTGAGATGTCTTCCTAGATCGTTGCTTTCTTGATTCTCAACTGATGGTTACCTTCGAGTCCGAGGTTTATGTTTCCTACTTGTGCTGCTTGTCTACTTGGCACTTTTTTCTTCCCTGCGATGTCACAAAGTGTCCTTGTTGTCATTGATTCTGCCTTAGAGGACAGTATTGTGTATCAAGACGGACCTTGGACCAAAAAAATTGGCCCGCAATGGTTTAATAATACCTCTGCTTCGTCTGGGACCTCTCCGGGATCTTTTCATATCACTTTCACTGGTATGTTTCGTATAGCTCGCTTAAAGTAATGACATCGAAGTTTCTCTTGGGGTTCTAGGAAATGCAATTGCTCTCTACGGCCGCTCGCCTCGACTGAAAAAATCTCAAGAGATGACAGTTACTATTGATGAAGAAGAGTCATACAAGCCGACTTTTCCGATTGCTTGCAGTTATTGTCAATGGTGGCAGTCACCGACCCTGGATGACGGCACGCATACGATACAATTGGACGGGTTGACGCGGACGGTGTTGGATTTTGCGGCTGTTACTGTCAAGACTGCCTCTCTGAATGTTGGACAGCAAATCATTGTCGACGACAATGATGCATCCATGGTGTACAGCGAGAACTGGATGCCTTCGAGAGGAGAGCCGGCCTCGCTGCCCTTTCACAATAGCACTCACCGGAGTAACACGGTCCGGTCTTCTGTTTCATTTAAGTTTACAGGTTCATAGTTTTTCTGTTTATGGTGAGTATAGGACTGAACCAGGTCTTTATTTATCTAGGATCGTCTATTGCTGTTTATGGTGTAATGCCAGTGGAGACTTCTGGCTTCGTCACGGCACGGTACACCCTTGATTCCACTGTGACTACGAAAACGCATGAACCACCAGAAGATCCTCCCCGAGGCCTCAAGGAACAGCAAAATTTCTTGTTGTATTCTCAAGGTTCATTGGACGCCACGCTCCACACATTGTTAATCGAAATTGAAGGAGTGCAAAATCTTGCTTATAGCCTCGACTATGTGGTGTATACACACTCTCCCGAACTTGACCCATTAGGGAAAGGGAAGATAGAAGCTACGACTTCACACACGAGCTCATCCTCCTCATTTGTGGCGCCTACCTCAAGTACATCATCGAGCATTGCAACAACGGCTTCTTTTCCTTTGTCTATTGTTCCTTTTTCTATTCCTCCTCTTACTACTCGTTTTACCGGTTCTCCTTCTTTTCCTTCTCCTTCTCCTTTTTCTTCTTCTTTTTCTTCTTCTCTCTCCTCTTCTCTGTTCTCTCTGTTTGTGGCGCCTGCCTCAAGTACATCGAGTATTTCAACAACGGCTTTTTCTTTTTCTTCTTCCTCTTCCTCTTCCTCTTCCTCTTCCTCTCTCTCCTTTTCTCCTTCTTCCTCCTCCTCTTCCTTTTCTACAGAGTCAAACGCAGTCGCCTCCAGTACTACCTACGTGATCGTCGCAACATCCAGTCCTATCTCAGAATCACAAAGCATCGCCAGTCTACATGCTACGTCGACAGCGGTTGCTGATGGGTCCAGTAATATGAACGAACACACGGGAAAGGTCATAGGTTTTACTGTGGGAAGTGTCGCAAGTCTGGCGGCATTCATCATTGCGGCTATGCTTTGCTGGAAACGACGCCGTGCTCGACGTCGTCGTTATCTTCTCCCATTACAAGAAATCGATTATAGTGCTACTCCTGGTGCGTTTAATTTTCTGAAGACCGTGTTTCGGATCTGATATGCTATCGCAACTTATCAGGCAAGCCGGTGGCTGCATACTCGGGATCACGTTCACCGATTATCGTTCAGCCTTTCACACTCTCGGAACCTGCTCCAGGTTCCCGAGCTACTAGTCAAACTACGGATCCGAAGATGGCCATCTTTCGTGGTTTCAATTCTGGTCCGAAGGCTATGTTCGAGAGACTTTCGGTGGTTCATAAGAGATCGTGGTCTGGGACGCGTTCTAATGTGCGGGACTCTTTGGATACCATGGTGACATCGTCGTCTACTATCGTCGGAAACGGGAAACCTCCCTCGTATAAAGCATAAGGTGTGTGGTAAGTAGTTATAGAGATTTCTTGGTGTCATTCTTGTGTAATTATTGGACTATCGTACTTCGGCTTGAACGATTATACCCAGAGTACAATCGTGTTGTTAGAAGTAGAGTCTCTCATAAAAGTGGAGTACAACCACAACGTACGGTCCTTGTAGTACATACAAATCGCTATTGTAATTTGTGAGGATCAAGCTTAAGCAAAAGTGCTTGTTACAAGAACGGCTACGATAGGATTTTGTGCCGGAGCACTTGGAGCAGCCTTTAAGATTCTTTTATCGATTCAAGCCTTTCTTGACACTGCAAGCTCTCGGTTCAGTAGATGAGCCCTATTCAGCATAAATGCCTAGTGATACGTAATTGCAATTTGTTGAAGAATCATTGATCTTATACCAAAAATGTCCTTGTCCTTGTGATTAGGTGCTGATTGCAACCAGGAACTCAAGGGCTCTCATTGATCACCGTTTGCCACGATGCGTGAGCCGTCTCACCGGGTCATTCCAACCAGTAGCGTTGGAAATATTACCTCCCACGCCTAGGGATCAGGCGGACAGAATTCAGATCCGGACAAAGCAACGTCCATATAAGGAAGCGCCCTTGTACTCGCAAAGGATGACAAGTCGACCACTGAGAAATGTCTGGGGAGCGTATTTAAGCTGCGTTATTTTCGATGCAGACGACAACCATCAGCTGCTCGTCGCGAGATTTCCTGACAATTCGGACTTGGTCCTCGTGCTCTCCAGCAATCTCCTCGACACTCCATAACAATTCTGCACTCAACCTGCATAGCGCCCATACAGACAGGCCCTATTCGAGAATCCCGCCATATTCTGTCCCTACCACCAATTCCTCCATACCATTCTCGACACCTCTCCCTCAAGTTTCATAATCCTTCCTCGCACTCTTTCACCATCGCATCATAAATTGCACGCCAACTCAAAACAAACATATCAAATCATCAACCATCGACCATGCCGTCCTTCCCTTTTACTGTCCCTCCTTCGCCCACCTACGGCTTCTTCCCCTCTGGGACCACGTCACCACATGCCTTTATGTCATTCCATCAGTCGCCGCGCGACACACATGCCATGTACGCTGCGTTGACCTCGTCTTCGTCCAGTGCACCATCACAGCGCGCACGCACTCAATCCCAGAGCTCGAGCGTATTCAAAAAGCTCATGAGACGGAAGTGAAGGCATCTATCTCAAAGTTCCTTCGACGTGAGGGTTCTCGAGGAAAAACGGGTTGACAGGGGGTATTTCAGAAGGAACACGACCACCATGTTGGTCACATCGGTCCTTGCCTGCACATCCATACATTAGCAACTTATCTAGTTTGTATAGTCTATCCACAGCCAGTTGTATCCATAGTGCAAATAGGATTTTTGACGAGATCTTGTCCGAGCGTGAGTAAAATTGGATATCCCCGATTGTCGACCAAAATCCTTGCATGGCCCCTCCAAGTTAGGCCTCGACCACAACACTGACCGACGACGAGCAGCCCCAATGCCGCCGTCGCGCACTTCAACAATCGCCGCCGCCGCTGCCGTCGACCTTGCAGATAACACTCCATACACCCTCGCTCTCCTCTCCGAGTACACACACACACTTGACACCCTCCCCCTTGACCTTTCACGCAACTTTGCCGACCTCCGCGAGCTCGATGCCGTCCTTTCCTCTTCTATGGCCTCCCTCACCATTAAAATCAATAAACTTACCCGCATGATTGAGGAGAACAGGGAAGACAAGCAGGACCGTCTCTGGCTCCTTGCTGACATCGCTGAAGAGGCCGCCCGCCTCAAGCTCGGGGGCGACGACAAGATTCGCGTGGCTTGCCAGGCTGCCGACAACCTCAAATACAACATGGCCCACCTCAGGAACCTTGCAGAACACATCCCCAACTTTGACCCATCCTCCCTCGACAGAAAGACCACATACCCCCACGTCTCAGCGCGATCTTTCATGCCTGTTCTTCCTCCAGAGAACAACCGGAGGAGACGGGGTGGATATGGATCGTTGTTGACCAGCGCGCCCGACCCCAGCCCGGCCAAGAAGCGGCAGCGAGTGCTGCAGCGTGACGACCTCGACATCATGCGGTCGCCCAGGAAAGATAAGAATGAACTAAATCCACGTTCTCGAGCTCGAGCGAAAAAGTGTGTTTTTCCCCATCGACATGTCTACAATACACTGATCTTTCCGCCCTCTCCAGAACCGACCGTCTTGCCTCCCCATCTGAATCTATCGTCTCCGTCACCTCTCAAGTCCTCCCACCGACAAACGGAACTTCATCCTACCGCGGTGCAGCCAACGGAGCCACTGCGCGTGGGGCCGGTTCCGCCACAAATTCGAAACGCTCTCGACCGTCTGCGAGCAATCGCAGCGCTACTCCGCACGCGGGCGATCCATACGACCAAAATGGAATACACTCAAACGGACACGGCGGGAATTCGCGCCGCGACGCGTACGGTGTTCCGCAATCGTCTCATCACACTTCTCTCCCGCACCCCTACCCGAACGGCGCTGTCCCGAATGGCGCACACCACCATCCTGGCACGTACAATATGCATGCAATACCTCAGAATATTCCTGGTGCACAAGACTGGACTCCCCCTTTGGTGCAGCAGTTGGAAGGGCCGGGAATGCCGGTGTCGCGTGGTGTGACGATACCCATCATACCCATCAACACTGCTATCGGCCCGGGTATCCCAGGAGATGCAGGTGATACGGGCGACGGAGAGGGCGACGGAGATGATAGACGATATTGTATCTGCAATGGCATTAGCTATGGAGAGATGATCGCGTGCGATGACTCGCAGTGCGAAAGAGAATGGGTATGTTTATTCTTGCTTGGTCCTGCTATATCAACTAATCAATGCCTCGATAGTTTCATTTGGCTTGCATTGGCCTTGTCGTCCCACCTGACGGTCGCTGGTTTTGTAATGCTTGTCGCATGAAACGTAACTCGAAACGTTCTGGACGAGGCGGAAAACGGAGAGCGGGCGGTGGAAGGGCAGGGGCGCGTGCTTCATGATACATATACTCACTTTGACACTATTATTAATTTCAGGCTTGGAACTAAGTCTTATTTCTGTATATTATATATGTACTTTTGAACATTGATATCGTCCGTTATACCGGGAAATTCAAAGGGATATTTTGGACAAGGGTAGAAATATACACGCAAGAGTCAATAAAACTGAGGGGAGTACTTCTGCATTCTCAACGCCGCTTTGAACTGCGACTATCGTCCAGTCCCGGGGAATTTCGCCGTTTTCTATCGCCGAACAATTCAATAACTGTGGACACCGACAAAAGTGTGCCGACTTACCGGCTCATACTCCTCTCGTCTGGCTCGCCGCTGGACGTTCTTCCCATACCGAGGTCCTTGTTGGTACCGCCGTAATCCAGACCGTCTACAGCAGGCGCATTCCCATCGCGATCCTTGTACTTATTCTGATTTCGCGGGCCCGTCGGGACTCCTGGTGGAAGTGGTGACGCAGGACGCACTGGTACTGGCGGCGGCGCTGTATGCGTTCAAACGAAGGAGAATACGGTTTAAACGTCAAAAGATTGGTAATTATCCAGTCAGGTAATTCAACGTACGACCGTCACTAAACCCGCCTCGCCCACGACCTCGCCCTGGGAACCCGCGGCCACGGCTCATGCCTTGCGCCCGCCCACGATATGCCGCAGGAGATGCGCCACGGCCTCCTGGTACTGGTACAGGTGCAACGACTTGCTGGGGCCCGTCCATACCTTGGTACATCGGTTGCCCCATCTGGGCTGGCTGCTACAGTCGAGATTGTCAGCATGAACCAGAAGTAGAGAGTAAAAGCAGCCGTGCCTGCATCCCATATTCGTTGCCCATGCCCATACCCATCATGTCTCCCTGCTGCTGTCCATTAAACCCAGCATCTTGTATCATTCCTACAGCGACGTTCCCTTGCGCACCCTGCTCCGGCGTTCCATTAGTAACTCCCTGCTGCATTTGCCCAGTTCCGTCGGTTTGCATCTGCATCATTCCGCCACCCATTCCCATGTCCATCCCCATACCCATGGGCCCCATCATCCCGGACATGTCCATCATTACGCCTGGACCCATCATACCGTATTCGCAGCCCCATTCATCATAGCATTCGCGCCAGTCATGACCATCTGTCGCACCTCGGGCGGAAGCGCGGTAATGTATTCGCAGCCCCATTCATCATAGCATTCGCGCCAGTCATGACCATCTGTCGCACCTCGGGCGGAAGCGCGGTAATTTGCTCTTCCTGCATTCCTGCGAAGTTCTACGTCGAGTAGACAGGTCAATATGACTCGACATTCGAAAGATGTGGAGTGAAAAACGTACAATGACGTTGGTCTTGAGAACATTGGCGAGCTCGCCCAGGTCCCGACGGCGATAGCAGTATGCTTCCCATGAAGTCTCGTCGAACCCGTAATTGAACCAATCACTGATATCAGAGCCAGGTCGTCGCCAGGGTTTTTCATTCATAGCACTGAGGTCGAAATCAAGAATGGAGCGGCCGTCCATTACCCCGGTCACCGTCGGGTCAACAACAGGATGCGACGGTGGTGCCGTCACGGGAGGTAGAGTTGAGGGATCTACACCGTCGTCTTCTTTTGGATGCATTTCAGCCTCTGAGGACTGCGCACCGGGCGCTTGAGACTGGGGGCGTGAGGGACCAACGGGGGAACCAGGGCCATGAGACGACATTTGGGAATGGTTAAGCCCAGGAGCATGTGCAGCAGCTTCTGGGGGTCCGCCTCGGGAGATCGGAGTGTATTCTGTTGTGAGCAAGGGCTGGGTGGCTGGAGCGTGTAATTCAGTCGGGACATCTGAGTCCTAGAAAGGATTTACCTGCTCTGGGTTGCGTAGGGATTGAAGAGCTGGATGTCCGCGACGTTTGACCTCGGCCAGTTCCTTGCCTGGATGCAGATGAGCCTTCCTTCTTAGTGTAGATTAGAAGAAAACACAGTACCTGAAGTCAATTGACCGCGGTGCCGCTTCCATTATGATTTCCACCTAATGACAAGAACGACTTAGGCATAGATAGAAGCAAAAACAATATCACTCACATCCTCGTCACTTTCGTCTCCAGGTTCGACTTCTTCCTCTTCCTCCTCCTGCCCTTGAGAGGTACCGTTTACAGGGACTTCTGGTGTTTTTGTGTGTTCTCGTGTGCCAAATATGTCGTCGTTTGTATCTGGTTCTGGGCTTGGAAAGGCTCCATTTGCCGTTGAGTCAACAGGATCATCGTATGGACTTCTGCACAGATGTTTGTATTCAACGTTCCAACAGAACTATGACTGACAACTCACGGTTCAGGAGCTGACGTATCACACAGAAAAAACAAAAAAATAGACGTCAAAACGATGTCATTTGAAGATTGTAACAACAGAGCTCTCCAACAATTGAATATCCCTGAGGTTTCTTACCATGTTTAGGCGCCGGTGCTGATGAACTTCCATACAAAAACTCGTCATCGTCGTCCCTGTAATCATGCAGAGTAAAGAAAAACTAAATTCATAGGCAACAAGCGCGCCTTACATGATTCTATAGTGTCACAGATTTGAGGAGGGAAGTGGAGAATTGGTGTGACTTACCGTGACGCGTCACAAGAAATGTTAGCTTCCGAATCCCGCTCCGCATCTTTCACAAACTTCCCGGTCGCGCGATGTTAAGTCGAGCACGCTGCCCGTCGTGGTTGGCAGCGACCCCGACGCCTTTATTGTCGCGCAGATATGCCATCTCCGTCAAACCCGCTCAAATCCTTCCAGGAAAAAAGCTGCCACGCGTCTTCAAGGACAAGAAAGCGTTCCAGTACAATTGGTACAGAAGAGTTCTCGACGGCAGCAGAAATGGCCCTCTCCTCATCCTTCACCACGATCAATTTTCCGCTAATCGTCTGGTACAACTGCGCCGTGACATCCTCGTCGCCTCGAATCGTGCAACTCCTCCATCCATCGACTCTGCTGCCATCCCCACAACCCCTCAGCCTCAGCCCACTCTTACTGCCATTCGCACCAGCATTTTTGGAGCTGCACTACGCGACTTTCCCGGAATCAACCTATCCGAGGTAGAAAAGATGCTTGGCGATTCTACAGGCACTTTTGCCGTCCTCTTACTTCCATCGTTCCATCCTCCGCAACTCAATGCTATACTACGCTCCTTAGAGCGTACTGTTCCTCCGCGACCACCAAAAACCCCTGAAGAGATTAAGAAGGAGCAAGAGGAGAAAAATGCAGACCCAGAAACACCAGGTCGGCGAGTGAAGCGCCAGCGGCGGGTTCTCTATCCCGAGCTAAAGCTAATGGGCGCGCTTGTTGAAGGGAAGGTGTTCCTGCCGGCTGGTCTCAAGGATGTGTCGCAGCTTCCGACATTGGACACGCTGCGGGCACAGATTGTCGGACTGCTCAGTGCACCGGGTATGCAATTAGCGGGAGTCCTGAGTCAGGCAAGTGGAGGTCATTTGGCCCGGTTATTGGAAGGATTGAAGAAAGGCTTGGAAGAAGACGCGGCAACCTCGGGTACTGCACCCCCATCTTAGTGTATATAATAATCCATATATAATCATCCCTACCACACGATCCTCTGACGCAATACAAGCCATTGCCCTGGTTATCCGTCTTGAAGACAAAACTCCCATGTCCGATCCTCACCTCCTTGACCTGTTCTGCCCGTCCCATGAGCGCGTGTTCCTTTGGTCATGCGGTGCTCGTATCCTTTATATAGACTTCGATTGAAGGAAAACGAACGTAAAAGCGTATATCGCGGATTAGCTGGTGTACTTCCCGTCGTTGGCAATGGCGGTTTTTTAGCAAGTCGTGGCACATCCCTTTGAGAAACAAAGTCATGACTTGAAAACATGTGAAGCTCATGCAGACATACCATAAAGTGTAGGGAACCACATTTCGCAACGTGATGAGGACAGTCCCGCGCGTTTTAACAGCCTCTTTTGGTGTGATGAATTTGAACTGCTCCCCCTCTTCTGCCTGCGTAGGCACCGTCTCTTCCTCTACATCGTCTTCATCTTCGTCATCATCAGCCTTTCTTCGCTTACGTGGGGTTGTAACAGAAGGTACAGGTCCTAGTGACAAGACCTTGGCGGCCGACCTCAGGAATCCAAGGATCAGTACTTGGTTGGACAAAATATTCCTGTCCTGGTCAGTAATGCCTTTT
Organism: Macrolepiota albuminosa; assembly: GCA_027475525.1. Lineage (NCBI taxonomy): Eukaryota > Fungi > Basidiomycota > Agaricomycetes > Agaricales > Agaricaceae > Macrolepiota > Macrolepiota albuminosa. Next base: position 2,095,006 of record JAMWFC010000046.1, on the reverse strand, counting down.
CCTAAGAGCAATGAAGACATTAACAGCCATGAATACGGCTTCATATTAACAAGGCAACCCGAACCTGCATGAGGAAAGTTCCACACTATACGATCCCATCTCCTTCCCTTCAAGGACGTGGTTTTCTCTAGCTTCGTCGCATCTACGCCAAACAAGATCTGCGCGCCCCGCTGTCGAAGATACGCCACAATCTCTCGAGCATCTGCGTATTTTTCGTAACACTCGTCTTCAGTATCATACGCCGTCGCTGTGAGATTTCTCGGAGGCAAATCACGTAGTTCAGCCGGTGAATCGCATAGCAGAGCGCGTGCAAAGGAGAAGTTTCCCTCTCCAATTAGAAGAATAGTATCTGTAGGACGAAACGGGAGAGTTGTTCGCCGAGGCGGTGGCGCAGGGGTCGCTTTTCCTTCACCACTGTTCAAGTTATTCGATGGAAGATTTCCAGAAAATCCCTTGGAATACTGCTGCTTTGCATTCCTATGTGAGCGCTGTTCAGCGACTTGTGCAGCATGGGATAGTTTCTCCTTGGCTTTGAGACGAGATTGTTGAGACTGTAGTGCTGCCTTTAGATTCTTGCCTTTGCCCATGATAAGCGTGTGCAAATTTCCGAGTCCCGATTCCGCAGTCATGTGCTGGTGACGTTGTCAAAAGTGTGTCGGGTCTCGGCCCGGCATTCTAACTGCCACGTTCGACCCTCCATACATACTTGCCCCAGTCGACCTAATTACTGCGGTCACCGTCTACTGTATTTAATCATGGTTTGTCTCACCGTCTATCTCAAATCTATGTTATCTGAGGTACGGTACCCTTTAGCCTACCGAATTCGAGATGCGTCAACGGAACGCAAAGTTCGCGAAAGATGCGAAGTCGGGCAAAAAGCCTACACATCCATCAAGACAGGAACAACTTGCGAAAAAGAGTCCCATTAATGCTTATGCTCTGAGCCTTATCATTTTTGTCGTTTGTGGCGGAGGTAAGCGTTCATGCTCATTTCCGTGCCATCCACTCCTAATCACTTCTGGCCAGTACTATTCGAGCTTATCCGGATAATTTTCCTATGAGGAAACTGCCGAGAGACGAGTTTTCCAATAGGGAATAAGAAAACGGCGCCGCTTGTATATCATCTACTATGTAAATACCATACCCATCGCAAAAGGGCAATCCTATCCCATGTATTTCAAGAAGAGTAACGCATATTTACATTCAATCATCTCCGGGGGTGCTTACATCCATGCTTTGGCTTCTTTGACTTGCATTGGCGCTACTTTTTCCCTTTCCAGACCCGCTTGCAGGAGGGGCACTTTCAACACCTTCCATGCCATCAGCTTCCAACTCTTCTTCGTCAATCTTGACTGCGTCGCCCGCCCACACACGCATGGTCGGTTGCCAGACCATCACGACATTGTCTTCGGAGGCACTTGCGACTGTCCAGTTCTCGTCCTTACCTGGCGCCCATGAAAAGTCGGTCGGGCGCGCCGTATGTCCTAGAAAAGACTTCAATAAGGCGTTGACCTTTTCCAAAAGAGAGTTGTATACCTCCATGAACGAACAACAGTTCTGGTGGCCCATCCTCTTGGTCATCCGGGGTTTGTTCTTGCCCGATAAGTGACAGATCCCAGATGTTAATCCGGCGGTCACTAGATGCAGAGGCAAAAATGCTCGGGCTGTGAGGTGACCAGGCAACATGGAGAACTTCATCCGTATGGGACTCAAAGACGTGCAGCATCCTTCCAGGCGTCCGCATGTCGTGAAGAATACATGTCTGTCACCACCAGTCAGTTTACAAACACTCACACAGCTTGATACTTGGATCAGATACCTTGTCTGCGCTGCCTGTAATAATCAGGTGCGGTGTGGATGGGCTAAACGCGACGGCAAGAATCTCCTGTTCATGGGCCTGTTCTTTTATCGCAGGACTTGAAGGATTCCTCTTATCCCATCTATACCAGATGAGCATGCTAACAATATGCATCGGAAATACAACGTACATCATCATCATTTTATCGTCACCAACGCTAGTGAATAGATTCTCATCTGTCGCATGCCAATCAACGTCCTGAGTTGCTTTGATGTGAGCTTCAAAAGACTGAGCGAAAAACTGGGAACATACCCCGACAACCGACGTATGACCTCTGAAAGTTGTAGTCGGCTCAATTGTCGTATTAGCTTTGGTATACGAGTTAATGTCCCTGCATTCGTGAGTGAGCTTTACTTCTAGTATAATTCGAATTGCACATACCAATGACAGACTGTCATATCCTCAGATGCACCGAGGACATGCCCACTCTTCAAAGGATTCCAAGCTAATCCGAACCTTCCAGCAAAAATGACGTGAATAATCCTCCTCCAAGGTAGTCACTGACGTCAAAGACTTACCCTTCCCTGTTCTGCCCAACGAGCCTAATATCTGGCTTGCACACTCCTCCCTTCTCAGGATCGCTTGAATGCTTCGTACGGTCAAAAATAAGCACTTCGCCCGTGACAGCTTTAGTTGCAATGAGGTCTGGGTTCTGAGGCATGTACCTCGCACGATTGACTTCGCCCGCATGATTTATCTTTTGGATAATTTGAATTCGCGGTGCGGCGGGGATGGTGTGACCACCCAACTCGCCGCGTTCATCGTCGTAATCGCCTGCGTCGAGTTTGTCACCGCCTGACGCGGGCCCATCACGTTTTGGAATCTGGACCGTCGCGATCTGTAGGTAATCTTGGGCCTGCCCTGATGTGTGCGTGCCGAGTAGGAGTCGGTGTGTGGTGTAGGGTTTGTTTTGGGGTCTGAAGAATAGGCATAATTGAAGGGCAAAAAGTGTGAAAACAATGTAACGTACGACTCTTTGTCTGGGAACCATTGACAGGTCAGACTTGGCCAATCTAGAGCATGGGTAATCACAACATCGTAAAGGTATGGTGCATTCTTCTTCCTGAAGCATACTACTTGAGGAAACTGCCGGGTAATAGAAAGGATCTTCCAACGGAGCTCACCAGGTCTTGTATTCCTAGAGGCAGAGAAATGAAAATATGTAAGGTTGTGAAGATTAGAGGAGCGGTGAGCGCGTTGACGGACCTCATTGATGAGCTTGTTCTCTTCCTCTGCCGCAAGGTCATCTTCAACCTCCTCGACCTGAGGTTTCATGCTTGTCTTGTCTGAGTTAGTATTCAAAGAGAGAAGATAAAAGCAGGATTTCAAGGACAGTAGTTCAGGTTGAAACCAAATTGACGCGACGCGACATTTCTCACGGTTCTGTTCAGATGCTTTTATGAACTCAAATCGAACATACATCTACCTATTGTTCTCGTGGTGGTCGCATGTAAAAGTTCAGAGATATCTAATTAGGTGACTAGCACAACATAAAGAGAGGAATGCGCGGGGCAGCGCGCAAAGAAAAACTGTTCAAGGAAAGCAATCTATACACTTGCTACGGTGGAACGTACAAGTCTACTATGATGCCTTCTCAAATGAAAGCAAGAGTTTCTCGAGGTCAAAGCGAGGGTCTTCTGGGTCTGTAATCACTACAAAGAATGAACTGTTAGCTCAGAGAAATGCTGGTATCCCCACCGCCAGCGTGGCTGCTACTGGGATATTGCAGAAAGAATCAAAGACGCACCAGTTGAGCTTTTCGCCTCGTTCTTTCTTTTCCAAGCCTCCTTTGCCTCTGCAATCAAATGTTTCCGTTCGTGTAGGGCATGCTCCACTTTTTGTTGGTCGAGCCGCTCCTGCAGTGTACGGCGGTGATAGAAGCCGTATGCGACACCAAAAGCAAGCGCAGAGTACCGAACGACCTGAAGTTAGATCTTGAGCTCCTGCTAAAATTGACAAAAAGAAACAGCAGACGGACATTAACAGTCGGTGAAACCATTGTGTTTGCCTCGTCCGTTCAAAATCTCAGAGGCAAAGTGTCCTTGACAAAGGGCACTAAAGTATCCAAGGCATCAAAACTTCTTCAATACAGTGTGCTTGAAACCACTTACCGCACCTAAACCTTTTTATGAGAGTTAGAAAAATGGTATCGGATTCCGGCAACGGAGAAATTCGGTAGTTGATTATGTAATTAGAAATCTTACATTCCGCGTCTATTCTATCGGTTTTCATCCCAGCGGGCGATATCCCAGAAAGTTGGGGCCTCAGGTTTTCCATTAGCTCAGCTGTACCAGCTGTACCGCTGCTTCGGGTAATTTTTTTTTCATTGCTCCCGTCGAAGTCCACCTCTCGAGGGAACGAACTTCGTGACGCAAATCCACCATCAACCAGCCTTTAAAATCAAAACTGTCGTGCCAGGCTACAGAATTTGCGTCTAAAAGGACTGGTCAGCACACCGGAACACTCGCTCTCATTGGACCTTGGTTCCTTCACTTTCGTAATTGAAGTAACTTATCATGAGGAGAGCAAGCCTCGTTCAAAACTCGTGGCCTGTGTGGGAGTGAAAGAGCATAGAACAGCTCCCATCATTGCTCAAGGCGCTACATACTGTGGTGTTCAGTTTTTACTTACTACTGCTCTTGTCACTCGCTTCGGGACGTCGGAACGCCTTCGGCCGTATCTACAGAACATTTGTTACTCCAGCATCTAGCTTCGGAACGGAACGCCAGTTTCCCACACATTAGGCCCCTAATAGTCTATGTACATAAGATGTGAATGCACGCATCTATCTAGCCACTCGCCAGAATGTCCAAGGTTTACAAGGGAGCATGTTTTTGCGGTTCTATTTCGTACGAAGTCATTCTATCTAGCCACTCGCCAGAATGTCCAAGGTTTACAAGGGAGCATGTTTTTGCGGTTCTATTTCGTACGAAGTCATTGGCCCTCCCATCCTTCGTGCATACTGCCACTGCACCAATTGCCAAAGGCTTTCAGGTATGCAAACTAATATCCTTATCTTGGTATAGGGCACAAATTGTCTTTTTGTGTCTTACAGGAGCCCCTTTTGTTCACACAATCCACTTCCCCACTTCGAAATTTAGATGGACCCATAAACAACCGAATGATAATGTTCTCGACTCCTTTGTTCCTCCAACGAAGCCATACAAAACTCGGTACAGGTGCAAGAATTGTGGTGCCTGTGTTGCTTCCAAGAACAATTTAGCAGGCAAAACATCTATTCTTGGCACTCATTTGGAGCGAGACAAGAAGGGAGCATTAGTACATTGGGACGATCTGAAGCCAACAGCGCATATTTACTACGACACGCATGTGATGGTCATAAACGATGAGTTGGGTAAATGGACGGGTTATGAAGACGAATCAGAACAGATCTGTACCGAATTGTGATCCATCATTGGAGAAAAATGGAAATATAAGGCCCCTGCCACATCATCAGCAAACGTCAAAACCTGCATTCATTGCCATATATAAGTGAGGCATAGTAAAAAAACAGGAGTCATTGTGGCAGCAATGAGTATAGTTGGACAGATTGCTGGTGTTACAGTCCCGTATGTAGTCAATTACAGCGACTCTTCGTGAAATACATGCAAACAAGTCACAGACAGTATCAATGTTTCGTGTATCGCCTTGGGTTTCCTATGATCCTACAACACAGACATTTGACATGGACCAAGACATAGACATGGACGCTCCTGAAATTTCCACTCTTAAAGACGAAGAGACTCCTCCGCCTCAACCCAAGGCTTCTGGGAGTGGACGTCGTACTAAAACTAAAGCACCTACTGCCTGGCCTCGGCCTCGACGACAGGAGAATCTTACTGACGACGAATACGACGAAGTGGAGGAGGAAGAGGACCAACTTATTGATGACGACGAAGACGAACTCATGAAGCCTGTGCCTGTGACTGCGCTTCCAAACCCATCGCGGTCAGGCGAGGTCGCGGCGAAGAAGAGAACTTCTAATAAGCGGAAACCTCGGAAGAGCGAGAAGCGTATAGCGGAAGACGAGCGGAAGGCACAAGAGAAAGCCATGACGAATGCGTCAGGGCCCATTGAGCTCGCTCCGACAGTGACATGGTTTGAGGCTACGCCCTCAGGATCTCACGACGCCAATGTCAAGCAGAGTGTCAGTGCTCCGGTTGGTCAATCAAAATTGGGGACACCGACAAAAGCTCCAAAGAAGCCCGGTAAACCGCGTACAAAGATGTTGCCACGAAGTACATACATACTTTCACAGCTTCTTAGACGTTCCGCTAAGCAATGTTTTTTCTTAGACCGAGGACTGCAGTGCCTCTTCTCGACGACAGTGGCGGGCTGTCCGAAGGTTCCGCTAAGCAATGTTTTTTCTTAGACCGAGGACTGCAGTGCCTCTTCTCGACGACAGTGGCGGGCTGTCCGAAGGTTCTTAAGATCTCTCTCCACTTTTCGTAATACCAAGCTCGTTTTTTCTTAGCACACACGGGGACAGCAGCGTCCTCACCGGTCACCATACAGTTCGAAGCTGGCTCCCCTGAGCCTGAAGGGGCTGATCTGACCCGGACTCTGGTCCCAATTCCCTTGACAGAGGAAACAAACCTTGAAAATGCCCCACTTCCACAATATCCCCTTCCTACCAAACCATTCCCGGTACAACCAGCTCCGAAAATTCCAACCGGATTTGCTCCCGTTTTGCCTTTGGACAAGAGCAAGAAGAAAGTGAGGCACTGGCGGATTGCCAGACGTGAAATTCGGGGGATTGCTGGTGGAAGATGGTTTGCAACGACATGGGTCGGAGAAAAGGAGTCTGAATACGCCACGAGTTTTCCTAAACCTGGTGAGGACCGGTTGTCGGGCATCCCTCGTTCATCGGCGGTTTCAATATCGGCACCAGTCAAAAGCAAAGCCAAAGTCAAGGCGGTTTCCTCGCTAGCCGCTTCTACTGCTCCCTCCCGTTCTGGGTCTTCAGCTCCTGATGTGTCACAGACAAGTACTCGACCTCAAACTAAGATGCGAAACACTGTTACTGCTACTCAATCCGAAGGTGACTCCGACTTGGTAACACCTGGACCATAAATTTATAGTTTCAAAGTATTTACTTTCTTATGCTGTACAGCAGACCTAAATACGTTTTCGTTCCTTCTCTTCCAAAGTCTTCCAAAAATGGGCGACGTGTAAGGTCACGTGCCAGTCTTTCGGTTAAGGACGAGGTGACGACGTTCATACCTGACATATCTCAGGGCTGCTTCGCAGCTCCTTCACCCCTTCTACACGTATCATTTCGCTGGTCGACTGATCAAAATCCTTACATTATGATGTCTTCTGCTTCTCCGAAAGTCTCCAGCGCCCAAGGTCCAGGAAAGACCATAACGGAACGCTCTGCATCAATACCAATGAGGGCGAGTGAACGTGGTTCGTCAATCTTACGTCCAAAATACAGTCTAAAACGGAACGCTCTGCATCAATACCAATGAGGGCGAGTGAACGTGGTTCGTCAATCTTACGTCCAAAATACAGTCTAAAGAACGATTTTGGGCTATGCAGCACAACAAGCTTTCGCCTCGGACCCCAAATATAAGAAATTCACCCAGCAGGTGGAGAAGTGTCTGAATTCTTTCGATAACGTGCACGAATGGGCCGATTTCATTGCGTTCTTAAAGCAACTTCTCAAGGTAGTTGAATTTCATGTATGAGGAATCTTGTTAACGACGAATCGGTCGATCCGTTCTCAGACGTTTCAATCGTACATGCAATTTAAAGAGATTCCGCGCAAACTAATTGTTTCGAAGCGTCTCTCACAATGTCTAAATCCTGCTCTTCCAACCGGGGTACATCAGCGTGCTCTGGACGTGTATCTGCACATATTATCAGTCCTTGGAGTAAGTGAGTCGGCAATTGTTGCGCAGCAACTGCTCATCTTGTTCAGCCCGAGGGACTCAAGGCGGACTTGCCAATATGGTCGTCTGGATTGTTTCCATTTTTCGAATATGCTGCTACATCTGTCAAGGTGTGTAAGGAATGTTTGTACGTCGATGAAAACCTTAATCTTCCATTGTAGCCAACACTTTTGAACCTATTTGACACGCATTACTTGCCACTGCAGTCTGGACTACGTCCTGTCATGAAATCCTTTATTCTCGCGCTGCTCCCCGGCTTAGAGGAAGAAACATCGGAATTTTTCGATAAGGTGTGCAAATGCGCTCTTCGTCTTCCGAGATATCAAATTCAGGTATCAAATCAGGTCTTGAATCTGCTTGATCGCTTGTCAGGAACTGTCTCTCCGTCATTCTTTTTCCAAAACATATGGCTAGTGATGCTTACGACACCGACTGCTCGTGGAACATCTCTTAATTACCTTGCACGACGGCTACCTCGTCTGAATGCGGATGAAGGTATGCACAATGCCTATCGATATCATGGTTATTGTTAAAACAGCGTCAGATATAACGCAGGTCGTCGGCAAGGACGTTGGCCTGATGATTCGTGCGTTCGCGGCAGCACTCGAGGACGAGAATCTCCTGGTGCGAAGAGGAGCTCTTGACCTACTCTTGCAGTCGCTGCGCGCGGATAGCACAGCCGTGAAAAAAGCACAGGCTGAGGATCGCGTGATCCTAATGCGTGCAGCTTCTGGAGTTGTACTTCGTCGCGACCTATCTCTCAATCGACGCCTCTATACCTGGCTTCTCGGTTCTGGCGAGAAAAGCGAACAGCAAATAGAATATCTGAAAACACACGGGTTGGATCTTGTTTATTCAACTTTGAAGGTGTGGTGCAAGTTTTCTGTGAAGCATCAAATTATCTGACCACCCCCAGGATGAGATGTTTTCGCCCTCAGGGGAATACAATGAGTCGAGACCTTTTAAAATCTTCATATCTTTATTGGACAAGTGGGAGATTGGTGCAACCCTCTCCATGTTCTTGTTTATGATGCTTTTAAAGCTATCAAGCACCTTATTGACAACGCTTCTGATGGAGGTGAAGACGTTAGTATGTTCTTGTTTATGATGCTTTTAAAGCTATCAAGCACCTTATTGACAACGCTTCTGATGGAGGTGAAGACGTTAGTCAACGGTTTGCCTGCTTCAAATATATGTTGTGCTGAAATAAGTTTTCTTTAGGTAACAATGACAGCCAGCACCTTATACGAGGCTATTGAACCTCATATCCTCTGGAAACAACTCTTGATTGTTATGTTTGCTGAAATCACTGGAGACAGAAAGGATATCGAGGTTTGTGGTTTACATGTTTACACTCAAGTGTGGATATCCGACACTCAGACAATTGCCTTCAGGCAATACGTATGGTCCAGTTCATACTTAAAACCTTTTCACAGGATGATGAAATACAAACGATACACCTCCCCATAATTTTTGCAGCCGTATTAGATCTCGTAGATGTAACAGGTTTTGTCCTCTTCTTCGTGCTACGATACTGAACAAAATCTAGGTCCAAATTCAAGCCGGTATCTTCAGGGTATCATCTCCATTAATAAAAGAGGTTCTCCTGCTGCAAGAAGAATTGTTGCAGCATATACCACATTCTGCTTTGATGCAACGACCAGATCTGACGGGACCAATTGAGCGAAACGGACGACACAACGACCCTACCTCTTCGCTTGTAGTTTCTACGGCATTGATCCCATATCGATATCTGAATCGCGAAACGGACGACACAACGACCCTACCTCTTCGCTTGTAGTTTCTACGGCATTGATCCCATATCGATATCTGAATCTGTCTCCGACTCCTTTGTTGTGCCTTTCGTTCCAGCTTTTGAAAGCCTAGCGACTATTACTCGTCGTTGCGCACAAGTATTGACCACTTCTTCCTCAGACATTGTCGTTCTTCGGGAGGTCTTTTCCCTGAGTCTCTCACTCCTGAACAGATTATCCAGTAGGCTTACAGCCTTGGTGACGTTGTCTTGGAATCCTGACGAGTGGCTCCAAACGATTCTCAGGGGGCTAAAACATGAGGTCGGTACATCAGCGTACGAGGGCTACAATCATCTAACTCAGCCAATACGGTACATATAGTCGGCCAATTTCACAACAGTCGACCGAAGTGTTTCGGTCGTCGTCGCTTTACACCAGAACATCAATTTGGTTCCCAGGCCTTTCATAGATAATAGGCCCACCATGTTTACATTGGTCACCAAATTGCTCAAATACCTCTGCGCAGATTATGCCATGTATCATGTCCGAGCTGTCAATCTCATATGGTCATTGGAGGCCGCTACAACGCGCTCGCATCTCGAATCAATAATAGCCCAAACAATGATCTCTCCAGAAGCTCAATTAAGCGAGTCTTATGAAGCCTTCGGCGTCCTGTGGAGGTTGACAGGTGTGTATTTCCCCGCCTCAACAGAAGGCATTTTGACGAGATGGTGACAGAGGATAATTTTCTTCCTGGTTTTTGCTTCAAGGTGCCAATGATGATTGTGCTTGAGACTTTGAAAAACGATGACCCGAACCTACGGCGTATTGGTGAAACTTGGATGCGATGCAGTTTGAGATCCTATCTGCGGTATGTTGCATTATGAGAATCACAGGAATTGAAGATATGATCGTGCTTCAGTGTCCTTGATCCAATTTTGTTTGAGCTTCTGGAGCCGAGTTTGCGACGAATTCTCTCACCTGCAAAAGTCAATGGAAGAGAAGTCCAAGTTTTCCTATATGAATGTCCCTTTGACCAGCGCTACATGAATCATCTTCTTGATTTGCTCCTGTCTATCATTCGTTTCGGGGGACAGGGTTTTGCAAAGACCGCAAAAGCAACGCCGATCCGACGTTCACACCATACAGGTCTTGTTCAAAGAGTTGAAGCTAGTGAGTAGACAAAATGAAGTTTAAATTACCATTCTTAAAGATTAACAAGGCGGTATATCTGATCCAAACGCGAGCTACCTTGATGTTCTGATTGAGATAGTCCTTCGGTACGTTTTTCTTCTTGACCTTAGGCAGCATCTGAGTCCTTCTTAGGTTTATCCAATCTGAGCCAGATCAATCCTGGGCCCAAACCATGCTTCCAAACAACGCCATAATCCAGTCTACGGCTGTGGAGCTGCTCCAGGCCGTCGTCGCTCGCGGCGATGTTGATGGAATTGCTGATGGCATCGAAGATATCGTCATTGGAAAGCTTTATCTTTGTGTTCACTGGCACCGTCTCGATCTTCAAAACAAGCTTTTACATCTGCTACACTCTCTAATTTCTGCTTCTACATCTCATGATCCAACATCATGGCAAGTACATGGGCACGACGGCAGCAGTCCCAACAGTGTATCAGGTCGTGACATCCAACCTGAAACTCGGCAGTACTCGGTAAATTCCTTGCTGGTACAGGTTCTTGTGGATGGAATTGCTGTTCGATCAAACCGCCCTGTGTTGCAACATTGGCTTGACTTCATACTCATGGCCGTACCACAGTTTCAACCAGCACTACAGGCTGTTGTTAACCCTCTGAATGATTGTCTGTGTCGGCAATTAACCCTGTCACTGAAGGATCTACGTATTACTTCGTCACAAGCACAGGACTTTGCTCAGGATTTCTCCTTGAGCGTCACCGACGCAGAGATGGTCATGCTTCTGAACGGTTTGGAGCGAATGATACTGCTCGGTCTAGCTTATACTACGGAACTGAGCTCGACTGACGAGGAACCTGTCCCGCAAGATAAGACTGGAACGGAGAACAGCGGGTTATTGGGTTACGTGTCTAATGTCTTCGGGTCAGAAAGCACACAACTTTCCGATGAAACGCTCACAGTGAGTCTCGCGGTTATGTTGCATGCCTCGTTCTTATCGTGTTGTTATACCAAGGCTCGTTCACCAGCATATAGGTCTCTTGACGAAGGAATTCGGGTTTTGTACTCTATCTGGTCAACTCTTCCTTGGACTACACCAATGACATGGACATCAAGAGATGACTCGTTATCGCTTATCTATAATCGAACGCGGATGCGGTGCCGTCGAGTTTTAGAGCACTTCTTCCGCGTACAAGCTGTTGAGGTCTTTGAATCTGTTGTGGACTGTTGGAGTAAAATTTCTGTACGTGCTCTTGTCATCCTGTTTGTTTAAGTTCACAATTTTCTAATCGTTGCTTAGGATCCGAACGCTTCCCCAGATGCCGCATTCGACCTCATTGACGTCCTTGTTGCGAGTGCTCAAAATGCTGTGCACATGATTTGCGAGAGTATTTCTTGTCGTATATCAGGTGCTAACGAGAGGAGCAGGAAACAAGCTATAAATTCGCACCTGTAAAAACTTTGGCAAAACATCTTTAGGAAGATTTATCTCACTTTCTCTCCTCAGGACCGAAGGGGTACTCTTCAAGTTTCTTGAACATTATCTACGTCGACTGGAAGGGCCGATAGCGATACAAGTGTGGGGTCGTTTCTTACAACTAATTAAAGACATTGTCGGCAGTACACGGGATTTCAAGATCCATAACTTTGCAGCTCTCAGGTAAAACACTCAGATCCACTTGTAAATATAGGCCGACCCTGCGAACAGCTGTCTCACGGTGTTATCTGAAAAAATCTCTCAAACAACGGCCATGGAAGATCGTCGTATACGTAAAGAGCTGCAGGTGTGTCATTGAATATTTTTAAAACGTCCAGGTCCTCATCATTCGTCTTCTAATAGGACAATTTTGGAAAACTTCTCGATTCTAGCGTAATGTTTGTCGGCCGCTCATATGACCAGGATCTTGGATTCGCCGCACTACGAAGGAATCCCTCAGCAACAATGGTCGAAATTCTCCCGCTCCTGGACAAGGCAAGGATCTTGGATTCGCCGCACTACGAAGGAATCCCTCAGCAACAATGGTCGAAATTCTCCCGCTCCTGGACAAGGCAAGTTGCACTTTTGTCATAGGTACATTTTTTTTACGACTGGTACTCTCTCAGACTACAAAAGTGATGAGAAACAGGACACGAATCTGCTAGTTCCTTCAGATTCAGTCAAACCTGGTGCATCGACCGAATTGATCTCACAAGTGATGGTCCCATTGGTGGTGGAAGTCAAGTGGACACTAACCATGTTTATTTGATAGATCAATAACTTTGTGGCGTTCTCTGTCTTACCAAATTTGCGCAAATTCCTGGTAGACAACGACAAGATACTTTCAGCATGTAACAACATTATTTACTATGTTGTAAATCCTGCAATGAGAGGAAGGACAAGGTGGGTCTCTCGACGCTACCTGTACTAGCTGTCCGGTGACTTACCATAAGGTATCAGACCGTTGGATTTGGACCCGCCTGTCCTCGCGATCATACAAGCAATGGCCAAAATTCCACCTTCTATAAAGGCGTGGAAGACGCCGGTATCAGAGCTACTAAACGATAGCAGGTTATTCAATTGTATTGCATGCGTTGCAGAGCCATGGACCCAGATTGTCAAAGCTTTGTTTGATGCTGACAAAGCCGCCTTCCCTGAGTTACTTTGTATGTGCTGTAAAATGGGATGCTTCAGTACAAAGCTGACCGGTTCTTGTAGCTAAAGTAGCAACAGCTCCTTCAGCAAACATATTTACAAATAGGGAGTACGAAATGCTGCTACGGTCTCTTAATGTCCGGAGACTTTCGTTTGTTTTATTCGCCGGAGAGAAGAATCATTTCTTGACGCAACTTCCAACGATCCAGGAGAAGCTTGTCGATATCTTCAGAAATGTGACGGCCCCCATTGTACAGTGCGAAGTTTTTCTATGTATTCGGGTGTTATTATGTCGGCTTTCACCGAATAATATGACAAGCTTTTGGCCTGTGCTCTTAACGGAACTGGTGGGTTGTCGTCTTTGTTTGAGTCCTTAGTTCTCATTCGCGATCTCTTGGCTTAGCATCGTATCTTTGAACAAGCTATAACGACTTTACCTTTCGATGGATCAGAGGACCTACAACTAGTCCTCGCGGCGAGCAAATGCCTCGACCTATTACTGGTCCTACAAACCGAGGAGTTCCAAATGTAAGTTCTCGCAATCAACCCATACAGTCCAGGCTTGCTTAACCTTCATCCTGAGACATCAATGGATCTTTGTAACTGACACGGTTGATGCAATTTACCGTCCTGATAACTGGTTCCCCGAGGCCATGATGGATCAACTTGCTGAGATCGCAGGAGCTCTTCCCGTTGGGGTATGTTTACTCTTGTCCTATGATTGTGTATCGTTGACGTACGTACATCGTTTCAGGATGGTACGAACGGAGTTATAATACCTAATTCGTTGACGACTTCAACGGACCAACGCTCCTTACGCCGTCCGATGCTGAATTCCTTACGGCAGATTGAAAGCATTCGAGATTTGATTCCATTCTTCTCTAATGTAAGCATCACTTCATATGAGAGCGTTTATGCCAGTGGCGGAAATGTCGACTGGGAGGCGGTAGAGCAGGGTATTTTGGATGACATGTTTGATGGACGATGAGCTGACAGTAACAAATTTTTCACGACACATATTACCCGATTTCAATGATACCTCGATATCGTTATTTGTTCGACTCTTTACGACCACGAGAATAATGCTATGGGATAAAACAAGACTGATTCAAACAGAACGGCATCCTACTCTCTGAGCTGTTGCAAATTTAGAATTATTTGCTGGGTGCGGCCCAACCGCTAATAATATTAGGACAATCCACTCAAGCCCGTGCATCAGAGCAGTTTAGAAGTCACCCCAATTGCGGCGGAATTTGTACTGCATTCGGTTCTGCTCGTCAGCAATTCAGCTTCCTGCGTCCACAGGACCAAAACGACACACCTTGTAAGGTAAATTTCTCCTTAGTCTATCACTGGGCTCGGTGGGCGCTCTATAACCTCCTTCTCCCCAATCTCCTTTACGTTTCGCCTCAGCTGGGGCATCTTTAAAACGGATATTGGGATCTTGTTTCTCAGGTGGTGGCACACGAGTCACTTTGGGAACTGGAGGCTCAAGCACCGGAGGCACAGCCTCGATTTGCTCTCCGTGTGGATGAGATGAGGCCGGGTCAGAGTTGTTGTTCTCAGGAGCAGCAGCTGGAGGCGGGGAGTCAACGTGTTGGTGCTCTCGGAGGGCTTCCTCAACGGAGATCCCTTGGAACTTGGCTTCCTTTTCGGCTTCTTCACGCTCAATCCGTTCATGTGCGGCAAAGTGCTCCAGATCCTCGGGGTGGTTGTACGATTCGTCAGTTTGAGTTTCTGGTGTTGAGTGGTATTGTTCTAGAGAAACCGCATGAGCATTCAAGAAGTAGGGGAATATCTCAACTAACCTTCATGATGCAGGAAGAATTCTGGCGCCAATCAATTAAAAATTGCTAACGATAGAAATGCCACCAACTTTACTTACCGCTCTCGACGTCGTAATGATGACCTTCAGCACCAAGGTCATCAAAGTTAGGGAGGCCGTCTAAACCAACCTTTTCCAACTCCTCCGGAGAGACACGCCCATCATGGTCTAGATCCAATAAACGAAGAACGGTGTCAACAATATGATCTGCTTTCTTTTGGTGCGCTACTTCGTCCTGTAATTTGGCTTGGTCAGTGATCAATTGAAAGGCATAGAACCAACCGGTGATTTCTTTGTAGCGTACACATGGTGAACACCGTACACGGCTTCTATCTCATCTCGTTCCCAATATCCATCGCTGTTAGGAATTAAGGCATACGACGAGAAGCGGTACATACATTCACGAACCGATTCAAATCGTGCAGCATGAAGAAGCTTCGTGTGTCGAATGAATCACTGCCAGAGAATTAGGCCATGAAAGAGATGCATCAAGTAATGAAGTCATACATATGATGCTCTGAAGACATCTAGATGACATGATTCATGAATTGAACTTGCATATAAACTCAGGCACATACGTGTCGCTGAGCATACTGCTTGATGGTCTCACCAGGCTTCGCACCTAGTTGCCCCCCGTGATCCCCATGTGCGAGAACTCCATGCGCAATAGCGAGTAATGAAAGGCTTACAGTCGCCTTCATGGTCGCGTGTGTTCTTCGTTTCCACCTGCCACCAGTTTCACTGCAAGCTTTGTCAGCAGCCCAAACTCGGCAGGACGCGCTACATTCGGGCCGGAGATATTGATACCTGCTATTCGAGTGAGGTGGAGGCGGCGGTGATGCTGAGTCGTATACCGAAGTGCTTGTCTTTTCGCGTTGGCGCCACTGTATCATACTCCTGACGTTCGATATTATCGGCCTTTATGGAAGCTTTGCGTCGGACCATCCCTTCACTCGTACTTCCAATTCAGAGAAAGTTGAGTATAATGTCGTAAAAATTAACGTTATCAGATATCTGTCTCTAATTCATGTACATAGTATATAACATAACTATTCACGATAACATGTGTGCGTCAAAATCCTAAGATAATTGAAATGACACGAACGCGAACCGAGTTAGAAGACGGTCCAAATGGCTCCAGTGAGGAATACAAGAACGGCAAAGCCAAAGTCCAGGGCTTGATGTCCTTCTGCACCGAAGAGAATCCATCTTCGGAGAGCAGCGTTGGGAAATGAAGGAAACGTCGTGACAAGACCCTGCGTCGGGTTGTCCGCGCCATTGACAGAAGTGAATGTTTTGGTGGGAACAATTTGAGTATGAACAGTCTTGGCCCCAACATATATCTGCCCGAGTGCATTGAGGCTGCCGTCCCCTCCAAGAAGATCTGCATAACCGCTGCATAAGAAGTTGTTCATAGTATAGAACAACTTACTGTAGATTCCGGTATCCCTTGGCCGCTGTAATATAATACGGTCAAGTTATCCAAAGCCCAGATTTCTAAGATAAACTTACGAAGTAACCGAACCAGGCATAACGTTCAATCCAGGGTAAAGTATCAATATATGCGATCGACGCATTCAGAAAATTGGCGACCTCTGCAAGTAGTTACGTCCGGTTGAGACAGGCACAACCCTAATCATCAAACTCACCAGTGGCGTTCAACGACGTCGATGCAAATTCCGTGACCCAAAGAGAGATGTTCGGATAGGTACCATGGACTTGCCAAAGGTAGTTGTAGAAACCTTCGACTCCGTCACCGTACCTAAAAATAGTCAGCATATTGAAGACCTCCATTCATCAGCACTGACCAATGCAAAGGTATGAAATCAACAGAGCAACCAGAACACGCCTGCATGAATTGCGCGAACCATGGTTGACCACTTGCTGTAACTGCGGGTGCACCAAGACGAATACCGTTTGCTTTCAGAGGTTCGATATATTGTTTCCAGAGACTAGCGGCCTCCGAAGGCTGTATATTTGACTCTTGATCGAAGTCGGGTTCATTGAACGCCTTTTCAAATATAAGGGTTTCGTCACAGATTTCAGGTAACGACGCACTAGAATGGTTTTGGCTCCTTGTGTTTGTACTGCGTCAGCGAAGCCCTCGATGTTGGCGGATCCCCATTGCATTGGGATGTACTCGATTCCATCGACGGCCAAATACTCTGGCGGGATGCTGCCCCAATCATACTGCCAACTAATCTGACTTTTGGTCTGGTTAGCATTGATGATATCTCCCGGCGTCTCTGCTGCCGAGAACGCCATTCCCCGCTTTGAAGTCAAATTTTGTGCGGATATGAGGAGGGCAGAAGATAGGAAAGCAGCGGCACTTAAGAAGACCATGGCGGATGCAAAAAAGCGCTGTGGAAATATGGAGGCTATTTAAACCGGCTATTACACAGATATCGCGAACTGAAGAAAGACGGCTGGCAGTTCGTCAGCTCACAGTCAGGGCGAACTGTTGATGTTGAATGTCAGAGCTTCGAAGACAAATACGTTCCTCGCGGCTGGCCTATTACGTCCAGAAATATCTTAATCAGAGCTTGCGGCCTCTTCTATTATCCCAAAACCAGATCAGTGGTCGGCCAAGAGGTCTGCCTTAGGCTTAGGGTAGTTTGACATAGTTCTGGACAAAATATCAATGATGAACAACAGATCAAGCTCGACATTGTATATCACTACTCGGATATCTGTCGACGAAAGTGCCTGCGACAGAACGGTACAGCCAGACGAGATTTCGAACAAACGACAGACCCCAATCGTTGTGTGCATGTTTGAGTTGCCTGCGACAGAACGGTACAGCCAGACGAGATTTCGAACAAACGACAGACCCCAATCGTTGTGTGCATGTTTGAGTTGTCAAGCCATAGGCCGCCACACCTTTTTCTGGGCAGGCAAGGTTTCGGCTTACGTAGACAAGGGTTGGCATTATGATGACCACGAGTCAACAAACAAGGATGAAGCATTTCTGACTGTGACGGGTTTGCGTCTCCCAATAAGTTGCAGGTGAGAAATTCGTGTTTTGTAGTCATACCAGGTGCAATTGTCGATATCGATAGGTGGGCTCCAAAAAACAAACACTTATAATAAGTAAGTAATTAACGTTTAACTATGGCTAAGTAATTCACCTTTCTTAAGTAATCGATAGACAAAGCGCGTATTAGCAAATCTTAAGAACATCGGAGGTGAAGTTCCGGAGTCTTTTTTTGACTCGTAGTTGGCGAGTTGTCAATGCCGGCAATCTGCCCCCTTTTCTCATCGATTTGCTTCCTTAAATTCGGAGGTTTTCTAACACCATAAAGTAGAGTTGATGAAAGTTATGCACTGATCGAGGTGCAAAAGGACCGATGAAAACGTTACTAGATTACGAGTCATCTCAAAGCTTGTTTCAGTGGAGGATGCGAAAGACCGAATGATTCGGTTAATGGGAAATTAGGTTACGCGCTTCCGGCCTCCGTGAATCGAGATTATTCAGCACATCTTCCAGCGAACTTATTAAAGCTTTGACATGAAGTTGTATTCGAATTACAGTCCCCTCGCCCGGTCCTCACAGGTGAATGGTCGGAGCTCCCGCTGACAACATCACCATCAACGGTGGCACCTCGACTTCTGCCCACCATGTCGATATCGTTGACGCTGAAGAACAATTCAATGCTCTCGCCCGTCAGCTCAGCATTCAATCTGAAGAGTTTCAAAGAAGACGATCCTCACTGAGTGAGAAGACCGTGGGCTCACCTGATGGTGATCTCGAAAAAGCAGAACCTGTGGGCGATGCGACCGAACAGTTCGACCTACGTGAATATCTAACCTCTTCAAATGACGCGAACCAGGCTGCCGGCATCAAGCACAAGGTGTGTACTTGACTACCTGCCTCCCTCCCCATGCATATAACGTTTCACAGCACGTGGGTGTGACTTGGGAAAACCTTCATGTCGACGTCGTGGGAGGACTAGATCATAAGGTTGGATCTTATCTCCCTCATCAGCATCTCTATTTTATCGTGATTTTTCAGTTTTATGTGGGTACTTTCAGCGGCAAGTGTACTTTTGCGCGTTGAACTCTCGCGTACTCATAACTTGCTTGACAGGTGCTGTCGTTTCCTTCTTTCTTGGACCTTTATTTTGGCTATGGAGTTTCATCGCCCCCTTCTTCCCGTCCCAGCCAAAGATGCCCACGCGGACTATTCTTCACAAGTTGATGCTCCCTCCATACAAAGCAGGATTTACGGCTAACGCATTTCTCTAGATCTTCCGGTGTGTTGAAGCCTGGTGAAATGTGTCTGGTCCTTGGTTGCCCCGGTTCTGGTTGCACTACCTTCCTCAAAGCAATATCCAACCAACGTGAAGAATATGCAGGTGTTGGCGGCACTGTACTGTATGCTGGAATAACTGCAGAAGAAATAGCTAAAACCTACAAAGGCGAGGTGGTGTATAACCAAGAAGGTGAGCAAATCAAATAATATTCAAACTTGAAGTAACGCAATCTCGAAATAGATGATATCATATCGCCACACTGACAGTCGCACAGACCCTGGCTTTTGCCCTCTCGACGTGAGTGCCCGAGTTTAGGAGGTTGTGTGGCAAGGCTGATACGGTCACAAGAAAACACCTGGTCCTAATGGCCGTCTACCTGGTGTTTCTAAAAAAGAGTTCGATCAACAGGTTCTGGACACATTGCTAAAACACCTGGTCCTAATGGCCGTCTACCTGGTGTTTCTAAAAAAGAGTTCGATCAACAGGTTCTGGACACATTGCTCCAGATGCTCAACATTTCCCACACCAAACAGACACTTGTCGGCGATGAGTTCGTCCGTGGTGTTTCCGGTGGGGAGAGAAAGCGCGTCAGTATTGCAGAGATGATGGCGACTCGTGCGCGTGTACAGTGTTGGGATAATTCTACTCGAGGACTGGATGCATCTACGGCTCTCGATTTCGTCAAATCACTTAGGATAATGACTGATGTACTTGGCCAGACGACCTTTGTCACCCTGTATGTTCTTTCACTTTTCTTCCAACCGTATCTTGAGTCCTATCCCCAAAAGGTACCAAGCTGGCGAGGGTATATATGACCTGTTCGATAAGGTGCTTGTCCTCAATGAGGGTCGCCAGGTATTCTTCGGTCCACCGACCGGGGCTCGTGCATATTTTGAAAACCTTGGCTACAAGCCTCTACCCCGTCAAAGTACCGCTGACTACCTCACTGGCTGCACAGATCCGAATGAACGTCAATTTGCCCCAGGACGTTCAGCACGAGAAGTCCCCTCCTCCCCTTCTGCTCTTGAGAGCGCGTATCTGTCATCTTCTTATGCTCATGAGAAGGAGGAAGATCTCAAACGTTACAAACGGTTAATGGAAACCGAGAAGACGGATCAGGAGGCGTTCCGTGCCGCTGTTGCAGCAGACAAGAAAAAGGGTGTGTCAAAGAAGAGTCCTTACACTCTCGGATTTTCCGGCCAGGTTCGCGCTCTCACTGTGCGTCAATTCCAAACCAGAGTGCAGGATCGATTTCAATTATACACGAGTTACTCGCTTTCTATCGTAAGTTGTCCTTTACCTCCAGTGTAATCTCTATTTCAATGTTTTCCAGGCGCTTGCTTTCGTCATTGGTTCTGGATATTACAATCAACCCCTCACCTCCGCCGGCGCTTTCACACGTGGGAGGTATGTTCGTTGAGACTCGTTGGTAGCATCCCTCACGCAATCTTCAGTGTTATCTTTGCCGCTTTACTTACCACATGTCTTGATGCGTTCGGTGAGATGCCCTTACAGATGCTTGGTCGTCCCATCCTGCGGAAACAGGTGAGGGACAGTGATTTTTTGCTTGGACTTGGAGTAATTATGATTTGTTTAGACCAGCTATAGCATGTATAGACCGTCGGCCATTGCATTAGCAAAAACCATTTCAGACTTGCCTTTCTCCGCCTCTAGGGTCCTAATTTTCAACTTGATCGTATACTTTCTTTCTGGTCTTCACAGTTCCGCCGGAGCATTCTTTACGTTCCATGTCTTCAATTACGTTGCATACCTGTCGATGCAGGGATTTTTTCGGTCGTTCGGTTTGATCTGCTCCAACTTTGACTCTGCCTTCCGTCTCGCTGTGTTTTTTATTCCGAACTTGTAAGTGACGTTATCAGTTGAGTATCATTACTAACTTTTCACTCAGCATTCAGTATGCTGGCTACATCATCCCGGTTGATAGCATGAAGCGCTGGCTCTTTTGGATTGTGGGTTCATTAAGATTCAGTGTCATCTCATATGACTTACTCTCTAATAGTACTACATCAACCCCGTTTCCTACGGTATGCACCAGTAACACGTCATAGGAGTTCAATAACTAAGATTATTGCAGCTTGGCAAGGATGTATGGAAAACGAGTTCATGCGTATTTCGGTGGGATCTTTCTTGTCAGGCCTGGAGTCTCGTTCATAGATTTCTAGCTCACTTGTGATGGAAACGCGGTCATTCCCAGGAACGGACTCGGTATCACAAAATACCCGTAAGCTTCCGAAGTTTTTCGTCATTCATTCAGCTAAATTCTACGCAGGGATGTTCTGGGACCCAATCAAGCCTGCACTTTGTTTGGTGCATCTAGCGGCAGTAACGTCATTTTCGGAAAGGATTACCTCAAGGCTGGCTATAACATCGACACCGCTGACCTTTGGCGTCGTAACTTCGTAGTCCTGATCGGCTTCATGTTTGCTTTTCAAATTACTCAGATTCTGGCGCTCGAATTTTATCCTGTATGCTTTTTGGAGCTTTGATATCATCATGCCTGTTGACATTGAAGTAGCAATATGGCCACAATTTTTCAATCAAAATATTCGCAAAGGAAACCGAGGAAGTCAAGAAGCGTAATGCTGCCCTCAAGGAAAGGAAACTTGAACGTACCGAGGACTTTGAAAAGGGTATTGACCATGATAAATACTTGGTCACGCAAGAGAAGTAAGCACGTTACGCTGCGCCAAAGCCACTGCCTGATGATGTTCTGCTATACAGAGCCGCTGTTCAGTCTCATCAAAAGGCTTTCACCTGGGAGAATCTAAATTACCATGTACCCACTCCTAGCGGTCAAAGACGTCTCCTTCACGATGTGTTTGGTTACGTTAAACCTGGAACTCTGACAGCACTTATGGGTGCCAGCGGGGCTGGAAAGACTACTTGTCTTGATGTTTTGGCGCAGCGCAAAAACATTGGTATCGTTACTGGCGATATTCTTGTTGATGGTCGACCCTTGGATAATGACTTTGCTCGAGGCACGGCTTATGGTGCGTCACCTCCACTGTGTCTTGTACCAATTTTTCAAACTACGTTATAGCCGAACAAATGGATGTTCACGAAGGAACTGCCACAGTTCGCGAAGCCATGCGCTTCTCGGCCTACCTTCGACAACCGGCTTTTGTTCCAATCGAGGAGAAAGACGCCTACGTCGAGGAGATAATTGAACTTCTCGAACTACAGGATCTTACCGAGGCTCTGGTCTTCAGTCTTAACGTTGAAGCCCGCAAGCGCCTCACAATTGGTGTCGAACTTGCTAGCAAGCCAGAACTACTTCTCTTTTTGGACGAACCTACGTCAGGTCTGGATGCCCAAAGGTGAGGAAGCTGACTTTTTTCCATCCTGTCTAGTCTTGATAACCATTTTAGTGCATGGAACCTTGTTCGTTTCTTGCGAAAGCTTGCAGATCAAGGACAGGCTATTCTTTGCACAATTCATCAGCCTTCCTCCCTCCTGTTTGAAAGCTTCGATCGTCTGTTACTCCTCGAACGCGGGGGTGAGACCGTGTATTTCGGTGACATAGGTCAAGATTCGAACATCATTCGCGACTACTTTGCCCAGAATGGAGCTGTTTGTCCACCCAACGTCAATCCCGCTGAGTACATGCTTGAGGCGATTGGTGCTGGTGTGACTCCAAGAGTTGGCGATCGTGACTGGAAAGATATTTGGCTGGATTCTAAAGAGTACAAGAAAGCAAAGGCGGAAATTCAAGCAATCAAAGAACAAGGACTCGCAAAACCTGTGACTGATAAAAAGATTACGAGCACTTGTACGCCACTCCAACATGTAGACGTTGATATGCTCACTATTTATCAGACGCATCGTCAATCATGTATCAGTTGAGGATCGTCTCTCAAAGGAACATGCTGGCGCTTTGGAGGTCTCCAGAATACATCTTCACCCGTCTTTTCGTGTCGGCGTTCATTTCGCTCTTCATCTCTCTCTGCTTCCTTCAAGTCGGGAACAGCTCACGAGACCTTCAGTTCCGAGTCTTCGCAATGTAAGTTTTTCGCCATTGTGAATGGTGCCCCACTTAAAAGAAAATCAGTTTCTGGGTTGTTGTCTTGCCCGCCATTGTCATGTCTCAGATTGAACCATTGTTCATCTTCAACAGACGTGTCTTCATTCGAGGTAAGGCAATATCGTCCCACTCTAGTTCTATTTCGAGTATATCTTCTTTTCTTAGAGTCTTCAAGTCGAATCTATTCTCCATATGTCTTTGCTGCTAGTCAGTTGATTGGAGAAATTCCCTATAGTATCCTTTGTGCTATCGTTTATTGGGCTCTCATGGTGCGTTGAACATCTATTTCCCTTAATTCTTGGCCCTTATTTATTTCGTACCAGGTCTATCCTATTGGCTTTGGTCAAGGCACCGCTGGAGTCAATGGAACTGGGTTTCAACTTTTGATCATTATCTTCATGTTGCTCTTTGGTGTTTCCTTGGGACAATTAGTTGCTGCGCTTTCTCCCAGCGTCCAGGTAACCTCCACAGTTCGACCATGATTGAGCCTAAAAACTGAAGTTTCATTCTAAGGTTGCTGTGCTGTTTAACCCCTTCCTTGGACTGGTACTTTCCCAGTTCTGTGGTGTTACTATTCCATACCCTACCCTTCTCGAGTTCTGGAGATCGTGGATATACGAGCTCGATCCCTATACTCGTACTCTAGCAGCTATGGTCTCAACTGAGTTGCAGTGCGTGACAATTACATCTCCATTGATCTGCCATTCTTACATTGCTGTAGTGGCCTTGTGATCAGGTGCAAGAGCGATGAATTCGCCGTCTTCAATCCACCCTCAGGACAGACGTGTGCAGAATGGGGCCAGACATTTGTAGAAAAATTTGGGGGCTACATCGATAACCTCAATGACACGTTTGCATGCCGCTACTGTCAATATTTCGTAGGAGATGAGTTTTACGAACCTCTAAACATAAGCTATTCTCTTCGATGGAGAGATGCTTTCATCCTTTTCTCTTTCTTCGGTGAATTACTACCTCTTCTCGCTGTTTACCCACTGATGTCTCGTTTGTCCAGTTTTCAATCTTATATGCACGATCAGTAAGCAACTTTCTCCTGCAGATGTGGATTATTCAAACTTACTATCCTCATAAAAAAGTCGCTTCTCGTCTCCTTAGATTTGCTCAACGGTAATCACGACTGTCAGAACCACCTGCATAGATTTCCTTTTTCATTAGAATATCGTCACCAATCAATCAACTTCTGACTCATGCACTGTCTATCCATCCATACCTTCCGTACGAACCACACGAATGTAGCGTAGTAACGACCTAAGTTTTATATGTGTTTCTAGATTTTTTCGCGCGAGAAAAGAAAACAGTGCGATCATATATTCGAAGCCGGCAACATGGTTAGATGTCAGCATATTTATGCTTGCCACCTGACTGTTAGGAAAACAAAGGTCTGAAGAGGAGAGAAGACCTGTCATTGGAATGATTGCCTTGATGGCAAGTCGAACTTTATTTCACAACATATATACTTGTAGAATTACATGTGGTAGCTATAGGGGGACCCTCGTTTTCGGGTACAAAATTCAATTCTGTTGGTATTCTGCTGGCTCGATCTCAGTCAGTGAAGTTGAACAAACTGTAGTTTACCTATACTAGAGCGGCATTGACGACGTAGTCCCTAACGTCTTGGGCAGTGGTAATAATGACAAATCTCCCAGTTTTCCAATAGTCATACCATGTGGCTTCTACAGCCAATTTGATCCTGAAGACATTGTCGTAAAGATGATAACAACTGGAATACATTTCAATACTGTCAAAAAGAATGGAAAACTTCAAAAGGAATCCTTCAAGCTTTTAACTACGTTGCACGAAAGTTATACACATACTGATGCAAGGATCTTTGAATAAAATGACTTGATACTCTTGTTTGTCATTGGAGGAAGAACACTCCGCCACTTTGCCCTTACATTCGTCCTTGCAATCCGCTACTCCAGTAGGAGATTATACACGGACTTCTTACGTCGTGCAGAAAAAATACTGTACCTCAATTGTCTAAAACCAATCGTCCACGTCACATTAATTTGCCATTACATCTCTCTCCATTATTGCGATGGCGGATACTTGCTTGCCAAATTCGCTTCCATGCTGGATACCTGTGAAACTCATAAATCACTCATATGCCACTAAGTCCCTTTCATCTCGGCATGCATGCTGCCTTTCTGTTGGTTGATTACTTCTGGACCACCACGGTGCTTCCATAGAGTACGTGACAATACCAATAGCACGAAACAATGAATTTAGCTCTTGACCTAACAGAAGGGCAAATTTATTGCTTATTTGGTGCATGATGAAACTGATCATGAAAAGAATGTCATCAGTGATTTGTCGATTCCGCGAAAATGAATGAGCATACGATATCACGTAGCTGAGACTGCGCATCGTTCAGCTGTTTTTCTAGGTATTTTGACTGAAATGATGATTGAGTTGCGGATCGATATCAATGATGAATTCGGACGCACCTTTTTATTCAGACTTGAAATATCATCTGCCAGTTCCTTTTCCTGTGTTTTAAGCTCAGTCTCCATGGTTTTACGAGGTACCAGCATAAACCTGCAGAAAAGTGAGTAGAACAATGAGCTGCAAGGCCATAGCGGCGCACATCTTCCCCACACCCTTATACAAGTTTACATCTTCCTCTATCCCGCTAATCTCATCGATGGTGAGCTGTAAGATACGACGCTCGCGATCTTTGGCAGCAGTCTGTTGCTGAGTGATTTGAAGAGCTCGTTGTGATTGAACCGCGGTCTGTTGAATTTGGACCAAGATCTGAACGCGACAGCATCAAGAGGTTGTCACGGCGAGCAAGACCGAATGAGAGACACCTTTCTCAGCGTTTCGTCTGAGAGAGACATCCTGGCAATTACGAGCCAGGAAAAGGGTTCTCAAAGAAAGTAAATTGACAAGTTGTGAACACTTGTGGACAGAAACGTGACCCGAATTGCAAAATAATCTCGCGTCGACCTCCATCCTTGGGCACTCGTGACGACCCTCTCGAGCCCAAGTACATAACATCGTGTATTGGCTCCCTTACCACTAATACCCTCTCCACCTTAGTTGTGTCGCGCCATGGCTTCTTTTGAGGACTATGATGAGTTTGGAAACTACATCGGTGCCGACCTCGACTCGGACGAGGATGAGATCCTTCCGGAGCAATATGGACAACAGCCAGAAACTGCACCTCTTGAAGGGTTCGATGATGAGCAGCAGAAACAGGAAGTAGAAGAAGAAGCGTTAATGGAGGTCGATGGTACGTGTTGGGTTTTCATTCCATTAGAATTTATACAGAAACGTCTTGTCTACAAAGTTCCAACACATAACGCGGTTGTTCTACATGAGGACAAGCAGTATTATCCATCTGCGTCTGAAGTATATGGGCCTGGCGTTGAAACCATGGTGCAGGAGGAGGACGCGCAACCGCTGTCTGAGCCCATTGTCGCTCCAGTAAAAGTGCGGAAATGGACGGTGGAGGAAAAAGACATGCCAGAAACACGGTTTGACAAAGGGTGAGAGATGTTAGAGCACTATGAGGTATCTTTGGTCTGAGGAACCCGACAGATTTCTGTTAAACATGACTGGCTTTCCCGAGATGATTCGCAATGTCGCCGTCGTGGGGCATCTGCACCATGGAAAAACCGCCCTCATGGATATGCTCGTCTACGAGACGCACAAGCTGACCTGGGACGCCGATAAACCGGTCTGTAGTGTCTTTTGAATCTACATTACAACTGACGAGCACATTCTTTCAGATGCGTTATACTGACACTCACGTTCTATCTAGAGAACGCGAAATATCTATCAAGTCATCACCAATGTCACTCATCCTCTCTACGACGGCCGGCAAATCACATCTCGTGCATCTCATTGATACCCCCGGCCATGTTAACTTCGTTGATGAAGTTGCCTCAGCCATCCGTCTTGTTGACGGCATCCTGCTTGTAGTCGACGTTGTTGAGGGGGTCAGTGAATATCATTCGTACTTGACTGCCTATCTGAATGATGATGTATTTACAGTTAATGGTTGGCACTGAGTCCATTATTCGCTACGCCCTACAAGAGGGAGTAAAAATCACACTTGTCGTGAACAAAATCGACCGTCTCATCCTCGAACTCCGCATCAAACCTACCGACGCGTATTATAAGATTAAGCACACTATCGAGGAGATTAACACCTTCATCAGGTTAGTGTCGTGTTGTTATATTTCGTACTTAGATTGATTGAATGTATTTTTTCTGCAGTGCCATCGACCCAGACCCAGAACTGCGGTTGAGCCCTGAAAATGGAAATGTTGCCTTTGCAAGCACAGATATGAACTGGTGTTTTACACTTCGCTCATTTGCAAAGATGTACGCAGACACCTATGGTGCGGCTCAGACTTCTTACTCTGCTCTTTGGATAATTTTTGACTTTCACTGAAAGGTAAACTGGATGTGAAGTCTTTTGCCGCCCGTCTATGGGGTGATATCTACTTCAATTCTGAGACTCGCAAATTCACTCGCAAACCCGCCGACCCCGAACATACACGCACATTTGTAACTTTCATCATGGAACCTCTGTACAAGCTCTACAGCCATGTGCTGAGCCAAGAGACCGAAGATCTCAAAGAAACACTGAGGGGACTTGGAATCCAACTGAAGCCTATCATATACAAGATGGATGTCCGGCCACTTTTGAAGGTTATTTTAGACCAGTTCTTTGGGCCTGCAACAGGTCTGGTTGACGTGATTGTGGAGAAAATTCCTTCACCAACTGAAGGTGCTGCTCTAAAGGTGATTTTGTACTAGTAATTATGGCGCTTAGTATTAATCATTGAAATTTGTCAAGGTTGAATCAACATATACTGGTCCACAGAATTCTGAATTGGCAGCTTCGATGAAGGCGTGCGACCCGGAAGGCCCTCTGATGGTTCAGATAGCGAAACTCTACCATACTACTGACGCACAATCGTTCCGAGCCTTTGGGCGTATTCTCAGTGGAACGCTAAGAAAGGGCACTCAAATCAAAGTTCTTGGAGAAGGTTACTCACCGGAGGATGAAGAGGATATGATGAAGGCCACTATTGAAGATGTTTGGATTCATCAATCTCGGTGAGCGAAATCCTAGACCCTACTGAGGCGATGTTGATTGTCCGACAGATACTTCATCCCTGCTGATGAAATACCAGCCGGAAACTTAGTCCTCATTGCTGGGGTCGACGCGTCGCTATCCAAGACAGGTACTCTTGCCGCCGTGGATATCGAAGAAGACCTCCACATTTTCCGACCTATCAAGCATATGACACAATCCGTCCTGAAGGTTGCAATTGAGCCCATCGCACCTTCCGAACTCCCGAAGATGTTGTCTGGATTGCGAAGCGTCAACAAGTCATATCCGCTTTTGTCAACAAAGGTCGAGGAAAGTGGTGAACACGTCATTATCGGGACAGGAGAACTGTACCTTGACTGTGTGATGCATGATTTGCGCAAGTTGTTCTCAGAGATTGAGATCAAGGTGTCGGATCCTGTTACCAAGTTCTGTGAGACTGTGCTGGAGACGAGTGCATTGAAATGCTATGCGGACACGCCGAATAAAAAGTGAGCCCATGATAACGCTTCGTGCGATAACGCTCATTGATTGTCCCTTAGAAACAAGATCACGGTCATTGCGGAGCCCCTGGAGAAGGGTATCGCGGAAGATATTGAACGGGGCCGCGTACATATGCGCATGCCGGCCAAGGAACGTGGCAAATTCTTTGAGGAGAAATATCAATGGGATCTACTTGCATCTCGATCAATATGGGCGTTTGGGCCTGATGAGAATGGACCGAATATCCTTCTGGATGATACACTCCCGTCTCAAGTTCGTTAAAGACACCTATCAAATTGGGTGGATCATCACTGACTTGTGTCTCTAGGTGGACAAGAAACTTTTGGGAACCGTGAAGGAGCATATTAAGCAAGGATTTCAATGGGGTGCTCGAGAAGGCCCTTTGTGCGATGAACGTGTGTCCATTGCCTTTCTACCGGTTGAGAAGCACTAACATGTCCCAGCTATGCGAAATGTCAAATTCCGAGTACTCGATGCTACTCTTGCTCAAGAACCGATTTTCCGCGGTGGTGGCCAAATTGTTCCCACCGCACGTCGGGTTTGTTATTCATCGTTTTTGATGGTGGGTAACACTCTGTGTTACAGGGGAAAAATCTGATTTACCAACTTAGGCGACTCCCCGATTAATGGAGCCTATTTACTACGTTGAAGTACAGGCACCAGCGGATTGCATCTCCGCTGTGTATACTGTTCTTGCTCGACGTCGTGGGCACGTCACTCAGGATATACCGAAAGCGGGGTCGCCGTTGTACACTGTCAAAGCACTTATTCCGGTGATTGACGCGAATGGCTTTGAGACAGACCTGAGAACTGCAACACAAGGTCAGGCGTTCTGTCTGCAGGTCTTTGACCACTGGTCCATAGTCCCAGGTGGGTTCAATTGGCTCCCACGATCCTAATGGAGGTAACTTTGATAGGTGATCCCACGGACACAAGCATCAAGCTTCGCCCTTTAGAGCCAGCCTCTGGCCAAGCGCTCGCACGAGATCTCGAGGTGATCCCACGGACACAAGCATCAAGCTTCGCCCTTTAGAGCCAGCCTCTGGCCAAGCGCTCGCACGAGATCTCGTATTGAAAACGCGACGCAGAAAAGGCCTGGGCGATCAGATTGCGGTGTCGAAGTACTTGGACGACGAGTTTGTGGTAGGTCTCTCGGCCCAGCTTTTGTCGGACTTGGCTCAACGTGTTCTAGCTGGCATTATCCGCGTCCGGGCATGCAGACCTTCTTGGATGAGACGTGTACGTTTGAGGAGCTGACAGTGTATATGTAGTGATCGCGTCCACGTGATGTGTGGGAGTAAGAAATAATGCCACGTATGCTTGTTTGAGCAGTATTTAGGACTTGGCTGTCTAAATTGCAAATTATTCCTTCCTCGTGTCTCTACTTCTCCGGTCCTTCGTACACAATGCGAAGAGTAGCGCTCTCTGTCTTTGCCCTCGCCGCTACGGGCGTCTTGGCCACCACTGAATCAGATCCAGATGCTCCCAAGCCCGCGTTCACTGTCTGTACTAACATATTATGCATAATAAATATTTATCTCACCTCTTCGTAGCCCACGACTGTCAAGGCTCCTTTCGTTGAGCAGTTCACCGATGACTGGACAGAACGTTGGATGCCCTCTGAAGCAACCAAGAAGACTCCCGTTGGTGGTGAGACCTTCAGCTACGTCGGCAAGTGGGAGTCGAGGACCCTCTGATCTCCGTCATTGAGGGTGACAAGGGTCTTGTTGCAAAGAGCAAGGCTGCACACCACGCTATGTCGAGGACCCTCTGATCTCCGTCATTGAGGGTGACAAGGGTCTTGTTGCAAAGAGCAAGGCTGCACACCACGCTATCTCTGCCCCATTTGATGAGCCCATCTCCTTCTCCGACAAGCCCCTCGTCGTACAGTACGAGGTCAAGTACCAGAAGGGTGGTAACTGCGGTGGTGGTTATGTCAAGCTCCTCGAGGATGGCTTCCAAACTAGCGGCAAGGAATTCTCTGACACAACACCCTGGGTAGTCATGTTTGGCCCTGATCTTACTTGCCCTGGTACCAAGGTACATATTTATCCTCAAACATATTTCTGTACAACTCAGACGGAATCTTGTTGTTCCTCAGGTGCACTTCATCTTCCGTCACAAGAGTCCCAAGACTGGCGAGTACGAAGAAAAACACCTCAAACTCCCTCCCAGGCCCTCAATTGAGAAACTGACTAACCTCTATACCCTAATAATCAAGTATGTGCTTTATGGTTTCAAAGTTATTTTCAATACAACATCTAATAATACCCAGCCCTGATAATACTTACGAAGTTCTCTTCAACGGATCCAGCGACAAGAAGGGCAACCTCCTTGAGGACTTTGAGCCTCCTGTTAACCCTCCCAAAGAGATCGATGATCCCGAGGACAAGAAACCCGCCGACTGGGTTGATGAGAAGCAGATTGCCGACCCTGATGCCAAGAAGCCCGATGACTGGGATGAGGACGCACCTTATGAGATTCTGGACGAGGATGCCACCAAGCCCGAGGGCTGGCTTGATGACGAGCCCCAGGTTATCCCCGACCCTGGTACGTTATGTTGCCTAACATCTGAGCTTCAGCTATATTTATCTGATTACACAGACGCCACCAAGCCCGAGGAATGGGATGATGAAGAAGATGGTGACTGGATAGCTCCCACTGTCTCTAACCCCAAGTGCGCTGAGGCTCCTGGTTGCGGTGAATGGAAACGGTACTTTTGTCAGTGCTTCCCAAACTGAAATATAACTGATACCTTTGGGCAGCCCCTACAAGGCCAACCCTGACTACAAAGGCAAGTGGTATGCGCCGATGATTGATAACCCTGCCTACAAGGGTGAATGGGCACCTCGCAAGATCCCCAATCCCAACTTTTTTGAGGACCTCACTCCTGTCAAGTCTCTTTCTAAGATTGTAGGATCAGTCTGGTCAAATCATGTGGATGTGCTTGCTGATGTCTCGTTTTCAGGGTGGTGTTGGGATCGAACTTTGGACTATGACTGAGGACATTCTCTTCGACAACCTTTATATTGGACACTCCGTCGAAGATGCCAAGGCCCTCGCCAAGGAAACTTTCGATGTCAAAAAGCCTCTTGAGGTTGCCATTGACAAACCTGCTACAAGCGATGATGAGGAGGACGATTCTACTGTATCTTTCAAAGAAGATCCCATAGGCTACATCCGTGAGAAGGCTATTACCTTCATTGATGCTGCAAAGGAAGATCCCATCGCTGCATTCAAGACTCAGCCTGAGACCGGTGCTGCCTTGGGAGCTGCGTTCTTTACTGTTCTCGGCATGATTGCCGCCCTATTTGGCGTTATTGGTGGTTCTTCCCCTGCTGTTGTCCAGGTATGTGTTCTCGCTGTAATCATTCCTGATTCTGATTCTCACTTATTTAACCAAGTCAACTAAGAAAACTGAAGCTCCGGAAAAGGCTCCTGTTGCCCCTGCTGGTGAGGAAAAGACAGAAGAGACACCCGCGAAGAAGCGCAAGTAAATGAAAAGGCGCATTGATAGAGTCGGGCACACCTGGGAGGGAAATCCCCGATGTAATGGACTGTACGCTGCGGGAGATGTTGACCATGGAAGCTATATTCCTTGGTTGTACTTAGTAGCATTGTTATTACGTCTCCGATATTCCCAATGTGTATTAGGTCGGTCGTTAGTGAAATGTGTACTAGCTATGGGCAGTTCAAACAGAATATCATTATATGGATTTTCGTGAATGTCTCGATGGAATAGGGTTTGCTTGGTTGCAGGTGCTTTGTCAATAGATATTAAACTAAGCAATGATTAATGAACGAGTGGTTCCTGCTCACGATTGTCGTTAAGTGAAATTGTGACATGTAATCATAACAAACTGATCTGGTTCAAAGTCAGTTTAGTGATCTAGAGCTCTCATCCCTGATGCGCCACAGACATCTCGCTCTCTTCCAATTCGGCTCTAAATCAAACAGCACATGTCAATGGTCTATCATAGTCGTGCAGGCTTATTGCAGAGGAATTAACAAGGAGAAAAGAAAATGACAAGGGTCCGAAATGAAAGTGTACGATGCAGACTTGAGACTTTGTTCTACAGGCAGAGATTAATGTAGGTAATACAAGAGGCTGTAATGCCTCCATGTCATTGAGTGACCGTTCCTCAGAATGGATATCTCTATTTCTATCACCTGTCCCTTCTGCCGCATGCCTGAAAAGAAGTATACTATGTGCGTTGTGCTAGGGGACGTTCAAGTTTGTTCGTGATTCTTGCTAACGCAAGTACATCGAACAAGCCCAATATCGGGAAGACCGTCAGGTTGGACACTGTCTCCAAGAGAAACAATAACACTGCGGTGCGAACTACAGAACGCATGCAGGGAACGTCACCTACACCAGGTATATTGGCATGTACCGGACCTACATAAATGTCTGGTATCGCTTACGACAAAATATGAATAGATAGACTCACAGGAAGAACAATAGTTGTCGTTATGCATGATTATCAATGTCGCGAATGCGCATGATAACCAGTTATAGCGCACCTTGATTTGGGGCTTCTCTCAGTGAATACGAGCATGAAGAAAGGAGACCCTCACCGTGCACAATTCTTTCTAGGCCAACTATCAGTCCGTGATCGAGAACCATACTTTGATGTATGGTAGTACTCATAGGCTTTGATGTATACGAACCCAAAATTGAAAGAAATGATCACAGAAAGAGTCGCGGGGACGATCTTGTCATCTGAAAGTAGACGGAGATGTAGAACCATTAGTAGAAGAAACACATTTGCGCAGTGAAGAAAGACAAGCAAAACATGGTACCCATGTAGCAGAAAAGAAGCCCAACAGGAATATCATCATTTTATTGCCTCTGCCCCAGAGGGACCAGGTCATTTAGTGACATCGTTGATAGAATTGGGCAACTGAGATTTAAACCATAGCGTAGGCACCCTTAGGATACATAATGCTACGTTGATGCCCCGAGTGGACCAAAGAGTAAGAAGCCAGGGTCGATAGAACAATCAAGGGGTTAAATCGCGTGCATAAGTTAGAGAACCCTGGAATGTTCCGTTTTTCCCTCCAGATTGTAGAAACATCGAGGTGGAAATACATATATTCAGATGCGTGATTGCTAATTACTGGCAGGACCTGTACAAGAAAAAAAAGGCTTGCCGACCCATGAAGTGACACATGCATCTGTTTACAAGGTACATAGACCAGAGTATGGACTGAATTGTCCAAGAGAGGTTATAGTGTCAGTGACAGCGTTCTAATCTAAAATCTGCATAAAACACTGACCTTGCTCACATTGTGCATCTGGATATGCTTCATGTATAACATTGTGAAGGAGCCTCGGCAGTCCTGCTCGTCGCATCATCACGAATGTCTGCGCGAGTTTACACCTGAATGCTTTTGCACGATTGATCAATCACGTCGGCCTGAAAAGCCAGTGTTTACCAATCGCTTGACCATCAAACATTATCCTCATCCACCACACCACCCAACTCCCAGGCATCTATAGCTGCTTTCCCGACGATTATTCCTGTAATTTGAATTCCGAGCTATCATCCGGACTGGAGACCAAAGTTGAATGGTTCAGATGAACACGAATCGAAATGAGCCTGTGAGTCGGCGTGGACGCCTAAAGATGCCTGAATGAATGACGAGGGCTGATTGATTGCCTGTAGTCGGATGAAAAGAAGGATTCGACCACAAAGAAGAAGACGACTCTAAGAAAGAAGAACGTAGTTACTGGAGTCTGGCCTTGTAAAATAAATGGTTGTAATAAGCAGTTCGCCCGCGAAGCCGATCTAAAACGACATCAAAGGACTACCAAATTACATTCACTGCCCAGTTTGTGCGTCACCTGTTTCATTAAATCTGGCTTGTTCTTACAGTGGTTTCCCTCTAGCGCTTGTCCACAATGCGATGCCAACTTTACGAGAGTAAGTGCGGCTGATCCAAGACATGATTTTGGGAATGTAAAAGGAATCTCCACAGACAGATGCGCTTCGGAGACACCAGAAGTCACGGTGAGCGCGTTTCAGAATGGTGCCGATGTCGAACGTGGCTCAATCGCCTGATGTTGAAGGCATAATGGAGTCGTGATCGAACCTTCGGAGAAAGACGACGCGGACGACGACGGATCTTCAGGCTCACAGTCTAAGAGCAGAAGTGCAACTCCTTCATCGAAAGGCAAAGAGAAAGCACTTGCGTCTGCTCCATATCCCGCTCCAAATACAACACGAACCGGACCATCGCCTTATTATCGGCAACATACACTCACGACGGGCCGTAAGTGGCTTCACCATCTGCCGTCTCACAAGATGCTTACATATCCATGTTGCTATAGCTTATGTTCCCCCCCGGCAATTCGTTATGAGCCCTCACTTCGCTCAAGTTGGTCTTCCTACCTCCGCAACGAGAATGAACGTGACTACACATTGGGGTTACCCTCCTCCCTGGCCAGATGGTACGAATCCACAACAGATGAGCTACCACCAATTTTATCTGAACTCTCTTTATCAAACGGTCCATGCGACAGTGGCACAGATACCGCCTCCCACCGCGCCAAATCCTCCGCTAAACCCGATTTCTGCTCCTCAGCCTCCACCCGCACCTGTACCAGGTTCACTCAAAAATCCTAAGGATACTTCCAAGCAATCGACGAGTATCGACGAGTGCACAGTCGCATCCGCGCCTGTTGTAGGGCAGGCTCAGCCTGAGTCTATTGATCCGTCGTTGAGCTCTCATGAATCGACGGAGCTAACGGCCGAGCAGATCATGCAAATTACAAACGCATTGCTTCAGGGCCAGGGGGACCGCCCGAGTGCTGAAAGTAATGTTGGTTCAGCTTCGACGATACCGTTTTCAGAAACGGATGGAGGGACCGGGTCCTGTGATGAGAGTGAGGCGAGTGTAGATAAAGTTCATGCTGACACGATACATGGATATGAGCATATGCTCACGGAAGATGGGGAACCCATGCTTAATCCTGGTTAGTCAGTCATTCCCTTACATTGGCGGACCCCAATCTGAAGCGTTACTCGATCATTCTACAGCCGAGCTTTTGACGCAGGTAAGGAGAAATCCATTAAATCAATTTCCAGAAGTCTCAACTTCCCCTTCTAGGAATCTCTGGCATCGCCACCACCATCGTAACATTCTGGATTAGTTCCATTTGTCGTTTTAGACATATTGTCGGATGTCGCGTTTCTATTTGGTTTTTGGGATAGGAACTTTATCAAGGACTCTGTCTGAATCATCGTTTACTTGTAGGAAATCATTTAACTTGTATTTTAGTATCCGGATACTGTGTCGAAAGTCCTATAATCAGGACAGGCGGGCTGCATAGCGTGAATTGAACAATAACTCTAAGATTTCTGACTACATTGGTTCGTGAATACTATAGCTGTGGAAAGCTAAAAATAATGTGGGACGTGAGAGGCCTGGGCCACTGTTGAAAGCGACTATGGTATGTGTATGTATATGCAAAGTGAAAACAAGAGCGTGTCAAACTCTTCAAAGGAGCTTGACCTTGGGCCACTGGTACGTGGGACCGATCTACACAGAGTCTATATCAGTACTCATGTCATGACTGGCAAAAAAACTTGATCCTTACCTGCTTAACACACATGGCGCCAAGTGCATGGCCTACTTCAATGCACTCATCGAGACTCTTTCCAGACACCAGTGCACCAAGGAATCCACCAGCGAAAGCATCACCAGCACCATTCGTATCGACGATCTCGCTATCCGCCAACCGTTTCACACTGAAAGTTTTGGGACTATCTGGGGCTGCAGAGACACAAAACAGTGGATTCGGCACCATGAGTGAAGATTACCCAACGAGCGCGCGATGCATTCGTTTTGGGGAGGGTCGCGATCGCACAGTGGATTCGGCACCATGAGTGAAGATTACCCAACGAGCGCGCGATGCATTCGTTTTGGGGAGGGTCGCGATCGCTTTCGCAATAGCCGCAAGGTCCTTGGTGTCAGGAAGTCCATTGGCGCTCGCCCAGGCTTCTGCCTCAGCCTCGTTGCCAATGACGATGTCAGCGTGATGGAGATCGGTTGGAGTTGAGCGCCGAAGAACTGAGGGATAAATGGAGCGGAAAGGTTAATAACGAATGTCTAATAAATTTCATCGGTTGGAGTTGAGCGCCGAAGAACTGAGGGATAAATGGAGCGGAAAGGTTAATAACGAATGTCTAATAAATTTCTGTGTGAGCAAGCTTGGACACTGTTTAGAAAATGGAAGTAGCACCTTGCCAGCAGCAGCGGCCTTTGAGCTGAGCTCAAGTGCAGAAGCCGCTCCGTGTGTGAGGAAGTAACCCTCAACATAGAAGAATTTAGCAGCCTCGATGAGAGGTGCGACGGCAGGAGATGACAAGTGTGCCTTGTCAAACTTCTCTGCAGCGCGAAGAGTGGTTACGAGTGATCTAAAAAGGAGATATGAAGACTAATTCTTGGAAAATACAGACCCATCAATACCGATGGTGTCCAGTGATAACCACGGCACAAGCGCCCGTCTTTTCGCCCTCCTTGACATAGTAAACTTCATCAAGGCCTTCACGCTTGTTGGCAACCTTAAGCTGCTCGGCAAGTTCATCATTACCAACACATCCAGTGTACACAACGGAACCAGGGGGTAGGATATACTGTGATTTAATTTAGGCAGAATTTAGGGACTCGATGTATGGAGAACATACAGCGGCACCACGTGCAGCGTTCTGGGCAGCACCTCCAGCAACGTAGGTCACCTTGTGTTCTTTTATCAGCTCATCATATCTTGCTTCGAAGTCAGACACCCGAAAATTTTGAAGTTGATATAACTCACATGGGCGCGTGCTTTTCCTCGGCCAAGATCGCGTCATTAGCCTTGAGTCCATACTTTTCAAGGAGTGCTTCCCCATTCGTGACTTGCACATCGAGCAAGGGGTTGCCCATGCAGAAGAGAGAGTAGGAAGACATAGTGAGAAAGATGAAAGAGATGGAGGGAAACACAGGAAAAGGACAGAAGATCAACTTTGTGATCGATGGCTTCGAATCTAATCTAAGCAATCTAATCGATGCTCGCTTCCCATTCACCCCCTCGACACGTCTATCCCAGAACTAAGAAAGTAGTTGAAGCATATCCTGTAGCTCGTTATTGGTGGACATTGTCCCTTGATTTATTCCGGGAACCAACGAGATGGATGTCGAGGAAAAAACCTTCTCAAGTAAATCTCTGCCCGTCCAGGCTTGTGCTACGATCGTAGAAGTCAAAGGCAATAAATCGATCCAGAAAGGTGAGAGTAGGATGAAGTATGTCGCTGCGACGGCGCTAAACCCATTTGTCCAATTTTTTGAATTACTTATGGGTCGCAGAAGTGACATAGTGCGATTTCTGGACGTTTATCTTTGAACGATCAACCCCATGTTCGCACCATTAACTTTCTCTATAAATAATAACGGTACCTCGGATAGCTACAGTTGAAACCCTGGAGATGTATGTCATCATAAGAAGCAGCCCCCAGATAGAACAGGTGCCTCGTGCACGGGAATTCGGAAAGCGTGATTGGAGGGGACAATCAGAGGATGAATTTCTTAGCAGTAACATAAACCCGGATGGTGACAAGTACCTTGTACTTTCGCACAGTGAGGGACGTACAAGCATTGCGCACATAATGGTCAGGGGAAGGATGGTGATGTTACTGAGCCAACCTTTTCTGTCTGTTGCCGCAGTGTTATCTCTATCGAACACGACGGATTCCACATGATCTTCCTACTTTGCTATCACAGGCTACTCTACTTTCTGATTCATCCCAGGATATTGCAGTCCAATCAGAGGGGGTATCGAGCGAGCAGAGAGTGCCGTACTGTTAATTTACTCAACCCTGGTAGTCCGACGAAGAGAAAAAGGCTGATATCCTTTGCTAAGAGTGCCCTCAATGTTAAGGGGACAATGCTGCGGCTTAACGGGTAGATCAGGATAGACACATGCCTTCTCCAAATGGTACCGCACCACATGGAAACAAATGCCTCTTACTGAGAAGTTTCTATGCTATTTGGCCGAAATTGGCGAAGCGGAGAAACTCCTTCAGATGCCTCCATCGCTGGTTGTGTCCGGACAAAGTGAGGTTTTGAGAAACCAAACGCTGTCAAGTATCGAGCGACGACGGTACCTGCGCGTCCCTTGCCTCCGCCACAGTATATCAGCAGTTATGACTTCTATTTGTCACTGAACAATGACATAACAAAATCCGTTCGCTCTACTGATGAGGGGTGATGCAATACTTGAAGGTAGGTTTTTTAAATTTCCTTTCCTTGGAACCAGGAAGCGTGAAAAGGAGTTTCTTCTGTGATGGTGAGGATATGGCGATTATCAAGGTATGGCGAATCTAGGACGTGGATTTCTTCTTTTTCATTCCGCGGGCTCGACACAATGGCGAGGTGGTAAGGTATGAGCCATCGGAAGAAAAGGACTAATTTATGATGCGAACCGATCATGGCTTTGCAAGGGATGAAGAGCGACTACCTATGCTCCAGCTGGAGTGAAGGTACAATATTGGTATTGCTATAGTAAGAGCAGAGCACAGACTATCTGACCAGGGGGGCGCCAAGAACAAAGGAGCGAAAGTTTCTTCTTCTTCAAGCATCAAAGATCCCATTCTGTAGCCTTAGAGCAATTCATTATTCTTCCCAGACGATACCGTCGTGCCTCTTCCTCGTCTGAACGCTCATAAGCACGGGCACAAGAAGGCATTGAGCATTTTTCAAAAGATAGTAAAGAGGCTGCATTTGCCATTCTAAGGCATCTTTTGTACGATTTAGGGCACGGAAGTATCAGATCCCTAGAGGTTTGCAAATATCGTCCGAAGATATGGAGTATATGGACAAGGTGATGTAGAGATTCAGGAGGAGGCGATAAAGGCAGAGTACCCGAGAGCAAAGAATCAAATTCCTTGTCCATGTCGTGATTGTCTTTGAAAGAGAGTGTAATATGAAAATTTTCTTGGAGAAAGGCCGAAATGTTTTCGAATTCGCTGACTTACATGCCAGATGATGACTACGAAAGGAATTTTTTTTTCTCGAATTCACCAACGCTGAAATGGTTATATGACGCAGGTCGGCATGATTGGTCTGTAAAGACTCGGCTGGAATGCTTTTCAGTTACTCTTTGTTGAAAGGGGTGATATAAGACGGTCCTACGCGAGTTAGACTGGTACCAAGCTTCGCGAGAGCTTCGGGACCGTGTTCTGCCATTACATCTGCATCGTACCCAATGGCGCCGTAAACTCTCGTGCTGTTCGTAAGGCAACTAATGCTGCGGCCTCAGCCATAGGAGATAAATGATAAATTCTGAAATGAGACGAGCATTGAGGCCAAGCTAGATCATATGTTATCGCGGACACAAGTCAGAGCTTGCAAAATTATGTGCTCAAGCAGTACGGAACCGCTCAGTAATGGGCATCTATTTCATATAATCGCGTGATCGGATCTAACGGTCACTGGAACTCTCATGAACTCTCATCATGTACCCCCACTAAGACCTATATTTACGCTTCTGTCATCCGGATCCAATGCTCAAGGACAGCTGGCAAATGGTACTATGGAAGATTCCCATGTATTCCAACCCTGTTCTTTCTCCAGCTGTGCGCCGACCACCATGCCTGTTGATACCACCCGTGTGCTAAATGTTACCTGTGGGGCAAACCACACTGTCGTACTTCTAGAAATGAGAAGATCTGGGAAGCTTGAGACACAGCTGTGGGGTAGTGGTGATGGGTCTGCTGGGCAGCTCGGTGCTATGTACCGCCAATCGGGTGAGGAATGCACTGTCTTTCGGCCTATCGCGCTGCCTCTGGAGCAGGAAGGGTTATCTGGATATCAACCTAAGCTCGTTGCCGCATCTTGGAAGACAACATATGTAGTCCTTTCTTGCGATGGGCGAAGCGACGTATTGATCTCCATGGGGTCAAATGACTTCGGTGATTTGGGGGTTGGGATGTCAGTCGAGGAAAGTAAAACGGAACCATTTCATATCGTCAGATTTGATCATCTTGCATTTGATGGGATTTCTCTCAAGAATGCAGATATCGAAATCCTCTTCCTTGTTACAGGACAACGTCATGTCGTAATCCAGCTTGAGGTTGCATGGGGTGATGAACCCCCTCAAAGGTGTATCGTTGGTTGGGGTACCTCACGACACGGCCAGCTTGGAAATGTCCTCGATGAAAAAGGACGTAGCATCTCTTACATTGCAACCCCGCGTATCGTCTCGATAGAAAATCATAGAGACCCTATTGTTGCCGCTGCTCTCGGCAGTCAACATACTGTTCTTCTTCGCAGGTCTGGGAGTATTTTGGGCTTTGGGTCGAATCGCAAAGGTCAATTACAGGGTCTTGGAGACGTCAAACATGCAACTAAAATTGACTGCATGTGGAATGGAACTTGCGCTGTGATAGAAACTGATAACGGTGTAGAACAGATTTCCACCACAGGCAGTAGTGCCTATGGACAACTCGGTCGCCAAGTGGAATCTTGCACATCCGTACCATTGGCTCCAGTAGAGCTACGTTCGCCAGAGGCAAGTAAGATATTGGCGCTGGCATGCGGAACTGAGCATGTTCTTGTGCTCTGTTCTCAAAAGTCTGAAGCAGGTGAATCACCAGAGGTATGGGGGTGGGGATGGAATGAGCATGGCAATCTTGGGGTTGGAACTACGGAGAACGCCTTCACTCCCATTCAACTATGGCCACCAGAATCAGGTATGGAGGGGCAAAAGCATCAATATGCTATAGGTATATGGGGAGGCTCTGGCACAAGTTGGATAGTAACGTCGTCAGGAAATACATGTTTATAATTCAGTCGTTGCCATCTAACCCAAGGTCTTCATGAATCTGTCTGACCGTGGTTCCCTTCAAGACTGCTAACTGCAAAGGAATATGAAGTCATTAATAGTACTATTCTGTAATACGCACCCTCCCTATCAAAATCTTTAGCCAGGAATCAGTCAAGTAACCGGTAAATGTATGCGGTAAAGAAATCTCCGGAGACTCGCCTGTGTAGCATCCTTGGCTTCATTATACAAGTGCAACAGTTTGATATGTCGTTGAACAATCTTCTCTGCATCTTTATGTGCGCTGGAGCGTTCCCCTTTACAGACTGGTGAGAACAGAGGTCATGCTCACCCAAGTTTTTCTTGCAGCTCCTTTACTTCGGCCTCAAGTGCCGCCAAGCGAGCTTCTTGAGCCTGCGTTTTCAGTTGATTAGCCCTGGTCGGATAACAAAGGAACATAGTTGCCTTAGCCGATATGGTTGCGTACATAACACTTGCGCTTTTCAAATGCGAAAGCGACGCGACGCGCGATGCGTCACGCATCACGATACACGTGTTAGTGTTACTCTCCTCGGTAGAAAGTCAAAAGTACAGAGCGTAAGCTTTCCTAGTAAGTGCGATACATAGTATGTCACAAAATGCGTAGCAGGAGGTAAAATCACCACTCAGTCTTGTGTCACTGACGGAGGGTATCGTGTACTATGTAGTTGTCCATATATCTGAAAATATCTGTATGTCAGGGTCGGCTTGAACAATGAGACAAAGAAGAGAAAGAATTAACCATGGAGGCAGGGTGACGGTGGCCACAATTATGTACGTGATATCGAATACATGTATTTAATAATTCGTGTTCATCCTGACTACGATTGTCATCAGTATGAATACAATCAGATTCTGTTCGTCTGTCAGTATTCCGTCAAACAAAAGTCTCGAAATGTTTATGCTGGTTCGATTTGTTTGCAGGGGGTTAGTCGATAACCTGTGTTCATCCTGGAACTTAGCGTACGCGAGTTGTCTTGACCCCCCGTGGTGTGTAGCTCCTCGTTTCGCCGTCCTGTATGACTTTGTTGTCTCAGTCTTCTTCTTCCTCGTACCCCTTCACTCCCTCGCGTTTTCCTGTCATTCCTCTCCTATCTCGTCTTCCACCAACCCATACCTCGTCTCCGCATCTCCTTTCATCCGTCTCCACCATCTCTCTTCTTCTTCGTCGTTTATAAGCGAGTGAGGGTGATATCACGACAGGTCCGAATATATAGACACACATATGAACAATGGTCCATTGTTCATAATATGACGGGGAGACAGTCTATGGTAAGCTGGTAAGCAGTGGTGGCCCTGCACAATGAGTGCATGTGTGATGACGTCGTCAAAGTCCAACAAAGATCGGCTTGGAAATGAGGAGAATGATGCGAATGAGGATCAATTATATTTGCGGTTCCCATCCCATAGTAATTCCTTTCTTGCCTGCGAGGCTATCCCATCGAGGTACTTGATCAAAGGCGGCACGATTATGCAAGCCATTATGGACGCGCTGAAAATGTATGCCAGTACCGGCACAATTGAAGGGGGTAGAACACCAAAATAGAGAGGCTCGAGAGCCAAAATAAACGGGACCGGAGTGGGTGAAGTTGGTTTTGCAGCGCGAGACATTGGAGATGGCGTCAGGATACCGATGTCAACGAGACGGATGCGGGCATAGCGTAAGCGGGTATTGGAAGCCAACAATGGCGCATGCGTTGTCAGCGAATTGTTTCGAAAGCCAAGGCGAGGTCCAAATTGAGCCGAGAGGCTTTCAGGATTGAATATTTCTAGAGAGAATTCAACTGGATACTAGCGTGAAAGGTACATCACAATATGAATCGTCCAACTACATCTCAAAGAATCATGAAACTTACAGACGCTGGCCATGAGAGTCGTAATGTGAAGCTGGAATATGTGCTCCAGTCACGCGTCAGATCAAGTACCAGCCATAGTTGGTGTGGACATGGATTATCAACCACGCGAATATTGCATACTTCCTGCAGGGGAGTTCCAAAAGGTGCAGGAAGCACGGTCCATTCGCGTTCGCTGTGGGTGGAGTTCAACCTTGGCCTCCATGTGTGTCAATAAGGGAACTTCATGCATTGTGTTGACCTCTCACCAACTGTTCGTGAAGGAAAGTTCCTCGTTGTGAGATTCAGAAACGTGGAAGTTGACTATTTCCGTGTTCGCGAAGACATGTAGAGATAGACAGAGAACTGATAAGAACTGGAGCATGGGCAACATTGGCAAGAATATATTCTTCAATTGTCAGATGTCGGGGTTCGAACTGCCAGGCGCGTTAATATTCACGAAGACAGACAGACAGACGTGAATTAAGGAAAGCTGGTAGTATCGTCCTATTGAATAATGCATATAAGGTGAGGTAGTGCAATACCGAAAGTTACGACAACGGCGTAGGTGGAGAGGGTAAATAATAAGATAGTATGGTCCCATAAATATACAACAAGCAGGTATGATGGTACATTCAGTCAGAACATCCAGAACAATTTGACATCCTCAAACACCAGGAGGGTTGAATCGGAAGATTCGTGACACAAAGACCTAGATCCAGAGGCTGAAGCAGACACAGAGTCCGGGGTTCAAATGACTACATTCAAGATTGCTTGATTGTCTACAGGACAGAAGCAATCAGTGAGCCGATGATAACAAGTACCAATAAAGTCATGTATACCTTCAGCGCTTTCCTAGTGACCATTTTCTTCTCGAAATACCGTAAGGCTTCCTTAATGTCGGACCACAAAAACAAGGGTATGACGACAGCCATAACTGGCAGAGCAATTTCCCAGAAACTATGTTACGGGAAGATGAGACATGTGATAGGTAATCACAGGAAAGAAGCTCACAATAGGTCCGAATGCTGGTCTACTCCCCAAAACGGTGTGAAGTTCATACCCTAGCAAATGTATGTCAGAAATTGAAGAGTAACAGTCATTAAACATACGAAGTATCCTGTCAGTAATGTAAGGGGCAGGAAGATGATTGTTGCCAAGGTCAGGCGGCGCCTATTTGACAACAGATAAGGAATTGAAAATGCGGCATAATGAAAGATGTTACATGA
This sequence comes from Macrolepiota albuminosa, assembly GCA_027475525.1. Lineage (NCBI taxonomy): Eukaryota > Fungi > Basidiomycota > Agaricomycetes > Agaricales > Agaricaceae > Macrolepiota > Macrolepiota albuminosa. The sequence continues at coordinate 2,050,107 of JAMWFC010000046.1, read as the reverse complement.
CTTGATTCATCTCATACGAAGCGAGCTATGCATAGAGGTAAGTCATTTTTTACCAGAGCAGAGACACATAGTTCTCACATTAAAAGTGTACCCAATGAGATTTTCTGCTATCGCCGCAAACATATCTAGACTGCTCAAGATATACTCCGTATGGTCGAAGACATCGGCCTGTTCAGAATCGCGTCTCTTCAATACAGGCTCGAAGCACGGCACGGAAGGCCGAATGACATACCATGTAGATTTTGGCCTTGTGGCTTATGAAACCGACAACCTTGACGTCTGCGTTTGCCGGATCTGACATATCAATCAAAGCCTGGCAACGGTCGAGGTCATATCGTCTTAGACCATAGATCAAGGTTTTAATGGGTTCCAAGGTGCGTTTGTGCATAATAAGGTCACCAGAAAGAATATGAACTTTGAAAAGCCTATGTAAACTGTGTTGTTCTCCGAGGGACAGATGGAAACGTACGGTATCTGACGGTCTGCACATTAGGCTTCAGCAGAATGGCGCGCTCAAACTTGTTAATTCTGGTATGGTATTCGTCAATGACTTCAAGTGCATTGTCAACAACTAGTTTTTGAAAGTCAAGTTAGTTTGCAGCGTCAAGGACTAGATAGGATACGTACCAAGATCCAGCAAGGCGTGAACCAAGAGAGAGGGGTCCGCAGAATTTCGCAAGCCCGTATCTCTGTGATTAAGCCTGGTGCTTATTGGAGAAGTGAGCTTCAGACTTGGGACAGAATGGATAGAGATCACAGTTCCTGGAATCGTTGTTCAAATTGAAAACAAGGAAGCTAATCAACAGCTTACCGTCTCTAAACAAGAAAATGAACATTGGAGAAACGTTGACGTTTACTCTGTCGCCCTGCAATATCGGTTAAGATCAAGCCCCGAGCTAGCAAGCGCACTAGAATACTGACCTGCTTAAGCACTTCGAGGGTTGTGGTATCCTGGGCTTGCTTTCGACGCTTGTCAGCCTACAGATGGATAAGTAATTGATCCTATTCTACAGAGAGAAGACTTCCTCACCCTGCTCAAAAACTCACCCAAGCTAGATATGGAACCACTCCTTTGAGATAGAGCGCTTTCCAAATCTTGGGGAGCAGCGTGAAAGAAGGAGCGGAGGCGGCCTCGTTTTTTCTCTCTTCTCGACATAGTTTCACTGTCATACATCATATAATCGTCCTGTTCTCTTATGACATCCTTTTCTAATCTGTAATGGCCACTCATCGCAGAAGGAGTCTCGGAGCGAGGTCCATCCATCAACATAGTCCCAAAAGTCATATAATCAGTATGTGTAGCAGAAGGTCCGCCTTCCTGTCCAAGCTCATGGCAGAGGACACGTAAAAAGAGGTGCTTATTGTAGTAATCAGCCTTAGAACGAGTTTGGCTCCGGTTCCGAGTAAGGAAGATATCCTCGAGAGCAAGTGGGTGTAGGTCTTCAGAATTCAAACGTGCATTAATGAATGAGCTTGTCGTAAATACAGCGCACGCACCATACTTGATTGAGACGGCTTTGAGGACGTCCCAACTCAATCCTCCAATATTTATCCATCTCACCCTCACCCACCGTTGTCTCTCGCTCGCAACGGGGTCGTTCAGGAAGTTGATGAATTCCTTATTGTTCATGCGATTAAAGCTACTGCTTATAGTTGAATAGTCGATGACCTCAATCACGGAATCCTGCCGTATATGACCATAGAGAAGGTCTGCCGACGCGCGTCGTGGGTTTACACCAGGCTCTGCGCCGACACGTATTTCATTGCCCGTGAGATGAGAGGCACCTCGATGCAGTGCCATAACCTTGCGCACGGCCGCACGAAATCTTTCAATGGGTGCATGAACGTTGCTATTCTCTGGCCAAGGTCGAGTCTTCTGTTTCATTGGGGACCTAGATCTGATTTTTGAAAGCACAGAGCGCTTTGAGGGCGACCGGAGGTCGACTGAGACGGACTGATTTACGGGAGGGGAGTATGCAGAAGCCTGTACGTTTGGAAGCGTAGAGGCTCCGGAAGTTTGACCCTCGTCGATTTCGTCAAGGTCTGGCGTCAATGACCGACCTTCAGAGTCCGAGAAGCTATTCTCGCGAGGCATGGTTAGCAAGTCAAGAGTGGTACGGACGTTAGATGGTCAGGGAGCCCACTGAGGCCAAGTTAGAAGGGAAGAACTGAGGATCAGCGACCGATGCCAGAGTGTACATCCACTTGTATCTCATGTTGTAGGCTTCTGATAGGTCAAACGCTGCACGCTGCCTTGAGGCATCCTAAAAATATTTTTCGTGATCGCCGCGGCTAAGGCACGTAACTTCTTCTGACCATCAGCATCGCCATGACAGAGTTCACAGCTCTTCAGACCAAGTGTTCCAGACCTGGAGTGTCAAGTTATCGCGGTTCTACATGCAACTATAGAATCTTGGCACGTTCAAACTGCGTTGTCTTCTTTAATCAAGGAAATGACTTGATAAAAGACTTCGAGTGTGAAAAAAAGGTCAGGATCTGTTCGGCAGTTGCGCCTCCCGCTTGAGTCGAGTGGGTGCGGGAAAGGACGGGTCAGATATATGGAACCTGATATATGGATGAATGATGTAAGGAGAGATATCCTGATATACCTGAAACCCATCTTACTGCCAGCCAAATGAAGTTCCACAAGCAAAATGGGCATTAGAAGGAACGATCTAGTGGGTTGTTTTGCGGTACAAAAACGCTTGGTATAAGTAAGGACAGGAGATATGTATGTGGTAATGAGTTACGCAAGCACAACCACCGACCAACAGCGGAAGGCAGGGAACTATGTGTGTAGATGATGAAGAATGGAATGGAAAGGAGTGTGGCCGATGGGATAAATGGCAATAAAATAGTTCGAAAGCATATGATAGTCTGACCTTGAAGATTGCATACAGAAAGTTTGGTTTTCGTACGTTGTCCAATGAGCCCCATATAGGTAACGAGAAAAAAAGTCAGAGCAAATGCAATGCGAAAGCACAGTGACGATTCCAATCACAATTGCTGGCGAGGTGATGAGAATAGTGAAAATACTTTTTCTGCATTCTCCTTGTACTTCTTGAGCTTCCTGTTTTTCTGTTTTTCCAACTCTTCCATGAGGGGCCTACTTCTAATCATTTCCCCTGGAGCCTCTGCAGTGCCTTCGCCAGGGCCTGACTGGTCAGAAGACAAGCTGTGCTCACCAACGGACAGCGCCGATTCCTTCGATTTGAGCGAGTGAGAGGTCGACGGCGATGGCGTCAGCAGTCCTCCCGTTGACGATGTGCCGGAGAGGGTGTTGGAAGCAGAAGCAAAGGAATTGGCAGTCCCACTCGACTTGGTTGAAAACGTCGAAGGTGGGACACCAGGAGACTTGGCGCGCAAGAACTGTCCAGGATGTCTGCGAAAGTTGAGCGGTGCCCGTCCCCGTCGTTGAGAGGGACTGGGCGAATCTGCAGGCTCTGACGTATTCGGTTCCGAGCTTTTCGACATGCCCGAAAACGATCGTGGTCCAGAGCGTTGTTGAGACGGCGTCGACGCTATCCTGAACACGGCCAACCTGTATCTGTCGACCACGCCACGAGCAAAAAGGCTGGTACCCTTAGCTCCATTACGGTCTTCACCATCAACGGCATCAATGAAATCCCAGTCATCATCCTCGTCATCCTCGCGTTCTGTGACCTCGGTTTCATCGCCACCATCAGAGAGGTAACGATCCAGGGCGTGGACACCAGATTTTTCTTTGCGACTTCTGCCTCCAAGTTTTGCGAGACCACGCACATCTGCACCTTTGGTCAAGAACGTAGGTTTCAACTTGGTTTCTTTGACCTCCTTGACCTCCTTATCTGGCACTGTTGGAGGAATGATCTCTTCTGGTCCAGGTGTAGGTAATTCCTTACTCTTCCGCAATTTGGACTCTTCTAATGGTCGAGGCTCCTCTGGTCTGGATTGTTCCAACAGCTTGGTTTCATCGACTTGTATGGATTGTTTGGCTGATTTGGCTGGTTCTTCTAGCGTAGCAATCACTATCGAGGGCTCGGTCTCGGAGGGTATTGGAGTCAAGGATACTTCCTTGGATAGCAATGCAGGAATGTCTTCATGAATCACCTCTGAAACGACAGGACGAGCTTCGGGAGTCTTTGGTTCTTGAACCTCAGCATTGACCTCTTCTGGAATCACGTCGATTGGAGGCGTCGTTTCAATAGGCTCAAGAGTCGTAATCATCTCTTTGTTCTCGTCTTCGTCTTCGCCCTCTTCACTGTCCCCTTGCGAACCACTGCTGTCTTCATCTCCTTCATCAAGAAGCAAAGAATGACGGCCCTTGAATGAGTAACCGTCAAAAACATCCACTATGTCTTCAGGTATTGTCTTGTGTTGCGGGCGAATAGAAGAGCTGCGCGACTGGGAGGGAGTGGTATTAGACTCGTCGTCAGTACGGTCCGTGTCCGGATGCTCTGGCTCTTGATCCGTATCGATCTGGTCATCAAGGTATTCATCAAGGACAGGTTCCATATCAAGGAAGGTGTCGTCGAAGTTCTGCGTGTCGCCTGCATTGGCCGGATCAATGGGTGGGATATATGGGGCTGCATGAATGGTGAGTTGAGACATCTGTTTCAAAACCAAGAGAGTAACGTTGGACATACGTATATAGCGTTTATAATACACGTGAGACCAATCTCTGTAGACCTGGATGAGAAGCCTCAAGTTGCAAGTGGATAAGAACGTACATCATTGAGAAATATGGATGTTTCTTTATCCGAGGTTCACATATCCTGAGAGCAGGATTTCGTTGAAGGAGCTTAAAGAACCCATGTCAACGACCAAGTGCCAGTTTGATAGCACGACAACCTACTCCACGAATGAGACTCTTTGTGTCTTGATCGAGTGCTCGATCCTCTGGAAATTGCAATTCATCCTGCAAGACTCGAACATACATGTCTGAATGGTTGTTAGCCCAGAACGGTGTCTACAGAGGAACAAACGCCGCCATCAATGCTCATTCGTCTTGATATAATAGGAGGGGGTTTAGACTTACAATACCGGTCAACATCTCGTAAAGCATGGTCCCGAAACTCCACCAATCGACTTCGTAACTGTATGGCAATCCTTGGATCACCTCGGGAGCAAGATATTCCGCAGTACCGCAAAATGTGGTCGTTTGGTCCGTGTGTCCAGCTGCTTGCCCGGGCCATCCAATGGCAAGATCCCCCGCGGCGTCAATCCTCATCCACGGCGGAGTAGCTGGCTGCGGAGAGCCGGGAACTGAAGAGTAGAACTCCCGCGATCCATAAGGTGTAGAATTGGCAGTTTGATTAGCCTTCCTCGGGAATTCCTTCGACAGGCCGAAATCAGTCAGAACGATGTGGCCGTCCGAACCAATAAGGATATTCTCAGGCTTGAGATCACGGTATATGACGCCTGCAGCATGGAGGCCCTCGCAGCCCTCAACGATCTCAGCAGCATAGAAACGAGCACGATCACGACCCAAGCGTCCCCATCGTGCGAGTTGCGTGGCCAAGTCACCTCCAGGGTGGAAATCCTTGAAAAAAATAAAAAGAATGTCAACTTTATTCGGCTTGAACACCATAGAGACGCACCATGACTAGAAACAAATTCTCTTTATCATGGAAACTCCACCATAATTTCACAACGAACGGGTCTTTCGACTCGGCAGACATCCTCTTCAGTACTGCCTGCTCCGTAAGTGTGTGCTGCAGTTCCTGGTGGGCCAAGACGTGTCTCTTGGTGATGGCCTTCAACGCGTACAGGGCCGTTGTCTTATGCCTGACAAGCAAGACTTTGCCTGCACAACCCTTTCCAAGCACCCTCAACATTTCAAAGTCATCAATGGCTACTTTTCTCTGCGACTTCCGGGGCTCCTTGGGCATCGTCGACCGTGAACGTTTCTTACGCTTGGAAGCACTCCCGCCCGTCGTAGACGTTGAGGACTCATCGCCTGTCTGAGAAGAGGTGCCGTCATGACTGGGAGTGGAGTTGACGAACACACGAGACATGCGGGACTTGTCAAAGTCAACCGAGTGAGATCGTGGGATCCGGGCAGGTGCCTCGGCTACCACGGGAGTCGACACCTCTTCAACAGGCCCGGGTATGAATCCAACTTCGTCTCCAGGCTGCCCAGAAGCAGAATCTGGTAAGTCTGTCGGCGGTGGCGTCTCCGCTGGAACATCATCGGCAACTGTGTCACTTGAAGGGCCAGGTGTAGGCTCGTTGACTTCGACTGAAGCCATGTCGACTTCTTTGATAGTCTGGGCCTGATCGACGGCTTGGTGGGCTTCACTTCCGTTAACTTGCTCCTCGAGGACAATCCCTGTCTCGCTTGGAGCCACGATGGAATCAGCCTTAGTGGTGACTTTATGTACGTTCTCTTTTTCCTTCGCCATACCTCCCAGATGAGCAGCAAGATCCGACCGTACCCTCTTGATCGCACGCTCGACGCGAACACTTTCCAAGTCGTCGGTCCGAACTCTGACGAAACGTTTCCAAACTCGAGCATTGCGAAGTCCGACTGTATTCGAAATTGTGGTTAGGTAAGATGCAAGGCCTGTGCTGTTAGCAGACGGGGAAACAGGAGGAGCGGGTTCCAGGGCCGTGGCATTGAAATTAGTGAAAGGATCATTAATCTCTCCTGAGGGCGAAGTCAACGGTGTAGGAAGGGCTGAAGGACTGACGCTGGCATTGATGCCACGACGGCCTGTCTTCACAGATGAAGGAGATGCGAGACGGGACAGAGTGTTCAGAAAAGTTGACCTGCGTTTCGGTGTCGGCGGAGGGAGAGACTGCATGCCAGTGGGAAGGTCAGGAACTCTGACACCAGGATGGGAATCCCGAAGCTTTCGATCAAGTTCAACGATTTCTTTAACCGTCCGAGTGAGGGTGAGGTTGTGGTTTGGAGCTGGAAGGAAAGCACAGGCAAAGTTGAGTACGTGAAGCAAATATGATCATACGGTGTGCAAGAAGGATAGTTTGAATGTGGTGATGGCACAAAGAAGATCGGGAATGAAACTTGCAACGGGGAAATAGACTCACTCTTTATGTAAATGCTGTAGGAGTATGGGTCGTGTGGCGTTTCTGCAACACTCACACTCCACGGGCCCTCCTGTTCAGTGCGGTTAGCAGGACGACGATTTGCGTGGTGGCTGTCGACAGTCATGTTGATGAGGACGTTGCGTTGGCGGATGATCGATGGTATATGATAGTCCTTGACTTGCAGCGATCGCGTCGAACTCTTTGTCCACTTGAAGGAGCCTTATTTATTATTGGTAAAAGGTATGGGCGTGATGCGGTTAATGGAGAGCAATAATCCGAAATTCTTGTTCGGTTCGACGCCTGTGAAAAGTCGGCAAGGGAAGTGGAATGGCGAGACGATGGACGAACAAAGAAAGATGGCGACCTAGTTATGAACGGGTGAAGGAAGCCAAGGACAGCAGGCAAAACCGTGTTCTTGTTGAGCCACGAAGTCGGTTGACTCTGCCTCGAGGCAGCCACAAAATTACGACCAAATGGTACCGCGTGTCCGCGATCAGTTGTTGCTGTGACCAGCCGAAATGTATAGGGTTACGGGTTCAAACGAGTGTTATCAATCGAAAGCAATGGGTCGGCAGGTCTGTAGGCGTTGGAGATGAACTAAGAGCTTCCTCCACCACTACCCATGTTTCAAAACAAACAAATACAAGTCGCTTTGCTCGACCTATCTATGTATCCAACAACTTCTCCATCGATTAAAATTTATTTGTCTTCATCTGATAAGCACCAGCCCTACCTGAGAGGCAATGCTTTTGAGCTATTCTAAAGACATCCAATTGAACCCAGCTCTTGTTCTAATTTCTCACGAATTGACGGGTTCCCTTAGGGCGATCGTGTTTCCATGGTTCTCATGAGGTCAATCGTCTGTATATGTCATCTGTGGAGACACCATCCAAGGAAGGCCCGAGAAGCTTGCCTTCAGTCAGCGACACCCCGTGATCTGAATCCGTCCCTAAAAGTTGATGATGTCCATGACCGCGGCGAGGAGCTCAAGTTGTTCAAAAGCGTCATCCGAGACTATGTCAGCACACTTTTTCATCGGGTTTCGACAGCCCTTCATCTGGCTTTTCGGACGACACTACAGATTCAGGAGATGCAGTCCAACGTAGAACCATAAAATCTGTTGACCTTCTATAAATGACTGGATAGGCGCAGCTTCTTGGCCTGTCCTAACTCTAGCTTGAATGAAGACCTCAAAATTTTAGGATTCCGCAACCAGGGTTCTGGAACAAAGATTAATCCATTTTGAGCTCACCCATCTGCGTGAGCAATGAATCCTTGTCCTCCTTACTTGATCCTTCGTCCTTCTCTTCAAGTCATCTACTGCGCACTCGGCACCCCTGAAGTATCTGTAGTGGAAGATTTTTCAGATATGGCCAAGTTATTCTAGTCCTTTTTACGTCATTAATTTCCCGGGTCATTTCCTCACTTGGATTGAAGGCGCCCTTTAAAAGCGACAACCGACCACTCTGATTGTCTAGACTCATACTAGGCGGCAATTCCCGACCATGTCGCAATTGTATAAAGCCCTCCAAGTATTCCTTCGGCATATAAATTTGTGGTAGACTGGATCCTTGATATCTCCACGAGTCTAAGCAAATATTCGACAGCCATCTCCCCTGATATCTGCTCGCAATGCCGTACTATGGGCCGGACGAGTCACCTAAGGACATATTTCTGGAACGGACCTTCATGGCTGGTGACTTTGTTTGTGGAACAGGGTATGGTAAGTGCATTGTGTTGTAGATCCGGAATATCCTTCCCTTCGGATTACGTGATCGACAAGCTCTTTTCAGGTGTTCAACTCGTCCTGTATACCTCTTGCGCTTCTTTTCTGTGGAAGACACGAAATGAACGCTCTCAATCGCGTTACTTGCTTGCCTACATTACACTACTAATATCCATAGAGACCCTTTTCATGATTGTCCAAGCCAAGACAGTACAGGATATCTACATCGACAACCGCAATTACCCTGGTGGCCCCTGGGCATACTTTCTAGCTACTCAATATCTGCCAATCAATGTTATGTTTTATGCGACACTATTCGTCCTTACGTTCCTTTCAGATCTATTAATTGTACGTTCTCCTATCATAGTGATTACGTTTGCGAGATCTGCTAACGTAACGGACCTAGTTATGGCGGTGTTGGGTCATATGGAGTGCAGCTGGGTCTAACGCAGTATATACTGCAGTGGCTTTCCCATTCCTACTACTCTTGGCCTCCTTTGGTGCGCTCGAATTTTAAGCCGTCTTTATTACCTCAATAATCGTGCAACCCCTTCTAGTTATGGGAACACTTTGGACGCTCCAATCGAGCCAGCCGGGGTTATCCATGTATAGTGCCCTCCCACAAGCGTTTGGAACTGCCTACTACATCATCTCCTTGAGCGTGAATATCATCCTAACCATTCTGATTACGGTAAAGCTGTTATTATACCGCCGGAAGATGTTCGCTGCTCTTTCCGATGAACATACCTCGCACTACGTTTCACTCGCGTCCATAATGATTGAATCGGCTGCTTTGTATTCCATTCTCGCGTTCATCTTCATAGTAACGTATGCTCTGGACAATCCTCTCAATCAAATATTCCTGGGTGCGGCTTCTTCTGGCCAGGTATGTGACGATTTCCATAAACTTCCCGTCATGAAATCAGTCCGTTAACCACTGTGCTTAGCAAATCGCGGGTTATTTAATCATCTATCGTTTGGCCGAAGGTCGAGCGTGGACCAAGGACACTCTCACTAATCAGTCACGCAGCATTGCTCCGATGTCATTCTCGACATCGGGTAGAATGAAGCTTGCCCGACGTGATGACATTTATACGTTTGAACGCGACACTTCTAGTGATTGCGGCACCGTGACAAGGAATGTAGATGATGAAGTTCGCGATTCCTCCTTCGGTGGCACAGTAAGCCCGAGTAGAAACGATCGGAATTGCCTATAGTTATCGACTATACCCCACGCCTCACCTAAACTTATGATGATTGTATATACAACAAAGCTATTGATTGACTGATTGACTGACTCGATCATGCACAGTGACTGGATGTGGCAACCTGCCCACAAGAATCTGTTGTCCTGGGATCCTTAGCATTGAATTCTGTTGGACAGATGCAGCCACTCGGCAGCACAATCAAAGATCCCCTGAAAACCCATCAAATGATCTTCGCCTGAGGAGTTAAAAAATGCTTCTTCAATCATCTTGTCAGGTATGCATTGTGACCGGTGTCACCTACTTTCTATTTTAACACTTTGCCTGCTAGAGCTGTTATATATATAGGCTTCGGGGGTGAAACCATGAAACAAGATCGATCGACGCGCTCGCCTATGGAAGACTGATTCAATTTATAAGCGCGAGGGGAATCTATCAGGAAGTCTAAACGCTCTTTGGACCCCAACCATTACATTCCCTATATCCTGGGGTTGACAAGGCTCGCTGTATGGCTCCTTACTATGGACCCGATGAAGATGCTGCCACCATTATGCTTGAGCGGATGTTCCTTGCTGGTGACTTTATTTCTGGCGTTGGTTATGGTGAATATAAACACCTTTTAAGTATTAATGAAGACTAAGAGTCTGCTCCATAGGTATTCAGCTAATTCTCTACGTGATGTGTGCTCGTTACCTCTGGAATACACGACACTCGAGACTATCTACTTTTCTATTGGCATATACCTCTCTTTTGCTCTCGGTTGAAACCATCTTTGAAATATCTCAGGCAAATACTGTCCAGATGATCTATGTCGACAACCGTAACTACCCAGGAGGCCCATGGGCTTACTTCTTGGCTACCCAGAACTTGCCAATCAATGTGGTCTTTATTGCATCACTCTTCTCACTCACATTTCTTGCCGACCTTCTCGTGGTGGGTTTCTTGGTTCGATCGATATCACACTCTACTTGTCTGACTTGGTTGGTCCGTAGCTCTGGCGTTGTTGGGTGATCTGGAGAGCGTTTGGAAAGTATGGCGCCTGGTTAGCAATCGCTTTTCCCGCCTTGTTGTTGTTGGGCTCTTTTGGCACGTTATGTCTATGAGTTTCCTCCCAACAGTTACTGACATCAGTACTCAAAGTCATGGGAACATTGTGGACCCTTCAGTCAAGCCAACCTGGTCTTTCCCTCTACAGTGCCTTGCCTGTGGCCTACGGAACTTCATACTACGCAATCTCATTAGGTCTTAACATTATTCTTACTGTGCTGATTGCATTTCGTCTCCTGGTTTATCGTAAGACCATCCTACAAGCGTTTCCAGGGGACCATGGCAAAGAATATGTTTCACTTCTCACTATAGTCGTCGAGTCAGCGTCTCTCTACTCGGTCTTCGCCTTGATTTTCCTCATAACATATGCTATCAATACACCTGTGAATTCAGTCTTTCTCACTATCGCTTCTTTCAGTCAGGTGTGCTATGTCAGATTGAGTAAATCTTTTATAGACTAATGTATTCTTAGCAAATAGCCAACTATCTCATCATCTATCGTCTTGCTCAGGGTCGAGCATGGAATAGAGACACTCTTGCTCGAACAAGTACGGCCATGGACTTCGAAGGTCATACTACGAGGGATACTGTCAGGTCGACACTTGATTTCGAGAATACCAATGGACAACTTTCCTCGAAGGAGGGAAAACCCAAAATTAGAAAACACGCCTTTTTCGGTTTCAACTCTTCGAAATCGTCTAGAACAGCCAGTGTTTGATTCCATGGTCTGCATTTCGTCTATATCTTTATACTTATGCTGTGAATACTGGTTGACAGATTCATGTCGCTTCCTAAAGTTTCGGCCTTGTGCTAAGAAACGACAGTATCCAGGAAAAAAACTTGAAGCTAATGATCACCAGGAGAAGTGACATTCGTTATTGCCTTCACTGACTTACATTACTACTTAAAGTGCACACCAGACCTCGAGTCAATGCATTTACATTTGCTCTCCGAAAGTAATACATCGCTATCTGTTAAACGACAGTACCGACGGACCATATCTCTACGTGGTTTTTTGCGTCGAGCCTTCTTGTATTCCATCTCAGTTCCCGTATCTTTTTCAACTGTATCCGTGACCTTACTTAGTACACCTTTGAACAGTCGAGTAGTGGACCGGCTGATCGCTTAAATCTTCCGTGGTTCGAATCTCAGCACTCAGAATATCTACGGGATCCAGGGCGTCTTGATCATGCATGGAGGGTTCGGGCTCATCTAACAAATTATGGGCCTATTGTATGATAATGACGAAAGTCATCAGGCTCCCAGGAGCAAGCTTTACCAGGAGATCAAACGTATCCAGAGGTTAAAGAATTGCCCTTGCTACGTGGCCAGCATGCCGAGCGCATCGTCTGGTATACGCGCCTGAGTGCCAGTTGAATCGGACCCGGGCAAATAGCCAGGAAAACATCCCACCTCTTACAAGATCTTGTCGAGATCGTTTCATTAATGAGTCATTAAAATCCACTTCGACGTATCCGCGAATGGTGGCGTTAAGGAAGACGGGGAGAACCGCGGAATCGCGTTGAGGGTCACTGGACGTTCGCGGGAGCACTTTAAGAGTGCTCGAGAATAGGATAGTGGGAGATAGTTGGGTCTGAAGGATCTCTCAGGACATACAGGCGCGAGATCGATCCGGTGTCGAATGGACTTTGGTCTTTGCTCCAGACCGAGTGGGAAGGAGGGGCTTCGTTTAGGCCGCAGGAGAATCAACCGGGTCTTCTCGTAGAAGTACGAGGTCGTAGACTTGACGGGGCATTGTATGGCGTATGAGACTTCAGAGACAGAACAGAACAGAACGAGAACGAGAAAGGTTGATTACGGGTATTCGAAGGTAGGCTCGTCACAAGGACGACAAAAAATGGTCTCTCGGACCATGTGCACTCGAGCTCACGTCCGGGGTCCCACTATCCCAGGTAAGCAAGTTGATGCTTTGGAACATTCGAAAAAGAAAAAGAGGCGACAACACGAATGAAGTGGATCCAGGTTACTTTCCGGCCTCGTTCGCCACGGCATTAGCGGCCACTGTCGTTTTTCCCGCCCAAAGAACGGCGCAAATTACCAGACCAGTTATACTGCATACCAATACTACCAGCACAGCGTTGGTGTAGCGACCGTGAAGGCTTACCACTCGCGTAAGAAACAAAGAAAGGTCGCTGACCTTAATAAATTAAATGATCTGATCACCTTTGTCATTTAAGTAACTGCTTCACTCACATCCTGAGGCCTGAGTTTTCGCTTCAATCTCACTTCTCTTGACATCATCCTTGATAATTGAGCAGTGCTCGTTGTGATACCTCACATCTCCAATCCCAGGGAAACCATACCACGATATAAACAGAGATCTTTTACCTGACTCTACCGGGAGTTCAGGCTGGAACTTGTTTGACTCTCCACAAATACATTTTAGCGATTGTGGATTTCTTGTCATTTTATTTTAGACATTTACTCGGTATAGCTCGAGATATATGCGATGTTCAGAGCAAGTATGATATCAATCAAAACGTTATGGTCAAGTTTGCTTGGCAGTGCCAATGTTGTAAAACTCGTTGTACATGATGGGTCTTGTTGCGAAGTCGAAATTTTCCTCAGCTTATCTGTTTGGGCCCCCTCCTTGGTATGAAGACCTTTTGGACCACCGGTAACCATCATAGCAGTACCGTGAAAGTCTTTTAAAGAAGGGGGAAAATTAGTAATGATTAACATCCGACATCTCGCACTTGCAACGGTCAAAATTACGGAGATTATGGAAGATGTCGTCGCATCAGAATTCACGGAAAATCTATGGGTTCATGTGATAAGATCTTTATGATGGTGTCATTGTATGTCGCCTCATTGGTTCATCAGAAGTAACAATAGCCTTTATGACTTGTTAAATGGTATGGAACGGCGTAACTTGCAGCCTTCAAATAGACCCGATTTACCCAGCACCTTACCTAGTCCTAACTTCCTTTCCCTCTTGAATCTCGACGACCAGCTTTCATTTTATACCCTCTTCAACTCATGGTTTCAGCAAACGGCATCAATGGCAAGAACGCGAAGGAAATATATGTCGCGAATAATGCCTACATCTTCAACTCATGGTTTCAGCAAACGGCATCAATGGCAAGAACGCGAAGGAAATATATGTCGCGAATAATGCCTACAAGCTCCCAAACTTCTCAATTGACGAAGCGCGACCTATCAAAGTGGTAGTCATCGGTGCTGGTTACAGTGGTAAGCGTCGAGTTGAGGACGCATTTTTTTTCGTATTTGACGTTCGTCCATATGATTCTGCAGGTATCACTGCTGGCATTCGGTACGCAGCGTAGTACCAATGGAACTACGTCGACTGGACTGACCCAATCGCTTGATTAGGTTTCAACAGCGCGTCAAGAACATTGACCTCACTGTCTACGAATCGCAGGCGGGTGTAGGTGGTGCTTGGCATGCAAATAGATACCCCGGATTAGCCTGCGACATTCCGTCGCATGCCGTACGTGCAAAATTCATCATCCTTTCACGCCAAGGTTCATTCAATTGGCACGCCAGTACCAGCTGACTTTCGAAGATAACAAGGAGTGGTCCGCGTTCTACGCTCCCGGTCCCGAGATCCGCTCATATCTTAACCACGTTGTCGACAAGTACGCGCTCCGACCTTTCATCCGACTTCGTCATCGCATCACTAGCGCCACATACCATGAAGGCAATGGCAAATGGCATCTCAAAGTGCGCCGCCCTGCTCAAGGTTCGCCCACCGAGGCAGGTGAACACGTCATGTGGGACTGGGAAACAGATTTTGAGGAGTTTGACGACACCGCGGACGTTGTACTTGCGGGCTTGGGTGGGCTAAGCCGCTGGTCTTGGCCAGATATACCGGGCTTTGATGGCTTCAAAGGGCAGGTGATACACAGCGCACAATGGGAAGCAAATGAGAATGGATGGCAAGAGACGGTCAAGGATTGGGGTGACAAGCGTGTGGCGGTCATCGGCGTCGTGAGTAACGTCAACGTAAACTTCAGGACTGAAGCGCCAACTGTACCAGGGCTCGTCAGCGATCCAGATAGTCCCAGCACTTCAACCTCGCGTCAAACATCTATCAAATTACGTCCGCGGAAAGACTTGGCTTTCCGGAGTCTTTGTTCGTGATCAACTGGATCAGCTAGCCAAAGGGGAACCAGTCAGTAACTGTAAGTGCAATCGCCCAATTATTCACACACCCATGGGAGCTGAGATAAAAAAAAACACCCACTAGACTATTTTACAGAAGAGGACAAGAAAAACTTCCAAGACCCTCTTTTCTACAAGAATTTCCGCTGGCAACTTGAAAGCGAACTCAATGTAGGCCAGTTCTGACTTCGTCCGTTGCACAAGTTGAAGATTGTCGGGACTTGATAGGCTGCGAACCCTGCCACTCTTCGTGGGACCGAAGCTCAAACTGGAGCTCATATCGCTTTCCGAAAAGACATGGAGAAGAAGCTGGCGAAGAAGCCGTGGATCGCTGACTACCGTGGGTACATTATTACCAGACACCCGGTTGATACTGATGAGAAAGAACAGTGATCCCTGATTTCTCTCCCGCGTGTCGTCGCTTGACCCCGGGACCAGGGTATCTTGAGGCCCTCTGTGAAAACAATGTAAGATCATGAAACTCATTGTGGTAGGGAGAACTGACTCAATGCCCTGAAGGTCGATTTTGTCCCAACACCTATCAAGCGGATTACCCAAACGGGTATTGAGACAGAAGATGGAAAGCATGAAGATATTGATATCCTCATTTGCGCAACTGGTATGTTCTAATCCTGCATCTACTCCTCGGTTGCTGACCACTCGTAGGGTTCGACACTTCCTTCCGCTTCGGTTTCCCCATTGTCGGACGCAACGGTGCTGACCTCTCGGATAAAAACGACCCGTACCCTCGCAC
This sequence comes from Macrolepiota albuminosa, assembly GCA_027475525.1. Classification (NCBI taxonomy): domain Eukaryota; kingdom Fungi; phylum Basidiomycota; class Agaricomycetes; order Agaricales; family Agaricaceae; genus Macrolepiota; species Macrolepiota albuminosa. The sequence continues at coordinate 2,034,200 of JAMWFC010000046.1, read as the reverse complement.
ATATTTAGCTATTGCAACAGATGGATTCCCAAACTGGTTCCAGATGCTGGGCCCGAGTGCGGCGGTCGGTGCAGGCTCGCTACTTGTCATCATGGAGAAACAAGTGGATTATGTGGTTGCGGCGACATTGAAGCTGCAACGCGAGCGCCTGAAGAGTATCGAGGTAAAACCTGAGGCCGTGGCTGACTTTGACGCGTACTTGGAGAGCTACTTCCCAGCAGTATGTTCTGGTTATACGCTCTGCGTGCATTGTTCTGATGCAATAATAGACCGTATTCAGTCAAAAGTGTCGCTCGTGGTATAAGGGTGGGAAGGAGGTGGGAAGGGTGATTGCACTCTGGCCAGGTACGATGGAAACTAAGGTTGTAGAATTTGAAAGCTCATCAGAATGATGACAGGCTCCTCGTTGCATGCAGCTCGTGCGCTAGCGCACCCGCGTTGGGAAGACTATACCTATGAGCCACTCGACGGCACTGTCAAGAACCGGATGTACTGGCTGGGAGACGGGCAGACCGTTGACGATAAAGATCCCAATGGAGACAGTGAGTGTTGAACGTTCAACGTGATATAAAACTGATTACTTGCTGCAGAGGCATGGTACCTGAATGAAATTGATTATCCTCCTGGTATGCTCGATTTGGCAACAGCTACTCTGACTTGATTCTGACTGGCACCCCGCAGTACCAGTATCCTGATTCGATTCCAGATTTTAGTATTTGTCGTATATCAGCTTTGTATGGTAGAACGCTGCATCAGATTTTTTGCGTAGATGCCATTAGAGGCAACTTGAATGAAGATGGATGTTTGAGATGATTATGCCGATGACACCGGAACTCGTGGTCGATGATCGATGGACAAGTTCTAAACAACTTCTTTGTTTTTTGTTTTTCCAGTCTTGAGCTTGACCGGCGACCAGCTGTAATCCTGCGCTGCTGGTAAGTACATAGGAGGATTCGATTCAAATGGCTCCCAACTTCATAACCAAACTTGTCAACAAGGCGAACACTTCCACCCACACACGCGATCGGTCCGACTCATCAGCGCGCTCTAGCGCGCCCCGCAGCAGGGTTCCTTCTTCTGCAAGTCCTGCGCCCCCTATAACAACTCGATCTCCGTCGCCGATTCCAGCGCCACCCGTGACGCCGACAACAATGCTGAAAGAGGACGAGCAAATGCCCATCCCAACATTTACCACAACCCTCGTCGATGGCGAAAGCGAGTCAGGTGCAGACTCAGACAGCACTTTCCCCAGCGTGACTATCGTACCTCCATCGCCGATGCTTGGGAATGGCGACCTTTCACCGTCCAATTCAGACTCAAGTCTTGTTGATTCGGCAGTAGGTCGGACTGATGGTGTCATTAACGGCAACACGATCAACGGTTCAAGTGGCAGATATCGTACGACATCTGAATCTGCCTCACGGACAACTCTCAATACTGCGGACGAGGACTTGGTAACACCTACCACAGCCCGACCTCGTACTCCTTCAAGCAATTCTACTGAATTCATCAAAGACCCAGAATCTACCAAATCCGTCAAGTCACCTTCCAGACCTGTGACTCCAGCGGCAGCTGAACAGCCGCCGCCTCCCATGCCGTTGAATATTCTTGGCCCATCACAGGAGGTTCGTAAACAAGCATCCAACCGCTCGCTTAACCGTCCACCACCGGTTAAAATTGAGAATCCAGCAACAAACCCCGTAGCATCACCGCCCAGAGTATCGAGTGACAGTCAAGATGCAGTGCTTACCTCCCGGGCCAGACTTGTCGAATCACCCACATCTGAGTATCCTTTACCATCAGGTTCACAATCTCCGGCCAAGGTCACGACTTCTCCAACAGCCAGCTCGATCTACCTATCTTCTCGGCGCGACACCGATAGCGCTTCTGTCATCTCCTCAACAGGTACGAATAAGGAGAAGAAACGACCTTGGCGTCGGTCGACCGCACAACAAAGACCAACTGGTCTTGCAAGTGCAATCGCTGCTTCCAGCCTCGCAATGGCCAACCACAGTCTTACTTCTGCCACTCAAGCACAGTTTGCAGCAGCAGCATCGGGGACAGCGCAGTCACCACAATCTCGGCCCCCTCGAAAACTATCATCTGCCAGTACGACTTACGTTTCTCCCCCCGCGAGCTTGTCTTCCCGTCATCACAAAACCAAGTCGAATGAACTATCACCCTCAAACAGGAGTATCCATTCGCGGCGTAATGGTTCAATCTCTATTCATAGTGATGATAGGTCGGAATACTTTCCGAATGACGACCGTCCAGATTACTATTCTGGCCTTGAGGAAAGTTCGGAAGGCGGTGACGACGACTCGGAGGATAATCTGGATGATTTGGATCTAGGAGAGGATATTCCTGTTACAGGATTCGCCGTTGCAAGTAATAAACGTAACGCAGACTTTCACGAGCTTTTTCCGAGCATTCCGGAGGGTGACTATCTCATCGATGGTAAGCACCTTATGGAATTATTGTCTTAGGTACACCTGGCTGACCCTTCGTAGATTACGGTTGTGCACTACAACGAGAAATACTAATACAAGGCAGACTATATATATCCGAAAATCACATTTGTTTCCATGCAAATATTTTCGGCTGGATCACAGACGTAGGTCCCCCTATACAACCAACTTGGTTCACGATCTCATCCTCCAAGCACAGCTGTCGGTTCCGATCAACGAAATTACGCACCTCGAGAAGAAAATGACCGCGTTTGTGATTCCAAACGGTATCCAAGTGACGACGAGGCAGAACAAGTACACTTTCGCGTCCTTCCTGTCGCGTGACACAACCTTTGACGTCATACACAACATTTGGAAACTAGAACGTCCCGACGACGCCAGCATCTCGAGTGTAGGACGTGGTTCATTCGACGCACCGAGCATGCACGCACCCTCTGCGGATCAGGGAGTCAGCAGCCCGTCGCGGAAGGCGACGACGTGTGTATGTGGAAAAGAGGGGAAGCATCTTGTTGAGACGGCATTGGAGACTGTTGTTCCAGGAACGCCGGAAAAGATTTACAGCTTGATATTTGCGAGCGGGTTTATGAAAGACTTCATGTCTGTTAATCAGAAGCTCATGGGTGCGTGTTTCGTTATGTCCTCAAGCCGAACCTCCTATTAATCTCCCCTTCTAGATATCCAAATCTCAGATTGGACGCCAACAGCACCCTCTTCGAATCTTCTTGCGCGGAACATGTCCTATATCAAGCCTCTCAACGGAAGCCTTGGTCCAAAACAGACAAAATGCGAGATTCGAGATGAAATGCTGTATTGCGATTTTGACGACCACGTGATCTTGCTCACGACGACACGTACGCCAGAGGTACCTAGCGGAGGCGTCTTTGCCGTGAAGACGCGTACCTGCCTCATGTGGGCAAGTGCCGTCTCGACGCGAATCGTAATAACGACCGAAGTCGAGTGGACTGGGCGTAGTTTCATCAAGGGCATCATTGAGCGCTCTGCTATTGATGGGCAGAAGGTGTACCACAGTGACCTTGAGAAGGCGATGCGTGCGTACATCAAGGAGCACCAGACTGAGTTTGTGCCGGAGGGCGTGGATCTTGCTACACTCTCACAGGCAGATGCAGCTGTGAAGGCTGAGGAACCGGCGGCGGGCGCGGCAGAGGCGGCGCCGAAGGTGAAGGAGCTTACGGAGGAAGAAGAGCGTAAGCAGAGGGAAAAGGAGAGGAATCAACGTGGGCTGCAGTGGGCTTGGGATACGTTCGACGGGGCATACCAGGTGGCGTGCCGAAGCACACGTGGAGCGATCGAGCTTGTCCAGGACGCATGGGAGCAGTCAACGTCGACGACGATACTTTATTTTGTCATTGTGCTGCTTGTGTTCAGCAACATCTATACGTTGGTACGGTCGGGTAGGCGGGACGAGGCGGTGGTGATGAAGACGTTGAGGAAGGAGGCAGAGAGGGAGAAGTTGGTGCAGGGTGTGGTGAGTGCGCTGTGGGATGAGCTTGGTGTCTCGAAGGGTGGACCGGCGTCAATTCCACCAATTGGCCTGCCTCCTGTTGCTGTGAGTGCGAGAGAGGAGGTTGCACAATTACTCAAGACTTTGGACGCGGCGGAGGAACGGACACGGACTCTCAGGAGTCAATTGAAATCGTTGGAAATGCTAGACTAGTGGTTTTTGCCCCAGTCATATCCCACTAGTTTGTAATCTTTCCCCATTATCCTTTTTATTGAATAAGATGTACGTACTTGCAACAGGATACCCAGGGCCTAGATAATTATCATTAATTATCAATGTACAACTGACGCCTTTCTGTGTATGAATTAATTTTTTTGGCCTCTAGTTTTTTTTCCCTCCTAGAACAGGAAATGAATGAACCACTCTATTGAGTGTAATTAAGTGCATTTTGAGATCTCTCCGTGGGCAACCATGGGCACCAGAAGAGATTACGGCATGAATCGCGAGAACCCGTGGTATAAGCTGAACTGTGTGGTATTAAGACGTAGTCGAAATGGCGCGGCCCCACTAAGGCCGGATAAAATTACTAGAGGCTTTCCCTTCTAGTCGATTGTGATACAAGTGTGACGGCGGCGGCCGTGATGGGGGAGAACAGTCCTAAACAAGCTTAATTTAAATCGTAACTGATGCAAGTTGTTTCATTGCGATGGTCGTCGCCCGAGGTCGCAAAGCAGTAACGCTGCCTTCATCATGTCCTCATCGTCGGCACCCCGCTGGACTGGAGATATCCTTCCCCCAGGCTCTGCAGTCCATCTAATGTCCCCTCCGACCAGGATCCCAGGCGGGGTAACCGCCTCATCCGTGTCATCGTCCGTCAAGCATGTCAAGTCTAGTTTCTCCACCTCCCTTTCCCTTCTCACTCTGGAGCGTCGACGCGGTCGCGAACCATGTTTGTCCGAACGTCGTGCGGCCGCACACGCCCACTCAAGGGTCATTTTCGAGCGGTGCGACTTTGTGAAGTCGATGAACTCCAGCTTTTGAGGGCTGAAGGGCGATCTAATGGGAGAGGAAGGCATGTTCTCCCATATTGCGGCGTTGGGATCGCGTTTTCGTGATGGTGTTCGTGGTGGAGGCATAGGAAGTTCGGAACGTGAAGCGATACAGTCCAGCGAAGGGCGCCTTGTGGTGGGCAAGGGCTGCGGATTGCTGCGGGAGCTGTTGGTTGTATTGTTGAGCGTGAGTCTACGCTCCATCTGCCGCTTGTTTTGGAACCAGATCGTGACCGACTTTGTTTCCCTATGACAGTCGCAAGTTAGGGTTGACGCGCACAGCAAATTATATACACGTACATTTCGCCTAGTCTGGCGACTGTTTCGCGTTCCTCGCGCGACGGATGCGAGTTTTTGTGGAAAAGGTCCTCGAGCATGGTGAGCTGTTCATTGGTAAAGCGTTTGCGTGTGCGGCGAATGGAGGATGTGGCGCCGGAGCTGGCAGCATCGTCGGAGGAGTCGACGCTGGCGGTGGAGGACGTGCGAGACAGCGACAGGATGGACATGGACCGGAGGGGCGTGGGGGTGAATATTGAGTTTGCTTGTGGAGGCGATTATTTATTCAGTTCCTGTTGATTCCAACAAACCCATCAACGCGTCGCCGGTCACGTGTTGACGCGTCTCGTTTCGCTCGAGATCATTGTCGATTACGATCAGGTTCAAATGAGTTCGCTTGCCTCGTTTCTCTCGTCTCGTCGTTCTCCTCGACTTGGACTGCAGCTGGGACAAGTTTCAAGGACGGAAATATGCTTGATGTAAAGGGTCGATGCACATTGCACACACACATGTGCTCGTCGGATGCTTTCTCCGTCTATGTCCCTGATCACTGCCCTGTCTCGTGGCACTTGGCTTGTGCTTGCGGCGTCGGTAAGGGAAAGACGGCCCGGGCTCCGGAAAAGGATCGTGCCTCCCTCGATCCGTCCAAATCAATAGTTCTGGTTCAATACATGGTGCACAGTTTTCAGCAGCCTCTTTGACTGCTCTCTCAGCCTCTGGAAAGTGACAACCTGGATGCCAAATCTATTTCCAGTGAATGTTTTGAGAAAGGTGTGTTAGAACCTGATCTTTCACACCTAGTAGACAATTAGTCTGTAATCTAACAGTTAGTTAGTTATGTATATCGTAGTATGAAGTTCCGGCTTACCCTCAGTACGCAGTATAAGTGACTGAGGGTTCACCTTGTATCATATCATATATATATAGTATCTAAAAATTCCTTTCATAAATAATAACAATGGTGCGACAGTGGCGCGGGACAAAGCAAATGTGATGTGTGGCCGTTCGCGCTTACGGTGTGATATCTCAATCTCAACAAGTTGGAAGGCAGTAAATGTATGGTCAACTTGCCAAAACCACATCCATCATATTTGACAAAGCCATGGTCGGACATCATGTTCTTGAATCCTCTTTGATCCACATAGTGTCCAGAGAACAAGTGGTAAAACTCTTGAAGCAGCTTTCTAGAGACATTAGTCAGTTTGAAAAACACCTCAAATGGCAATGTGTTGTACACAATATAAGTATGGCCAGTTGTTGAGGAACGACTTACGCGACCACTCGTCGAAGCGTTACGCCAATGATTTTAAGCTATCTCGAGATATATAAATGCCACTCGGTTGTCTATCATATCTATTGGAGTGACTGCCTGCTGCCTCTCATTTTTTCAAACAGTCTCGATTTAGTAGCCATTCTTAACTTGTTAAGGGCATCTGAATCCATTCCATAACTCCATTGTCTGTGCGAGAGCAAACATTGTAATTCAGAGAGGGATAGACCTAAAGGTGCGTCATCTAGCATATAAGGACAACATCAAGGCCAACCTCCTATCGCAACTTCGTATGGATGAAGACTATCAGAAATTTGCCACTGGCTGTGGTTCAAACCTCCATGGGAGCTTTTAAGCACCCTGGGTGGATTGTCACAGCAGAAATTAATTGCCTGCCTCCACATCAAGTTAAAAAACCTAGATACATTGACTTCTCATATTCAGACAGCCTGTTTGCTACGCTGCGTTGATCCCTGAAAGCGATAGATGAGATATATGCATATCTGTGGCGCACAATACAAGCCACTTCGAGTCCAAGTCAAGGCGATGCTTATCAGAGCCGATGCTATCGATTTCTTGTATAGTCTGTTCTCTCCTGCATCAGAGTCCACACGCTGTGATCTGCAATGATCCTTGAGTATGCCCGACCTCGTAAACCTGGGGGGTTTCAATATGCTGGTATGGCTCTCTTATTACCATAGAGACAACGACTATAATGACGTCATTGTACTATCCATGAAATGTTTTCCAATGCAACGTGGCCTATAGCTATCGTCCATGCATTGAGCCAGATTAAACCTTTCAAAATTGTAGAAAAAAAGCTGTCCTGTCAACTTTGTGATGTCATCATTTATGTATATATTATATTGGCTTCAAGCTTTCTTTGACAACTTGAAGTATAACCACCATGGCGGCTTCTACTGTTCCTCACTGGAAAACCGCCATAAAGAATGCTCTTGCAGAACATGAGAAGGCGACTGGTGAGTCGAGATCGAGAATGATGCGGAAAGTGGAACCTGCCTGAATCATTATAATTATTAACAGTAGTCCAACTTGCTTCAATTGACCCAACGACCCCCGTGCCCCACGTCCGCTCACACATCTTCCGCGACTTCATAAGCCCGAGATCAAAACCCTCCTTGCCCTTGTTTCTGACTACGACGGACATCCGCACGCCGAAAATCGCCCAGATCATCTCCAACCCGCATGTTCAGGTCGCCTGGTGGATCGAAGGCACTCAAGAGCAGTTCCGTCTCTCAGGTACTGCGAGCGTAATCCCTGCCCCAACCAATAGCTTGTACAAGCATTTTCTTCACAATGTGAAGCATGCGGTCCCGAATAGTGCGGTTGCCACTCTCAAGGATGAAAACTATGACTGGGAAGCGAAAAGGAGGGAGTCTTTCAAGACAATGAGTGCACATATGAAGGCAAGCTGGTGTCGTCCCACTCCGGGTTCACCTTTGAAAGGAGGTGAAGAAGAGGCGAAAAAGTGGCCGGTCAAGTTAGAGGAGCCGGCTGAAGATGCAAACGATGAAGTTAAAAGGAATTGGGAAACCGCATTAGAGAACTTCGCACTTCTAGTTGTCGACCCAACAGACGTGGATTATGTTGAATTAGGCGTTTTTCCAAATCGAAGGACGAGGTTCTGGAGGACAAGCGACGGATTATGGGATTCAGAGGCGATCGTTCCATGAACTGCCTTCATACCTCTCCAGCTTAGGCCTCAAGAAATCGTTCCGTTACCCAGCTTGCGACAAAGAAACGTTACCAGCAGAATTTGTAATATCATATCATATCCACGTATACACCTCCACGGTGTAAGCTAGCACCATACCTGCGAAAGCATCTTTCTAGCGCCCATCCGATTTCATTTCTACGATGTATAAAAACTATAAACGTCGAGATAGGTATAAAGAAGAATAAGTAGGAAATATTCGTTACGTGTTTTGGAAAGTATGTATAGAAAATTTGTTTTAGATCCTCGGTTAGCCTTGGTCACATCCTCGAGACGGCAGATCCAGATTCAAGCTTTGGCTTTCTTTCCTTCGGGCTCCTCGCTTTCCTCCTCGGCAAAATGATCCCTAGTTCTCTTTTTACCATTCGCTATAGCGGTGTCCGGAGCCTCTTCAACATAATCATCTTCCTCTTCATCATCTTCATCGTCTTCTTCTTCTTCATAGGCATTGGGCTTGATTTCACGCATTCAGCATACTCAACGTCTTAGGTGAATGAACTCACGTCTCCCAGCAGTATTGCAGTCAAACTGGGGTTTTTGTCCTTAAAAAACTTCAGGGAATGCCAAAAGTGATGTTGGCGGCAACACCAACCTGACTTTCTTCCTCATTGCCATCTCCATTCCCCTCGTAATCATCCTCTTCCTCTTCACCGATATCCTTAGAGTCTCCCTAGTCGTATGCGGTAACAATTGAATGCTCAAGACGATGACGGCTGCGCCCACCTCATCTGCTAGGTCATACTCGTCGCTCTCTTCTCCATCATCGTGTTCGTCTCCTTCCTTGGCTAATTGAACCTGCTCATCCTCGCCGAACGACTGTGAAGCCTCTGGCAAAGTCTTGTCCGCGGGTTCTGTCATTGTTTCGGGGGTTCAAATTGACTGGGGTAGGTAAGGCTGACAGGCAAGGATGGTGAGGGGAAGCTGTGGGTGTGAATATTTCTCGGGTCTGACCATACTTCGAAGTTCAAGCTCGATATGAACCAGCCGTGATGTTGCCGTGTTCATCACGTGTCGAAACGCGACGCGTCCCGCGCACGAATCGCAATGGGAATCGAACGGTCCCGAAATGGACAGTTTGAGTTCCATCATTTGTTCGTTGCTTGTGAGTTTGCTTGAAGTCGGATCGTGAAAGACCGTCCCGAAATGGACAGTTTGAGTTCCATCATTTGTTCGTTGCTTGTGAGTTTGCTTGAAGTCGGATCGTGAAAGACCTTGATGGAGTGTCCCACGCTATGGTCGGCAAGAGAACAGTCTCAGCTTCGATTGATACTTATCTCTGTCAGCTTATCCATCTGCCAGTGAGCAACTTAGCAAATCACTCGGTTCGCTTGACGCGGTTTCCATCTAAGGATGGATGGATTGGCGGTTCAACGTTCAATGTTCATCTAGTTTTCAAGTTTCAAGGTACATTTGTTTCGAAATAAAATGTGCGCAACATTTCCTCCTTTCATACGAGAAGAATGAGCTCTGGCAACTTCATTCAGGAATAACTTAAATGGATAGCCACAAATGCTTAAGTTTGATAGCATGCTCAGAGTCGCCTCGACCTCCCACCTGTTGAAAAACAAAATATAATCTAGCCCGGTTAAGCAGATAGTGGATCTCAACTTGTCTCATGTCCAATATTTACGAGAAAGAATGATTTATCCAAGTCGGAAAGGCTACATATACATATCGGGGTATAGTGGAAGCTTTTGACTTAATTATCAAGAGAATTCAATACCGAGAAACGAGAACAGCAAATGCCCGTCTTTAATCGTCTCCAGAGGAGGATGCATTAGAGGCTCTGGAAGAGGGGCGTGAAGGCGTGGAGTCGTTATCAGGCCCTGCAAAACGCCCTGGGGGACGACCTGAGGAAGAAGTAGGAGCAGACCCTCCAGTGGCGGGATTTGAGCCAGGAGGAGACCCCCCAGAGGCAGGATTCGAGCCAGGAGGAGACCTTCCAGTGGCAGGATTCGAGCCAGTAGCAGACCCTCCAGTAGCGGGATTCGAGCCAAGAGGAGACCCTCCAGTGGCGGGATTCGAGCCAGTAGCAGACCCTCCAGTGGCAGAATTCGAACCAGGAGGAGACCCTCCGGTGGCGGGATTTGAGCCGGGAGTAGACCCTCCAGTGGCGGGATTTGAGGGAGGAGCAGGAGGAGACCCTCCAGTGGCGGGATTTGAGCCAGCAGCAGACCCTCCTGTGGCGGGATTTGAGGGAGGAGCAGGAGGAGACCCTCCAGTGGCGGGATTTGAGGGAGGAGCAGGAGGAGACCCTCCTGTGGCGGGATTTGAGGGAGGAGCAGGAGGAGACCCTCCTGTGGCGGGATTTGAGCCAGCAGCGGACCCTCCTGTGGCGGGATTTGAGGGAGGAGCAGGAGGAGACCCTCCTGTGGCGGGATTTGAGGGAGGAGCAGGAGGAGACCCTCCTGTGGCGGGATTTGAGGGAGGAGCAGGAGGAGACCCTCCTGTGGCGGGATTTGAGCCAGCAGCGGACCCTCCTGTGACGGGATTTGAGGGAGGAGCAGGAGTAGACCCTCCTGTGACGGGATTTGAGGGAGGAGCAGGAGTAGACCCTCCTGTGACGGGATTTGAGGGAGGAGCAGGAGTAGACCTCCTGTGACGGGATTTGAGGGAGGAGCAGGAGTAGACCCTCCTGTGACGGGATTTGAGGGAGGAGCAGGAGTAGACGCTCCTGTGACAGGATTTGAGGGAGGGGCAGGAGGAGACCCTCCTGTGACAGGATTTGAGGGAGGAGCAGGAGTAGACCCTCCAGTGGCGGGATTTGAGCCAGCAGCAGACCCTCCTGTGACGGGATTTGAGGGAGGAGCAGGAGGAGACCCTCCAGTGGCGGGATTTGAGGGAGGAGCAGGAGCAGCAGAGTACGAGTGAGGAGAGAATGTCCCAGTGCCACTTCCAACTGACGAGCCGCTAGAACCTGCGACTGGGACGTGGCCTGCTAAAAGAGGTGCTTGACTGACCGTGGAATGCTGTGAATCCAAGGATGAACCCAGAAACTCCATAATTTTCGCACTGTTGTCATCTATCGTTTTCACTAAATCCGCCAAGAATTTGCCATCCTTCGTGGTCATGTCCGGAGTATTGGTAGGGGTGTCATGCATCCATTCCCTTCGTGTGACAGGCTTATCCCGAGCAGAGTCTGGATGGTAGTCTTCTTCCTTGTGCAAGAGCTTGCATTCAAATAGCACTTTGTCGCCCTTCGCTAGATATAAAATTTAAAAGAGACTGAAAACACCATGTTATCAGGGAAACTTACGAGATCCGTGTGGATAACCGCTTTCCCCCAAGTCCTGGTCCGCCGCACGGTGAATGACAGTGCCACTTCGAGAGGCTATGAGATGGTTGCTAGATGAGGCGGTCATGCCTCCTTCAGAAGGGGCAGGAGCAGGAGCGGCCAGACTCGAGGTCGAAGAAGAAACAACTAGAGCGGCAGCGAGAGCAAACGACGAGCTCGAAGAAATTCTCATTGTGAATGTCTAGCGTAGACTAGACAGTGCTGTAGTGCTGTACACGTGAAGCCGAGGTCAAAGAAAGTCTAGTTTGTAGAATGATGTGGTTTGAAAGAGAGAAATGAGGAAAATGGAGGCAAGACCAAAGATTTTTATACCCCACTAAAAGAAGCCCGGACCAAGTCAGCCTCCAGTTCGTGCAAACAATTTCGAAATGGACCAGTAGACCACATGTCCGCATTAAGACATTCCAAGTTGGGAATAATTAGAGCATTTATGAGGTCGGCTGAGTGACCGTACGGAGGGCGGGAACTTTCTTGCGCAGTAAGTTGATGACACGGAGTCCTGTTGGTTGACCATACGCATGTAAAAGTTCAAACATTTCTACGTCGATATTCCATTTCCCACTGCTCTTGCTCTCCAAAACCTCTTCTACTCTGTCGCACACCAGTTTGTTCCGCACTTAGGAGCATATACTCCCACAAATCGGATAGCAAGCGACGAAATGGAGTGCCGAGACACGACGAAAGAAAACACCAGAATAGGAGAGCGAATCTGAAAGTATCATGAGTTACAGAATGAGGTGTAAGATGATTCGAAATACACAAGGACGGCCAAGATCAAGAATACGGGCACAAGGTCCCAAAAACGCGTCCCGATCGACATGGAAAGTCGTTTCCCGTTTCCGGCTGGCTACATCACGCGGTATTTTGTCCCAATAATCACGTGACCCACGGAGACTAGATTGTCGACATACACAGGTTGATAACTGGTAACTGAAGTATCATATGCGTTCTTCACAAACATCTATGGATTTACGAAGAAAAATCCCTGAGAATCCTGCTAGATGGAAACCAAATCCAGATCCCGCATCGATAGCTGTTCCAGGACTTGACACTTCTGCCCCCGTGCTTGACCAAATTGAACAGATGGAACAACTGATCACCTTGAAGCTCCAGGTTCTCCTTCTGCTACTTTTTTCTGGAATGTGCTGAACTCAGTCTACAGAATATAGATGCGAATTTTGCGAAAATACATCACCTCCTTGCAAACAAAGTTCTCCCGGCACTCAAGCGATATGCAGTTGCAACAGAGCCTGTTCGAGAGGCAGCCAAGGTGTGTTGACCACAAATATATCAGCCTTTACCCATGAACTTGTTTCTAGTTCTGGACGTCATTCTACGAGCAAGCTGCCCAAATAAAAATTCCGACTTTTGATGATCATTCAACTGTCAATGAAGAATCTCAACAGCTAGAGATGGTCTCGACAATGCAGGACCAATACTCGAATACGCTACCCTCACAATCAAAATTTCATACCTTCGAGCCCAGCATGACGCCCACTAATGTATCCTTTATGCCTGGCCAAGATGCCTTCTCCTCTACTCCGGCAACCGTCCGTACGACAGGAATTCACAAGATGGCATTAGATGAAAATGCCGATGAATCTTCATGGAATGTTTCATTGGATCCGCCGATGGTTGGTGAAAGTCAATTCTCAGACTCTCAGCAAGCGTCCGCTGTAAAGGATGCAACCATTCGTGAGCGTTCAAGGACGGAACAAGGACTATCAGCTTGTATCGACGAATCTGCCACCATCTCAACACGAAGAGAAATTACATTCCAGCCTCATAACGAGAAAAGGAACGTCGTTGACCTCACAAATCCATCTGCAATGATCTTTCAGCGCTTCAGGAGGGACAAACCTATGTCATTATATCGCACTCCAGCTCAAGAAACTGATGATGACTCTTTTGACGGGCTACCTCCAGGCATGTCACCTCCAGTTATGATGTCTCCGGCTCGTCCACCACGTTCAATGGCTGAACTCAGCCTCCTGAAATTGAGCCAGACCCCTGGACGGGATGCTTCAACCAGGATTGCTCGAGACCTGGTGAGGGATGTTCAATACAGGAGTGGCAATGCAATCAGGAGTAGTTTTCTTCATAGCAGAGTTGAGTCGACGATGAGCACTGTACTGACTCCACCTTCCCTATCACGGTATCGACAATGCGATACGAGTGACAGTATAATCATTGACTCTAGCCTGGAGAGCATGATGCAGAGAGTTGGCTTGCATGTGCCCCAGAGTGTCAGAAACACCGGCTCCACTCCAGGTCTACGACTCCGCTCACATGTACCTCTGAAAGCGAGCGAACCAATCCTGAATGACTCTGATACAAGCCCTCCACCGGTCGTTCATGAAGAAACTGGCACCTCAGTACATCAACCTGATGACTTGGATATGGAATCGGATTCTGATTCTATGTATGAAATCAACGACACCGCGCACCCATCTCACCCCTTCCTCATGGCGTCTGTAGGAGCCCGCGATGATTCAGATGATTCTTTTGAATCCAATCATTCCAGGGATTTTCTTGACGATGGAGGCGCTGGTCCAGATTTGGCTCCGATCCACCCTTTTTCAGGGAATATTGGAGACGATGGCTTCGATGATTCTTTTGACGATGAGATGTTTGATCGCCTTCATGGTGAAGTGCAGGAAGAAACTTTGTTCGGAGTGCTACCTCAACAACGTATGCAAGCGCTACATCGTTCGAATGCCGGTCAGGATTTGAGAATGGCGGGTGGGGATTTTCAGGACATTCTTGGCATCGGGTCCCAAATCGGTCACATTGAAGAAAGCCCAACACCTGCCCCTCGTCATTGATATCATTGGTATGACCTAGCTGGAGCTATGTATGTTGGTGAATCTTTTCCATGATGGCATTGTCGTCATGAAAATTCTTAACCCAAAGAAACTGTAGCGTAGCGAGACAGAACACGAACTTCCCAGTAACGACATGAACAGGTTTTGGACCCTGCGCCAGCTACTTTAATCTATGTGCGCCTCAACCATAAACTTGACTACATCACCTCGATGGTTGCCTTTCACAATTCTCAGAACTGTTCAGATGACAAATAGATGAATTACGAATGAGATAGTGCGATTATGAGAAGTTGTTTAGCTTGAGAGCAACACGAAAGATCAAAGGCTATTAATTAAGCTCGCTCGGTCGAGCAAACCTTGTACCCGTCTGCTCAATCGCTCCGCCTCCATCCTGCGCTCCCATACTTGGTGTGCAGGTGTTTGTTTCTTGGGTAACCACACCTTTCCAGCTTTAGACTCTGCTCGCTTCAAGTTGAGGGTGGATAGATCAACAACGCGAGGTGACGACGAGAATCTGATCACATCTCGGTATAATTGTTTCGTCTCCGTAGTGAGAGAACGTAATGTTGGTGGCGGTGAGGGCGATTCTGTTTCTGAATCGTCGGTGTCTGAAAGCCCAGAAGGATCGAGCGGAGGGGTCGGAATGCGATTGAGCGGAACGGGAAGGGGTGGCAGGCTTTGGATCTCTCTAAGCAAGTCTTGACCTTTGAGGTACGAATTCTCCGTACGGAGGAAGCGTACGGTCCCTCTAAGAGCGTCAATCTGTTCCAAGAGGTGTGACGTTTCCAGGCTGCCTTCGATGAGTACAGTTTCCGGCTCTGATTGCTGAGGACCTGGAGGGAATTGAAGATTTAATGAGGACAAGGATTTTGTAAAGATAATCATATTCGAACCTTGACGTTCTTGTCCAGCTGCCAACGTCTTGAGTTTGGCATTGTCCTGCTCCAAACTATCCAAGTCCGCCTGAATTTGTTCTATCGCTTCTTCATATGCACGTTCCTGTCGTTTGGCCTTTGCAATCTCGTTTTCAAGATGAGCGATGTTATCTGCCTGCTTTTTGGCTGCCTCGAGTCTGCGCTCCATGAGCTCAATCTTAACAGAAGTCTCCTGTATGCTCTGATCTTTGATCCTGAGAGTTCGGACAAGACCTTGCATCTCGTCATTGAGCTGAGCGACTTTACGTTCAGCCTCAACATTGACTGCCAAGCTGGCTTTAATTTCCGCAACCCTATTGATCCAAGGGGCTTTGCCAGAAACTAGAAAGTTGTGAGAAACAGCTTGAGAACACTCGAAGTATAGCTGACTTTTCTGAACGTTCTCGGCTTCTAACGCCAATGGAAGGAGCTTACTGCCTTCCTCTACAACAGTGGCCATCGAAGTTCCGATAGCATCCCAAACAGATTCCCCAGGTTTGATGTCTTTAGCAACAGTAGCAGATGCCGTTTGTTTCACAATGGCGAATAACGTTGTTAACTGAAAAGAGGATTTCCCGCTTCGCGCATCACTCAAGTGAGGCATAATTTGCTGAGCTAGCTAAGATGCTAGATTCAGTAGCTGAGGTATGAAAAGGCACGAAATACACGAACTGAGATGCCGAAGTTGACCAATTCAGCAGCGAGGTCACTAAGAGATTGCATGTGTGGAACTAGATGAACCTTAAGTGCGGAAGAATCCTCTATGAGGTCGTCCATTCGTTTTGTCAACTTCCTACAAGCCGATCAGCATATGAAAAGCCTCGAAGAGCTCAGCATGACGTACTTTGATACATTTTTTGCACTTTTGCTGTTGTCTAATAACGTCTGGAGAGGTGCAAACAATTCCGTTTTGATGTCATAGCCTCCCATGTCGAATACTGTCTCTGATAAGCATGTGTCAGACGAAAGCATAGATTCAAGGCCGAAGGCATTCTAACCCTCTTCTTTGAGAATGGATTCCACAGAAGTCTTGGCGAGCCCGATCGAGGCAGCGAACATGTCGAGATCACGGTCGAAAGACAACACGTAGCCAAGCTCACGTTCACCCAAATCATGATCGAAACCGTTAAAGTAGGTTTCAGCCAGGTGGTCGAACTGGGCCTGGATTCTAGAAGCACTCAACGACTGTAGAAATTACGATGAAGGATACGGCTTACTTGATAATATCGCTAACACATTCCATCTCTCTGAATTCGTCTTTCCGAAGGAGGTTGAGATGCATGTCGATCCGCTTTTCCATAGGTGCAATCTCGGGAAAAATACGTCCAATGCTGAGGAAAGATTCAACGTCGCAGCGCCGCAAGATAGCAGCGAAACGTTTGCACAAAGTCGAGAGTCCAGAAATGCGGGCGCGCATCTAAAAAGGTATGATCAGACAATATCAACGTCGCATGCAGCCAGAACATACCTCGCAAACACCTACAAGCATTTCAGAGACATAACCGTTGAGGGAATCCGGTAAACCATGCGCCTGAGCCACCACATTGTTTATGAGGTCAGCTTTGTGTGCCAGTCGTTGGAAGAACATGTAACAATTCGTCGCGTCCGTGTCTGACTCGACATAGAGGTCAGGCAAGTAAGGCTGCCAAGGAGTGAGACATGTTCTCAAGACATGTATGTATCACAGTAGATAAAAACCTGGACAATACCGAGGAGCTCTCTTGCCTCTCTCGCCTCCAAGCCACGAATTTCGAGGTCGATGTTTTTCGCTTGGTTTTTCAAGGCTGACGATTGGAGCTTGAGATTAAGCGACATCATTGCTGCGGTCTGCGATGCTGCTGTCGCTGACTCAGTCTGAGCAGTTTGGGTTTGTGTACGAAGGTCATCGAGTTCGCTGGATCAACAGTCAATTCTACGTGGTTAATATAGAGAAGAGGTGACTCGCTGTTGCAGCTGAAGAACGAGGTCCCGGAACTTGGTTATTGTACTGTCAAAATCTTGGCAAGTATCTTCAAGAGCTTCAATCCTTTGGATGTGCTGGTGTATCTGAGCGTCCTTCTGGTCTACAGATCATGTGAGCGAGGAACCAAGATACGAAAAGAAGCATTATCGACTCAGGTCTTCGTTAAGTTGCTTCTCTGTTTCAACATGATTCTCTTCAAGTTCATCGCTGAGTTCTTTCAAGGCTTCGAGATCTTCAATGGTAATACGCATCTCTTCGATTTTCTAGACAGTCTGTAAGCAGCTTGTATATAAAAAAACATTTTTCAACGAATACCTCTCCGAGTACGAGATTACGTTCTGTCAACTGCACCAACATCTCCTCGGCACCGAGAGCATCGTCAAGTTGCAGTTTCAGATCCTCAATCTGAACTTCGGCATTTGACAATTTAACGAGAGTAGATTCATAATGTGCTTGAATTGGCTGTGAGGAGAATGGAAGGCAGACATTACAAAGACGTACATTGAAGATCGTCCAGCCCAGTGATATCCTTCTCCATCTCAGCTATTCGTCTTCGCTGATCCTGCTCCGTCTCTTGAGTCATATCCCGTAGCCTGTTACGAGAAGATCAGCTCCAACTTATACTTATCATAAACTGCACACTTAATAAGAGCCTCTTTCAATCGCTCATTCTGCTTCTCAAGTTGAATGTAAGCCAACGAATTCTTAACAGAATTAAGGTCGTGTTCTCCTGTGATAGTATTGTCAGTGGTGGTGAGGGATCTCTGCACGATTTACACGTACCGCCGGCCCCTTCTCTAACGACCTTGATCTCTACCTCGAGAACTGCGTATTTCTCCTTCAGCTCTTCAAGCTCCGTCTCAGCCAGCTCGGAGCGCTCTTCAGCGACCTCCTTATCCAACATGGCCATCTCAAGTTGCTCTTGAGCATCAAGAAGTCGGGTCTCGGACAATTGCGCCAGTTGTTGTGCGTCTGCAAGCTCCCGCTTAGCAGCAGCGAGTTCGGTTTGTTGTGACATGAGTTTGGCTTGTAGCTTTGGACGCAATGCCACAAAAGATTCAGCTTCAGAGAGACGTGTTTCAAGTTGTTGGACGTGTCGTGAGTCATCTGCACGTTTGGCCTCGAGAACACGGATTTTGGCACGTAGTTCTTGCGCTTCTTGATCGTCCTGTGCGGGCTCCTGGATGTTTTACAATACACTTCAATTAACAACCATCATTGTAGCTGTTACCCACACTCACTATTGGCTTCTGAAGTGATGAGGAAGGGCGTGAAGGGATCTTTGATTGTTCTGGAGACGTGACTTGGAAAGAAACTGGAGACTTTGAAGAAGTGGGGGACAGTATCTGAGCGGTTGGAGGTGATGCACTAATAGGCGGCGCAGTCAAAGGCGATGATGTCCGTCTCACAGGTTGACTGCTTGGTGAACCAAGTAGTCTAGGCGAAGGGCTAGGATTAGCTGAACTATTGGTACCTTCCGCAGAAGACGCAGAGGCTGCTAAGGACTTCCTGGGTTGCAGAGAAAGGGAATTACGCTTCATTGGAGACCCAACCCGCCGTGGCATGCGCAAAGCCGTTAGAGAACTTGATGGTGCTATTGTTGCCGAGTTGGAAGCAGCTACTCTCGCGGGGGATGCAGGTTTTGTGGGACTCGCTGAACGAGATGCATTGGTAGAGGGTGGTGTGCGTATTGAACTAGCTCGTAGAAGCCCTGAACTATTTGTCCGCTGATGACCTAAAGTTGGCAGAACCTCAAAAGCTGCGTGCTAGGGAGTAGTCAGCGATTACAATGTCTTGTCAATCGAGAAGATGCAATACTTCGGACTCAGAGTCGTGTGTACTCTTGATCTGGCTGGCACGAATAAAGATTCCATATCCCATCTTGCAAGTAAAATACGACACGCCGTAAACAGAACCGTCGTTCTTTCCCTTTGGTTCATAGAGCTCTATGCCGACCCATTTTCCTTTTGAAAATGAAGTTGCGCCCGAATATCGGACTATGCCTTTCCCCTGCGCTGTGGTAACGATCGTTCCAAGCGCTGGCCCGTCCGCGGTGTCCATCCTGGGGATTAGACCTTAGGTCTGGGAGGCAATATCAAGATAAAGCGGGCTTGAGCGCGTCACCAAGGCGCGTCACGCGTTTACAGAGTTAGCCACTGAACAAGCGTTCTGAGTTCTGAGGTGATCGTGCTCGGCTGGAAGCGAGATCACGAATCGGAATCGGATTTGTCGCCCCGTTTCCTCAAGTCTAGTCTCGACTTTAACTCGTGAGGCTATACGTGCGCGTGAAGGCTCTTTCATTCGCTCCAGGGCTACAGTACTTCTGCTGGACTGTCCAGGCATTTTTTTCATTACAAAACTGAGCGTGTATTAAATAAGTCCCTTACGCAACTCAAGAGCGCTGATGATGTATGCAGAACAGGCGCAGGCACACCAACCGCGCCGTAATGGCCACATATTCACGACAGGTAATTAGCTGGCTCTGTCCTACAATCTCTCAGCTCTCAGCTGACTTGTGACAGAGGGCTCGTGGGGCAAGGGTTCGCGTTCCAGAAATGGTCGGAGCACCCCGTCAGAAACTGACCATGATTATGGTTCCACCTCGCGGTCTGATTACTCAAAGGCTCATGGGTCGAGGCATACAACGAGTCCCGATGGGCGGTTGGGCTCAGTTGAAACTTTACCCGATGCGACACCCTCAATACCATATTGGTCTGCCAAACGACATTTGACGTGTGGCAATCCCACTCCCGACCCTCCCTGGTCTTCAAAGCCCATTCCATGGCGTGGTTCATCACCTGGCAGGATCAGGACGGCACACGCAGCTTTAGTCCTATGTCTCAATATCGATGTCGATCCCCCGGACATTATCAAAACCAATCCATGTGCAGTACTCGAATGTTGGGTTGACCCTCACACCATGCCTTCCCACAAGGCCCTAGAGGCAATTGGATCGAATCTACACCACCAGTTCGAGGGACTCAGTGCCAAAGTCGGCTATAAACCTATCCTCGACCCTTCCCAGGACGATCTGAAGCGTTTCTGCCAGACCGCCCGTCGGCAGGCCAAGGAGGAAGCTGTCCTGTTCTACTACAATGGTCATGGAGTACCCAAGCCTACTGCAAGTGGGGAGCTGTGGTGTTTTAACCGTGACTATACGCAGTACATTCCGGTGTCTCTTCAGGAATTGCAGGGTTGGTTAGGTTCTCCATGCGTATACATTTGGGATTGTTCTGCCGCAGGCCATCTTTTGAACAACTTCAACCTCTTTGCTGAAAGACGTGACCACGAAGTCAACATGATGCATGGCGGATATGCGGACGGAACGCAACCACTGATGAATTCCATTCAACTCGCCGCGTGCGCAGCAAACGAGCAGCTCCCTTCATGTCCAGAACTCCCTGCTGACGCCTTTACATCATGTCTGACCTCGCCTATTGATATCGCATTACGATACTACCTGATGAATCACCAGTTACCTAACATGGTAACCGCTGATATGGTCCTGCAGCTACCTGGCGATCTGAAGGACCGACGTACGCCACTTGGTGAACTTAATTGGATATTTACTGCTATCACCGATACAATTGCATGGACCACATTTTCACGCGAAATATTTACTCGCCTGTATAGATGTGATCTACTAATTGCCTCACTATTCAGGAATTTCCTCTTGGCAGAACGCATAATGAAGGACCATCACTGTACTCCTCACACTTATCCATCTCTTCCTCCCACCAACACTCATCCTTTGTGGGCCACTTGGGATCTCGCAGTGGATACTTGTCTGCGACAATTGCCAGAACTTCTCAAGAAAACGGGCACAAATCTAGATGTTGTAGGTGCACCGACACCACAGCACGTCACAGCGAGACCTGGTCGTGTGGGTGGTCGTCAGAACACATTGAAGAACGGGGAACAGCCTTATCAATATCAGCGTAATCGGTTCTTCGCTGACCAACTTACCGCGTTCGAGGTATGGATATCAAGGGGTGGATCAGCTTTAACTAAAAAAGGTCCCATGTCCCTCCCACCTTGTGCAGATAGGTACAATGGAGCTCCCGAGGTGGCTCAGCACAAAGGCGGAGACCAACATCTTGTTCCCCGTAAACCTCCTGACCAACTCCCGATTGTACTCCAAGTTCTTCTCTCTCAACCACATCGTCTTCGAGCTCTTATCCTCCTCTCACAATTTGTCGATCTCGGTCCGTGGGCTGTGCATCTTGTCCTGACTATTGGTATCTTTCCCTATATCTCCAAGCTTCTTCAAGCTCCGAGCCCGGACCTCCGTCCGGTACTCATATTCATCTGGGCGCGCATTCTTGCTGTGGATTCCACTGTGCAGGTCGACCTTATCAACACGCAGGGATACAAGTACTTCGCTAGCGTTCTGGGTGCAAAGGGCGATGACGTTTTACCTAATAGCTCAGAACACAAAGCTATGTGTTCGTTCATCCTTGCGGCTATATCTCGTGACTATCCTCTAGGCCAGCAAGCATGCTGGAGTGAACGTGTCTTTGACAACTGTTACGAACGTCTAGATGAGCCTGACTTCCTCTTGCGGCAGTGGGCGGCGCTCTGTATTGCACAGATGTGGGATGCAAACGACGAGATCAAGGTCTATGGTGTCGACCGCGGCACACAGGACAAGCTCATTGCTTTACTGTCAGATGACGCGACGGAAGTGCGCGCGGCTGCACTCTATGCACTAGGCACCTTTTTGGGTGCCAGTGGCTCCGAGTTTTCTGATCGACATAGTGGAGGTGGAACAGGGACTATGTACCAATTGGAAGAGCGTGTTCATTTCAGGATGGAAGTTGCGGTAGCTACCGGCGCTACTCTTGCGATCAAAGACGACGCGAGTCCTATGTGCAGGAAGGAGCTGCTTGTTGTTATCAGCTGTCTCGTCAAGGAGTGGAGAGGGTACTTCGTTGTCTGTGCGTGGTTGTATTGGGAAGAAGATCGCAAATGGCGCACTGGCACAAGCGGACAGTCCCATGCTCACCTACACGATGAGGATGTAACCAACCAGGCTATCAGCGAGTGGCTGGAATCCTTCAATGATGACGAGATGTTAAAGGAGGAAAACAGAGTCCTTCTTTCATCTTTCTTCACCATCTTTGTCGTCCTTTTGGACCTTTCCGTCGACGCATACCAGGAAGTCGCTACCCATGCTCAAACAATTGTGGATTATATAATGGCGTTACTCCTTGAGTCTCCCTTTACGAGGCTTGAATCATCCTCTCTTCACACTCCCCCTACAGTACCAATAGATCGCAAAAGCTCGCCACAAGCAAGCGGAACGAGAAGCCGCGTTCCATCCATACAGCCGTCCGCATCTAATCACCCTCCACCGTCTCCAGGTGGTCTTCGGTCTTCTCTCTCGCGAAGTGAAACAATGACTACAATTTCCAGCGGCGTAACCAACACGATCCGACGCACCTCGTCTTTTGCAAGTGCTCTGAAGCTACTAGCAGGCGGTATCGCATTTCCCTCTTCAGAGGACGGACGCGCCTCTCCTGCCACGAGCGTCGCTATTACGGTGCACAATGATGTCTCTAGACCACCGTCACCCAACCTCAATTTCGCACAATACACGTCCCCGTACTCACGCCCATCGACACCTCAAGGAGCATCATCATCCCGACACCCTCCTTCGCCGAAATTAACGGGCCAAGAGCTTCATGGTGCCTCACAAGGGTCGATGGATTTCCTTCCGTGCGATGTGATGGAAGCGTTGATGGAAGAAGATATGGAACGTCTACGATCCCGCCGTCGAGCTGCTAATCATCCACGCAGACATCACCACGGTAGTCACGGTATGCATGGCGGTCATCACCGTGATCACCATCATCAACACGGAAGCATGCCAAGTCCCAATGGTAGCACGTTCTCGATTGATTCAACTGGCAGTGTCATTCTTGGTCTGGGGACTGGATCGGGTATCCGCGATGTTTTGCCGTTGAAAAGCACGTATTTTGATTGGTGTATGGAATATTTCAAAGAACCACAAATGAGGGTAAGTCTCGTTTCCCTCGACGGGGTCTAATGTTTAACATGGGGTTTAACAACAGCAAGCTGAACCTGACGAGCCTGGTAGTGTGCAGTACAACTACCAAGTGTGGCGTCAACAGAGAAATGAACAAATTCATTCGGAGACTTCGCGCCACAGTGCTACTGCTGGTTCGTGCGTTTATTGAGGTGTGTTGCGGAATTGACACAGTAACAGAGGATCGTCGATGGGAAAGACCAGTTGCCACCCTTCAAATTGCTGGCCACCCTTTGACCATGGCTTTCCACTCATATGATCAGCATTTGGTAGTTGCCAATGAGACTGATATGATATCGTTCGTATATCTATCCATCTCGCCAAAAACTCATGGTCTTACTGCCATGTAGCGTCTGGGACTGGTCGCAGAAAAAGCGCTTAAACTACTTTTGCAACGGTAATCCTAGGGGAACGAGCATAACCTCCCTTCATATCGTGAACGAAGATGTCGGGGGTATCATTATTACTGCATCTGGTGCGATTGAGTCGTTTCTTCATTTGTCTACGTGCTTGACGAGAAATCACGCAGCGGAAGGTACTATCCGACTTTATCGCAACTATGATCCTACCTTAGAACAAGGCCCGGTGCAAATGGTCAGTGCTTTCCGTGGACTCAATGAGGTCATCCAGCTGCGACAAGGAGCTGGTGTCATCACGGACTGGAGGCAATCCTCTGGGCATTTGTTGGTCGGTGGTGATTCTCGTATCATTAGATGCTGGGACGCACAGACAGAGACTTCTGGTCTGGTACGTCATCCTTAAAGTCTTGGAGATTACCTGGACTAATGTAATCAGGATCTCGATACTGGCTCTGAGAGTCCAGCTACTGCTATCGTCTCGGACAGCTTGTCAGATCAGACTTTCATTGCCAGTTTCGCGAATGGTGTTGTTAAGGTGTTTGACCGTCGCTTAGAGGAAGAGGATGCTATCGTCAGGACATACTCTGAACATATCTCGTGGGTGCAGAATGTACGATGGCACCCCACTGTCAGGGGACAGTTATTATCAGCAAGGTAGTCAAACTATGGCACTTCTTTCTTATCTCTGATTGCTTGTTAGTTTGGATGGCCAGATCAAGTTATGGGATCTTCGTGGTCCAGATAATGCAATAGAGACCATAGATCCTCTGTCAGATGGTCTTTCCGCCTTTGATGTACACTCCGCGTCCGCAGTATTCGCAGTGTTAGTACCCTTCTATTTCTTGTTGGGGCCGCATACGATTGACGCTGTTACAGTACTTCAGCCATTAATCCCACTAATTGGAGATCTCAGCAGACGGTTGTTCGTTCTCTATCCCGTAACAGGAACTTATCGGCGTATCCCGTCTCTACTGGGCTCTCGATTCCTCCTTCTCGATCACTACCCTCAACCTTTATACCAAGGTCAAGTTCTCTTGTTTTCCATCCGACTGAGATGCTATATGGCCTTGGTGGACCGGATGGTACTAGTGAGTTTTTGCATCTGTCTTGTTCAAACAAGATCCTGATGGCTTCTTCGCAGTTCGAATCTTTGGTTGCAAACTTTAAAGAACTCGTCTATGTAAATGGTATATAGTTATGGACATCTTGTTTCCAACCAGATCTAATAGGAGTTTACTGCCTAATCCTTACAAATTATATTTTTCAATTCTGATATTCTCATTATTTATTGGAGATCCTTTAGCCAAATAGGGTGTATATTGATCTCTTCCAGAATTCTATTTATTTTTATGAAGTTCTGGCTGGCTCTAAAGGACCTCCGCTTTTGTCTCCGCATGGTGTATCGACGCTCACGCTCAATCTCTCCTGATCCTCGGGTGACGAAAAAACCAAAGTTTGATCACCTCACTTCTGATGACTTCAAAAATGGAATATTTCTTGCACCCATGGTCCGCTCTGGTGCCTGTGAGTTCATACCTTATACTGCATGCTTTCTGTCTCACTCTTGCATATAGTGCCAACTAGACTGTTTGCGCTCAAGCATGGAGCCACCTTGGTATGGGGACCAGAGATGGTGGATAAAGCAATCCTTCATGCAGAACGGGTAGTAGATCGTCAGTATGAACGTTACATGCCCGAACTTTTCATTCTGACAATTGACTTCATACAGCCGTAACTGGCGTGATTTCTTACACTGGCAAATCTAGAGCGATGTTTACCACTCATCCAATTGAAAAACCATATCTCATATACCAAATCGGTTCTTCCGATCCAGATCTTGCTGTCCAGGCTGCGAAGACCGTTATGCAGGATGTTTCTGGAATCGATCTCAACTGTGGCTGTCCAAAACCATTTTCAACACACGCTGGCATGGGCGCTGCTCTTCTAACGAACCCTGACCTATTGTGTTCGATACTGACCGCCTTGCGAAACGCGATGCCACCAGAGATCACAGTTTCTGCAAAAATTCGACTTCTTCCTTCGCAAGAAGACACACTCAAGCTCGTCGAGCGCATTGTAAACACAGGCATCAGCGCGTTGACCGTTCATTGTAGAACGAGGAACATGAGGGACAAAGACCGTGCGACAATTGAGCGCCTGCGGGAGATTGTCGCCTTTGTAGAGGGATTAGGAAAGGGGATTGCTGTAATCGAGAATGGGGACTGTCTTGGATGGAATGATGCTCAACGAGTTCGCGCCGTGACAGGTATGTTAGCCTGGCATTATAAGACCTCAGCCGCCTAACAACGGTCCACGAAGGAGCGCATTCCGTGATGATTGCGCGTGCTGCTGAAGCCAATCCATCTTGCTTTTCGCCTGCTCCTTTAGACGATATCGAGCAGACACTAGTACCCTCGTATCTTCGTCTTGTACGTATCCTCTCATCCTTGCTGCCTTGCCACTTAACGTTTAAAACAGGCGAAATACCTCGACAATCATTGGGGCCTTACCAAGTTTTGTGTCGCCCAATTTAAAGCTCAGCATGTGAATATACGAAAGTCGGATGCCGTAGCGATGCGACAAACTCTTGCTCAATCGAAAAGTTTTGACGGGATGAGTGTGGTTGTTGGAAGTTGGAATGGAAAAGAAGACTTTGATGAGATCGTTCGATCGATAGAGACGAACCCTCCTCGCCAACATCGTCTTCCGCCGCCTCCGACGCCTCATAACCAACAGGAAACGGCGGAAACCTTGGAGACTACACCACCTGGCACTCAGAACCCTGAGCCTCCTAGCTCTGGTGCCCCCCTTTTGCCCAATACCTACAGAAGTGTGTTACCGCCAATGGCGACGGGGCACGACGCATCGACCCCGACTCCGGGGGGAAGTGTCTCTGTTGCTGCTCAATAAATAACAAACACATCGTATGTTATATCTATCTCTTGCATAGTTCTCAGTATTCCCGCACTAATTACAGACATCTACAAACGCCCTCGACGTAATTTACAACGGTAGTCAGAAGTCTTACTTTATACCTAAAATTTGGTACAGATTCGTGTTTTCATTTCATTCCGACTGTTCTATATCTACTAATTCTCTGCCTTCCTCGACCATTTCACCGTTTTTGCATCCAACAGCTTTGACGATCCCGGCAGTATTGGCTCTAAGGACGGTTTCTGTCTTCATACTTTCAAGAACAACGACAGCTTGACCAACTTCCACCCGATCTCCGACCTTAACTCGTACATCAACTACTAAGCTGGGCATAGGTGCCTTCAGGGCACCTTTGCCTGCACTCAAAACATCCCCCCCAAGGGAGAGGAGCCAATTCGGCGTCGACACGACCAAAGTAATCTTACGATGACCACTAGCAAATATGTGTAGGCGCTCCATGGTGATTGGATTGATCGAGACAGGAACGTTCGATGGTGGTTGATGAGATACGATTGTAGTATTCAACAACTCCGCATTGATCGTCGAAGACAGTGTCGTGGGTGAG
The DNA here is from genome assembly GCA_027475525.1 of Macrolepiota albuminosa. Taxonomy (NCBI): domain Eukaryota; kingdom Fungi; phylum Basidiomycota; class Agaricomycetes; order Agaricales; family Agaricaceae; genus Macrolepiota; species Macrolepiota albuminosa. The sequence goes on along the minus strand of JAMWFC010000046.1, from coordinate 2,007,036 downwards.
GAGAGAGACGCAGGGACGGAAGGGAACGTTGTGCTTCCGGCCGAGGTCCTTACAGTGACGTTGAAATGTCCAGATGCATCTGAAACGACACGAACGGTAAAAGGCTCTTTGGTAGCGACATCTGTTTGCAGAGTGATAATTCGCTCGTATTTGTCCCCACCGAACCGCCTTGAAGTCAACGAAGTCCAGGGCGAGGCATTACTAAATGCTGGGGGAATTAAATGGTCACGGAGCACAATGAACAAAGCAGCTTGAGCTAGGAGCTCTGGTTTTGGCTCCTCAATTGTAGGAAAGAGTTCGTCGAAATGTTTCTAGAGAAAGCACCGTCAGTGATGAAACCGGACAGCCGAGCGAATGAGATTTTATACCGGAATAAACCCTGTTTCGAGTTCTGCATCGATGAACGATGGATTGCCAGCCAAAGTCTGAAGGAACTCAATGTTTGTCGAAACTCCGACGACGTGATACTCTGACAGAGCCTTCCGGAGCATCCGTAATGCCTCTGTGTGGTCTTTACCATGAACTACGACCTTCGCAATCATGGGATCGTAGAAAACGCCGATTTGTGAGCCTTGCAGGAAGCCTTGTTCGATGCGCAATGATGGATTGATTGTCGTGGAGTCATGCGAGATCAGGGAAGGCTGAAAATTGGATGTGGATTCTCTGGCAGGTACAGGGGAATATTCAGGTGCAAAAACATGTGTTGGAGAAGGAGTAGACAGATAGAGGAGGGAACCAGAATCTGGAAGAAAATTGTTTCGTGGGTTTTCAGCATATATACGGGCTTCAAAGGCGTGGCCAACGAGTGGTATTGAATCCTGAGTGAGGGGAAGGGAATTTCCCGCTGCCACCTAGGTCTAAACATGAGTGATAAGCAATGGAGGAGGTTAGCAGATGAACACAGACCTGCAATTGCCAGTCGACAAGATCCAGACCCGTCACCATCTCAGTCACCGGATGCTCAACCTGAAGTCGTGTATTCCTGTCCCGAGTAATCAATCAACGACAGCAAATTAAAAAATGTAAAGCAGACATTTCCATGAAGTAAAACTTTTCTGTATCGTTGTCGAATATGAATTCAACAGTACCAGCTCCAACATAATTCACGGCTTTCGCTGCAGCAATGGCCTTTGAACTTAGATCATTGCGAAGTTCAGGTGATAGGCCCGGTGCAGGTGCCTGAGCGAGAAAAGGGAAAGACTTAACTACGCTTTTCCAACGATTGAAATTGCAAGTGACTGACCTCCTCTATGATCTTCTGGTTTCGCCTTTGGACTGAACAGTCACGTTCCCAGAGGCTTACTACATTCCCATGAGTATCAGCGAACACTTGGACTTCTACATGTCTAGGACGTTCAATGTATTTCTCTATGAGGACAGTGTCATTTCCAAATGCTTTAAGCGATTCACGTTGCGCGGATGATAGTGCTTCATAAAATCCAGCTTCAGAGGAGTCGCTGACAATCCGCATTCCTTTTCCGCCACCTCCATGAATTGCTTTGATTAGGACGGGAAAACCTGTTCCGGGGTCGTCAGCATTGTAATTTTTCATAACGACAAACGTGTTACCAATATCTTGCGATTGTCTATACAGCAAAGCAGGGTCTTGATTGTTCCCGTGGTATCCTGGGACACACGGCACCCCGGCAGCTGTGAAGAATCATCAGAAAAAGTTTATCTTCGATGTGGAAAGTATTTACCCGACATGATAATCTTTGATTCACTGAACAGACCTTAAAAATCAAGATTCTCATTGGAATGACAACCTACCTCTTAGAGCCCATGCTAACGATAGCACTGGCAGGAGGACCGATAAATACGATGCCTTCTGCCGCAAGTTTCTCCGCAAAAATTGAATTCTCACTCAGAAATCCATAGCTGAATTAGAGTATCAGAAAAATCGTTTCCGGAAAAAGTTTCATAATTATACCCGGGATGAACAGCCTGTAATATCCCCTTAAACACGCGAGACTTTAGGATGAACTTTTGACTCGCACCTGTGCACCACTTCTACGACAAATTTCAATTATCTTATCCATTCGTAACTGTAGAATGTATTCGTCATTCAGCTCGATAAAAGAAACTAAAGAAAATACTAACATAACTTTCAGCGGACTGGGCAGGTCCAATGCAATACGCCTCATCGGCCTTGATTATATTTAGTACGCGTCGCGAAAACTTAAGAGGTAAGAATGACCAGTTTGACGTGCAATGCATCCTTGTCAACCTCGCTGTACACTCCAACAGTCCTTATTCCGAGTTTCTTCGCTGTTCGGATGACCCGGCACGCAATTTCACCTCTGAGACTGATGAATAGATGTGTCATATAGACAGAGGAACATAGCGGCTTGCCGATTCGCAATCAATATCTTGTCAAAATGAGGTTTACGTGGCGGTGGAGAATTTGCTGCAGATTAGTAGGCATAGAAGGTCAGAACAAGAAGTAACGTGCTCAGCTCACCTGCTGCCCGAGAGGCATAACTGCGGGATGAAACACTGAGAGGGGCAATAATGGACCTTGTATGTGAACTTTGCTGCTGAGAAATCAGACTGCTTCTCGAAGCAGATACTGAGGATCGCGTTGACTTTGTGCATGGAAGTCTGAAAGCGCTGGCTGACAGGCGGGGAAGTGTATTTGGGAGAGTTCTCGCCGCTGTGCATTTAGCGGGAAGCATGATTTCTCTTATTCTCGTTTTTACAAAGGACCAGGATTGAACAGTAAATCGAAACTATAAGGAAACACAAAGCAAAGCCTTTTCAATGGTAGTTGAGATCCGCGTCACCTGATCGATGTTACGCTTTGGTGGGTGCTTACTAATCGTACATCCAGTGCTTCCGCGCCGAAGGTTGGATGACGCTATCACCAGGATGAAATCTGACGTCACTATTCCCTGAGTCTTGTAGCCTTAAATTATGCTGCCATCCACCTACGCTAGAAGTACTAGCTAAGGACATATCAATAAGGATACGCCTCGATGGACCCTTAAGAAATGTATAGGATAATGATATGGCTAATAAAGAATAGGAAGAGAAAGATATAAGTAAGTAAGTAAGTAAATGGGCATGTGGGGTAGCATAGATTATCAGCTAGAACAATTCAAATGGAAACCAGACTGGAATAATGGAACCATTCTGGTCAATTTCAACCCATCTGTTTCGGTCCTTGTCAATGGCACCCATGGTGTCTACCTCACCGAAGGCAGCCTCCCAGCCTAAACCTACAGCAGCCATTTTACAGACATTTGAACTGGAGATTATTAGAATATCAAGTAGAATGGTGAAAAAATACTATTTACCTAAATGTGCAGACTATTGCCTGAGGTACAAGATCATCTTCCTTTGCCCACATCCCACTCAAGAGAGCAAAGTCTACGATCACTCCCCGTGTTGCCTGTATCCTCTCCTCAGCATCAAGCAGGTCGAATTCTTCTTGCACATATTCTCTAGGGCTGACCAACGCACGAAGGTTTTCGTCAGAGCTTTGAAACAAGGAGAACGTCTTGTATTTTGCCGATGTAAAATCAACGATTTCTCGAAAGGCAGTCACAGAGTCCGTAGCGATAAATAAGGTAAGGTCCTCTGGTGATTTATCCGGCCTGAGGCGGCTCCAAGAAGCAGCTGCAGCCTCAACAAATTTCTCTGCCGGAACGTGATCACCTTTATAGAAGGCCGGCTCACGATCACCCCGACGTAAATGGAGGGCAATGTAAGAGTCAACGTCTGAGAGAAGTTCTGAGCGCGCAGCCCGGACTAATCGTGTACTTTCCTCATTGAGATGTATTGCATGATGGAAAGACTCCTCAGAGAACTCAAACATTGGTTTCAGGCGATTGAGCTGATGACCATACCTGCAAGTATTTAGGTCAATTTGACGACACACTGTCAGTGTTGGGGACATACGGATCTTCATAAGCATTTGAAAAGGCATGGCCTAGATGAAACTTTGCAGTGCGAGAATTGACCACCTTCAGGTGTTTAAAATGACGCTTTTACTAGATCAAAATTCGACGAAGGAAACTTACCCAATGTCTAATGCAATGTAGGTTAGGTTTAGATTAGGTTGCTCAATGATAGATCACACCTTGCCAATCGAGGACAAGCCACAAGTTCTGTCAACAAGAATATCCATCAGTCATAGTTCGCAACATACAAGATATCACTGACAAACCTTCCGGTTGAGGAGTTTTGCATGCTGGCTCTGGTCCAGGCTGGGTTTTACGGACATCCACAAAGTGGTCTACCCATCTTCGCAAGATCAGCATCCTCAAGTCGGTCGAACTCAAAATTGCATACTTTCCGCGATTCCAGTATGTATCATCAATGAGAAACGTCCTATTCCTCTGATACTCGTCAATTACACGGCAAAGGACGAAGGAAAAATATAGTAACCTGACGAGCGAGTGCAGCAACCTGAGCCAGCAAAGCTAAGTCCGCCAGAAGACCAACTTTACCGTCCAACATATAGGTAATAGTGCTCGTACAAACTTCCTTGCTACCCTCTCGATCTGGATGAAAGGTATCCAGCACTCCCATACGATGCGGTTGCCAGTAGTCACCATGTGACATGTAACCCTTATTCAGTCTTGCGCATTCGATGAGGTATTCCGCAGGTTTGAGGGGAAAAGTTGTATAGTTTTCGTATGAGATGAGTAGATCAGGGTTAGTGGGGTTCGTTGAAGCGTTGTGATGTAATGTCTTCAAATTCAATGTTGAGTTTGTCGAGTTTCCTGGTGGGATACCGAAGTAGCTATACAGTCTCTCCGATCGATAGTACGACAGATATGCGAGGAACAGAAGGAAGCAGGCAAAAAGAATCCCCAAAGCCAGAGGAAAATTAGCGAAGAAAGTGCTCATTTGAAGCTTTTCCTTCTCTTCTCTCTCTTTGTCCCGTCTGGTACCATTAGAATTATAATCATCTCCTCGACTCCAATCTCCTGTCGCCTGTTCAGCCGAAAAGCTTTCGCTCGCTGATGACGAAAGCAATGGAAAAATGTATTGTCGACCACGCCTCCAGTCGTCGTCCTCGCCAGAATCTTGCAATTCAAACTCTCTCCCGGATCGAAAACGTGGTGTTCGAGGTGTAAGTAATTGGCCGTCGAGCTGATTTGGTCGTGCAGAGGTAACATTCTTCAACGAACGAGGTCGGGGCATGCAGATTTGAAGGGACTAGGCAAAGTGATAGATTCGGGTTGCTCCATCACCAATGTTCGTTACCAAGACTTCACGTGCGAGTGAGTATCTGACGATGCCACTACCCTCGATGAGGACGGGGTCACTCATCTCACGTGAGACATAGACCATTTTTCACTTCTGGGCGGTCCTTCCGTATCACTACTAGCTTTACCATCTATTGAATGTCTGGACCCCAGTCCATTTCTCGTTTCGCTATTGAGCTAGTCCAGATCTCTCTGATCTCGTTCTGTACCTGTTGCGCGTTTATAGCTGCAACAGAGTAGCAGTACTTGAACTTGAGTACGGAGTGCGCGTCAACGTGTAGATAATGGTCATTCTCAATCCAAAGCCAGAAACTCAAGACACCGTGCTTCTGTTCACCGAATATATAAGTGTACAGGAGATCCTTGAGAAATTACAACTACTGAACAAACAGATCCGAAGAGAATCACAGAATAACGGAAGACGGGATCTGGTTCAATCTTGGAAAAGGAGGGACATTGAACTGAAGGGAGCATCTCGAGTGGGTTGATTCAGACTTTGATGATTCTTTCAAGAAAGGTGCGTGGATGAGTGAGAAGATGTCCGGCCTAAGATCTAAGTCAGCCGCCGCTTCTTCTCTTCACAAATTCCTTACGAGCAGGCTGAACAGCGTCCTTGAATCTCTTTTCATGTTCGGGACCCTTGCCCTTATGAGGATCACAGTCTTTCAGCTTGATCAGACAGAGCACGCCCTCTATGAGGTCGCTGATAAGATTTTTTTCTTGATTTTCCATGAGAAACAATCACTGTAGCTGAGACGAACGAGATAAAACTCACTGCCTCCGTCGTCCTCTTGTTCGTGTACTTTGTCTTTCTCCGCCGCACGGTGAACAATGTTCTCGCTTTGTGAGGTCACAAGCCGTTTGCCAGGGGAAATCGTCATATGTTTTTGAGAATGTAGAGGGACTGGAGCAGCAAGGTTTGGAATTGAAGAGGAGGTGATCAAGGCAGCGGCGACGAGAGATGAGCTCGAAAACCTCATAATCGATATCTAGTGGATTTGGTATAACACTGTTAAGTGTAAGTAAGCCAAGGGTTCAATGACGAGGCACGAGACTGCACCTTTGCGTAACTAGTGCAAGTCCGGAAGAAAGGGGTGAAAGCTGAAGACTGGCACACTGTGCCTTATATGCAAGATTTCTTCCTACTAGTCAGCCATCTATTGGATGACAAAAGTCGTGATTATATAGTGCCTAGTTGTCATCTTGATGTGACCAGAGCCGGTTCACCTTTGCACGAGCTTGACTCATCCTCGAACTTCGTGGATTGCATAGTGAATACAACAGTAAATTCAACTTGGACTGGGCAACGTCTTATCAAGATCTATTGAACAGGAAACATCTCGGATATCCCCCAAGGATGTCATAGGTCAGGAGATGGGTATGACGCAAAAAGGTGATGGGTAAAGAACTTCTGAGGAGACATGTAGCAAAGATAGCGAAAAAAGCACGGAGAAATTGCTACCAAAGACCGCCAAGTGATAACTTCAAGCCGTTAGAAACATGAGCATATTCGTCTGGTCTGCATGCAGTCATTAGTTATGATTGAGGTTAAAGTCGAAAAACCATTGTGTCGAGTCCGGAACAGCACTTCTACGTCTCATGAGATCAGGCGATCGGTACAAAAAAGGGAGTGCAGAAAGTTCCATGAACGAGTCGAATGAAAATTGGGTGTTTGAATGATCGATTGTGGTGAAAAACGGGCCTAATGTCGAGGAGTTATTTGGCTGTATGTCAAGTTCTTGAGATCAAAAGTAAGTTTGAGCATGGCATGTGTTAGAATAGTAGAACCTCGAGTACACAAAACACATGTTAAAGTTGCTTCCGAGGACGATGTGTGGTTTTGACAACACCAGCTTTGGTCTAAATCATTCTTCGTACCATGAGGATGATGAGATAACGACGGAGAGAACAAAAGAATCGAAGACAAGGCGTTAGAATCTGGAGTAGGGGATGAAGGTGCTGGTGGAGAGCTGGGTGGAAGCGAAGATAAGTTTCTTGTTTGGTAGAAAACGTTTTTCTGTTCTTTCTGGGGCAAAGCAACTAGAGTCTCTGATGTAGGCGCATGACAATCGTCTGAGTTCAGGGGCGTTTCGAATATTTCTGCCTTGACGTCTGAACGAATCGCTTGCCGACGTGGTTTGGTGCGATACACTTCTTCTTCCTGCTTGATGACCGGAGGAGTACCAACAGAAAGCGTGTATGTACCTTTGGGAAGACCCTGGCGAGCCTTCTTTGCTAAAGCTTTTTGACGGGAGAAGAAACGGTGGACGTCTTGAGATGCAACGTTCCGCGCGGCTGCCCATTCACGACGACTCTCGACAGTAGGTATCCGTTTATCAGAGTCCCATATATTGTAAAGTTCATAAAGGTTGGCCGCAGGGAGAGGGCGTAAGGTAATAGCCACGTTTTCCTTTTCTTCGACTTTTGGAAGTTTAGTGGGCTGCACTTCCGTAGCGGTTGTCTTGAGGCGTTTCCTTGGTCGTATTTTGACAGCTTCAGATGTCGTTGTATGCTGAGCAATTTCAATTGTGGACCTTGATTTTCTTTTCGTCATTGCAGTTGTGAAGTATTGTTCTCGTAGACCTTTACGTCTTGAGCAAATTTAAGAGTCCAGTATCTGCACCATAAGCTAGGCAATCTGGCGGTGAACAGCCTAGGTAGAACAAGGCAACTAGCGAAATTTGAGCAGAAGAATCGCTGATGAGGTATGTGATGGTGAGACCGTAAGCCTCAGTGTGGCCGTTGTGTAAACACACGTTTTGCCTAAAATGGAACACGTCTGAACTGTCGCGGCGACCACTGTCCCATAGAACAACGACATTACTTTTTAAAGACTGTGACCATTACGCGCAGAAGTGAACGAGACAAGTCGCCTGATTCACGCGGCTCAAAGAAACTCGCTCGACTCTAGTTCTGTATACCTCGCTCTTCCTGCCGCGTAATCAGTAGTTCTACTACGAACCGTGCATTTTCCCAGAACGCGCGAACTCTATCAACAGGAAGCTTTTGACGTTTTTCCCGAATGTGGGAGCGAACACTGCAAGACCTCATTCGTGGACTTCGTGCCAACAAGAAGGATGAGGCGAAATTCATTTCCAAGGCAGTGGATGAAATCAGGAATGAAATAAAGAGCGACGACATGGAGCTGAAAGCTGGGGCCGTCCTAAAACTTACTTATGTCTACCACTGTTCTTTTTCATCGTAAAAGTCATTGACTGATCTGTATATTTAGCTCGATATGCTGGGATACGATATGGGATGGGCTTCATTCCACGTCGTAGAAGTTATGTCTGCACCCCGAGTCCATTTGAAGAGTGTAGGGTATCTTGCGGCCGCTCAATCATTTGACCAGGAGACAGATGTCCTTATGCTTACCACAAATCTACTTAAGAAGGTGAAGCGATTTACGATATTTTTATGATGAGTCTGATCAATGCCTCAGGATTTAAGCTCTACACCAGCAGACGTTGCCGTTACGTTGAATGGGCTTGCTCACTTTGTAACCCCAGATCTTGCACGGGACCTTTCGCCAGAAATAATTGCAATGTTAAATCACTCACGGCCGAGCATTCGAAAGAGGGCGATATTAGCCTTATATAAAGTTCTTGTGAAGTATCCTGAAACCGCAGCACATGCTCGTACTCGACTGGAAGAGAAATTAGATGATCCAGACCCTAGTAATATTCATTTCTTTTGAATGAGCCGCTGCGGAGACTCACTTACTTTCAGGCGTCGTTGCAGCTACCGTCAACGTACTTTGTGAACTTGCACGTAATCATCCAAGAGACTACCTCTCACTAGCACCTCAATTCTTTCATCTACTCACCACTTCATCGAATAACTGGATGTTGATCAAAATCATCAAGCTGGTACGCAACTTGTCATGGCTATTATTTTCTTTTTCTCATCGTCGTAGTTTGGTGCCCTTTCCCCCTATGAACCAAGATTGGTCAAGAAATTGCAGCCTCCTATAACGGAACTCATTTCGAATTCTCTGGCTATATCATTGCTGTACGAGTGCGTCCATACCTGTATCATCGGTGGCATGCTTCAGGGCCCAAATGGTGATTCTTTGGCACATCTATGCGCTTCAAAACTCGCTGCATTTATTCAAGATACTGACCAGAACCGTATGTTGTCAAGCCCGGCTGGTGTTGTTACTTGCTGAATAATGCATTTCAGTGAAGTACATCGCGTTGCTAGCCATGACCAAGATCGCCCCTTCCCATCCACATCTTGTTGCTGAATATCAAGATACCATCCTTGCCAGCGTCAACGACCAGGACATTAGTATCCGGATGAGGGCTCTAGATCTCGTTTCTGCAATGGTTCGTCAATAAGACCTATGTTATATTGTGTACTGAATATCCTTTGTGTGCTTGCAGGTTGACCGTGACAATCTTCAGTCTCTTGTTCAGCAACTTCTATCACATCTAGTACCAGAGAATTCTTCGTCAGTGCTACCCTCCGCCACCCAATCCCTTGCTCAGCACGCAAACAACACACCACGACCTCTCGTATCCCCCATTCAATCTCCTGCCTATCGGCTTGTTCTCTGCCAACGGATCCTTGCCATGGGTTCCCAATCAACTTATGAGAACGTTACGAACTTTGAATGGTATATCTCCGTACTCGTTGACCTTGCCCACGTTGCGAATGTCAATGTGGGAGCTGAGATACGCGATCAACTCGTGGATGTTATAGGACGTGTCAAGGCTGTCAGGCGATACGCTGTGAAGTTGATGTGCCAATTGATCAGTGATGACACCATGCTTCGGAATGCTCATGAAGAGGGAAGTTGCTCTGAAGTTCTGTGGGCTGCAGCGTGGGTGTGTGGCGAATATTGCGAGTAAGTTTATGGATCTATTTTCTTATGCTGTGGTAATTCAACTATTAAGCGAGTTGAACGAACCTCAAAAATTACTGCCGTATCTTTTGCAGACAGAAATATCATCTTTGGCACCTGATATAATTGCGGTGTACATTCAAGCTGCCACGAAGGTCTTTGGAACTTGGACGGCGAGTGTGGCTCAAAGATGGGAGGAAGAGGATTTGACAGAAGTCAAAAGTGCTGTTGAACAGTTGACGAGCAGGTTCAGCGAGCTTGTTCGGAGTCCACACATAGATGTGCAAGAACGAGTAAGACTCCTATAGCATGGCTATTAGTGACTGATATTTTATTTGTGTCCAGGCTGCAAACTCCAACCAACTATTACGTCTCATTCAGGCCGACCTCGACGTTTACCGACCAAAATCTTCAACATCATTTTCCGTAGACCCTTCCGGACCGGATCCCGAACCGCACTTCCCGAAGAGCTTGTATCTCATTGAACCTCTCTCAAAGACATATGAACTTAACCCAGTCGCCGCCAATGCGCAAGCAAGCGTGCCAATACCGGAAGGCTTGAATCTAGATGCGTGGATAGTACCTCCGCCCCAAGAAGTCGTTGACCAACCTCCAGACAAAAAAAAGAAGGGAAAGAAAGGGAAAGAAAAGGACGTCGGGGAAAGCAAGATAAAAGGCCCGAAGAAGAAGAAAAAGGTTGAGGTTGAGTACGAAGACGTGCTAGCGCCAGTTGAGGAGACCCCAGAAGAGGTTGTGGAGCGAGCCAGGGTTCGTTATGTTACTTCATCATATGTACGTCCTTCTGCTAATCAATCTAAATTTGATAGCGAAAAGCGGAACGGTTGGCGCAATTACGAGACGATCCTTATTATATTGGCATCGATACTCCCAAGACGGTGGAAGAGGATATTGATTCAATTCCTATCGTACATCTGGAGGGGATGTCATCTCTTGCAGGTTCGTCCAACGTTCTAATTGAGTTTCTTCATTAACGCGTGATCCAGGTTCCTCGACATCTAGTCTACCAATTCTCAAAGCAACGTCACACACATTGTCCACAGCCTCTTTTGTGATTGACCGAGATGGCGAGATGCCTGAAGGCGCCATCAATTACAAGCCAGTGTTTGTACCGCAAATGCCCACTCCTGGTGAAAATCTTGCTCAAATACCAACACGGCAACAATCACTCAGTTCTGGAGAAATGCTTGCGTCTATATCAACCCAACGGTCACCTCTCCCGTCGTATGGGGTCCCTGGCGAAGACCTTCGAACAAGTACACCAGAGCCCATAAAGGTAACTAGGTCTAAGAAAAAAGGGACTGGGAAAAAGAAACGTACACTTATCGCTCCTGGAGCTGGTATATAGGCAAGCGCATCTAGTGATCATCTATACCTATGTTACCCTCGTCCAATTTTAACCGTTCGATGAATTACTATGGATGATGATTTTGGTATAACAGAAGAAGTGTCTGCTTTCCTGCTTAGCTGAAGGAAGCAGCGACAATATGGATCTCGGCAGTAGTCCAGAATGTGAGCCTTGCAAACAAGGTTATCAAGATAGGTATCTATCATCGGTCATCCTCAACATGCTCAACCGACTCAACGATCTCATTGACCAACTCCATCGTCACTCCCGGTATAATCCGTTCAGCGTCTGTAAACGCCCGTTGGAGTGCGCTGAGTGCTATTCGTGCCTCTTGTGTTGACACTCGAGGGAATAGCTGTACGACAATATAAGATAGATATTAAGAGCGCGAAACGCCCACTGACCGACGCAATCGCTGGTAGGATTACCGAGTCAAGCATCGTAGTATCCGGTAGTTCATCATCCACATGCAAATCCTCTATCCTTCCTACTGGATTAGATTGAGTAGGGGAATCTACATACTGATCATCATAGTCTTCGTATTCATCAGTTGGCTCCCTCTGAACGCTCCTTCGACCACCTTTCTGAGGTGAATGAACACTTTGAGGCATATGTCGTATTGTTGACTGCGAGAAGCTGCCGCTTCTGGGTGTGTGAGGTGTAGACTGAGGTAATGGAGGCAGTTCTTCCTTTTTGGTGATAGACGAGGAGTAAATTGAGGATCCGGATTCCCGAGGAGTGTCGGAACCCAAGCCATCTGAACGTTCGATTTCGTGGTTCTCCCAAGTTAAAGGAGGACCAGATATAGTCCCAGATCGACCAATAGTTGAAGGGCGGTTGTTGTGACGGACGGTGCCAAAATCCCACAAGTCTTCGGGATCTCCATTAGCGGGTCTAGTAGTTGGAAATTAAGTCAACCATATTAAAGCGCATTGGGAGCCTACAGATCAGAGACAAGGTCCTGTTCTTCGTCAGCTTGACGCTCGCCGCCTTCCGCTTTCCATCGCTCGTGCCGCTCAATGAGTTCGGTCAGATAATTGGTCTTTTTGGCCATCCGTACAAACTTGTGTTTGAGTAGTTCTTTCGCGGACGGACGCTATTAGAGTGGCATCAACATGGATCTGGGTGGTTGGGAAGTGAACAAGAGCGTACATCTCTCGGATCCCTTTGGAGACAGTAAGAGACAAACTCCCGGAAGGGTTTGGAAAAATTTCCGTCCAGTGTCGGAGGGGGATTCTTGGGTATAAGAAACAAAACCTATACACAATATTATATCAGTATTTATACGACCTTCTTCGTGTTAAAACGAAACACGACTGCCGAAGATACAGACCTTCATGGGATGTAATTCAGCATAAGGTGGTTCACCCCTGGCCAATTCAATGGCGGTGATACCCAAGCTCCAGATATCAGCTTTGTGGTCATATCCGCTTTGCTTAATCACCTCTGGAGACATCCAGTAAGGTGTGCCAACAAACGTATTCTTCTTCGAAGAGAGTGTGCCTGAAAGTTGACCAGAGACACCAAAATCGGCCAACTTTACTTCTCCGCCAGCAGAAAGTAAGATGTTTGCGGCTGAAGAAAAATATATGAATATCCACATTTCAAAAAGCATCTGAATTAAGGTGCCTTTGATGTCCCGGTGAAGTTTACCCTCTGAATGAAGGTATTCGAGGCCACGAAGGAGTTCACGAACGATAATCGCGATGTACTCTTCCCTGAATACGCCAGGCTTCATCTATAACAGAGGAAGACATGAACATGGGAGAAGACACATGGAACAAGGCGGAATATCCTGACAAGATCCGAACATGAGCCACCTGAGCAGTACCTTATCAGATCATCGTTAGTTGTACTCTCATCCCTCGGCCTTTGAGATTTTTCACATACTCCATAACTATCCAAAGATTGGATCCTTTTAAAAAAGAACCGTGGTATCTTCGTGTAATTTGTTTGCCTCAAGATACAGTCGAATGCACAGTTACGTACTTGGTGACATGAGGAGAGTCCAACTGAGAAAGAATCTGGATCTCCTGTTGTATATCCTCTATCTCATCTTCTGCACTCTCAAGGTCTATGATCTTGATCGCAACAGTTTTCTGAGTTCGCTTGTCATAGCTGCAAAGTAATTAAATACCAATCAAAGTGGCAGACAAACACACTTACCCTTTGTAAACCTCGCCAAATGACCCCTTGCCTAAGAAATGGCAGCTTGTGAGACTAGAGCACGAAAATGAACAATCAACTCACCGATCCGAGATTGCCTAACATAAAACTCTTCTGGGTCTTGACTACGTGCGTCCTGGTGATATAGGTATCAAGTCCAAGCCAAGGGAGATCGACGAAATCATACCATATCGCAAAAGTGACGTTGTGGTTGAGATGGTGTGTTCAAATGGTTTGCGTCGCGTCGTCAGGTCCCAGTCTTGCCAAAGCCAAAAAGAGCAATAGTGTGATAGCCTATATGAATCGTTGAGAAGAAACTGGTCAATATATACGCGTAGCGAGCACGGAGCTGGCGATTTCAACAATTTATGGAACAGAGCAGGTGGAAACTTGCTGGGCTTGAGCTTGATTAAGCTTGATTGCTTAGCGCTTAGCCCCGGCAAGCGTGACCATCCATATCCGGATAATTCAAAGTATCGCACAACAAACAACAGTTGACTTCCCATGACTCTGTTGTGACATGGCACAACAGGCAGACTTAAGCGCAAAAGATACACTACTAAAATACATATCTATGCTTCCACAAAGGATTCCGGGCGGCTCCAAATTTGATCGAGTGGCGTTTCTTTCAAAACTTGCACGTGCATATAAGGGAGTATTATGAAGCGGCCCGGAAGATGGGCAAGCAGAAATACATCTTTCTGAGCGGAATATACCAAAAGTCTACTCTCTGGAACCGCTCCTTTACTAGTTACTTCTTGCCTCAAATTTGAAGTTGTAAGAAAGTTGGGGGCAAACACACCTAGATCGAGATTGAGGTTAATTTCCAGTCTCCTGTCAACAAGGTGTTGCTCCTTGACTTTCTTGGCGCTACCTCGCACCGACACTCAACTGGTCGATATAGAAGTTTCAACACCGAGCACCACTTGTACTAATTCCACTTGATTCCTACTCACGCTTTTATCTTCAGTGACCGGCATCTCCTGGGACACTAAAAGCGCGATTTTGACTGAAAATTACGACAAGATATGTTATGATAGCACGTTGAGAATTGCTCAGACAGATGGATGAGTTCACAGGAGTGCTTGAATGGTCTGGAATACTGCTTAGTCGTGCTAACTTCGTGCTAACTTCGTGCTAACTTCGTGCCATGGGGGTTGATGGCTAACATTTGACGGTACTTAGTCCTCATGGCCAGCCTCAAGCTTCGACCTCTGGGAATACATACATGGATATTTCCTTCGCCGCTGTCACGATATGTTCTTCTGAGCATGACAAGATCAGGGACAAGTGACACAAGTTCAGGGTTCGGACTTGCCATCTTCAAAGCGGCGTTCCAATAATTCGGAGACAGGTTGTCCCATCAATACTTAGTCCCGAATGTTTCCTGTGAATTCAGTCCCAGGCCTATGGTACAAGAATCTGGCCCAGCGAAACGGTACCTCCGCTCTTCATCATGATCGAGCACATCTTTGTACGAAGACCGTTGTGCATGACGTCGTGACGGAGGATCCGGTGATAAGCGCCTAAGAGTACTAGATAGGTAATGAGAGTCTTAGGGCACAGCAAAACGCTTGATGAACAATGGACAATCATTCGACGAGAAGACGGACCTTTTTCTCTAGGAACACCCGCTAAGAGCTCGATCTTTCAGCAATAAACCTTTTTTACCATGCTACAACTATCAATTTCTCTGTAAGCATTAGAATCGTCCGATGAACCTGCAGGGATAACTGATATGTAATAGATTTGCATGCCCGCGAGATTGTATAGAAAAACTTTGTCTTTTTAAAATAGAGACGACGCTTTTGAAGAATGATAGTGATAAATTCCTGTCAGTACAAGTGATAAAAAAACAAGCCAGAAAAACTCATTGTAACGAAAACAATCTATGGAAATTGTCGTATGTTTGCAGTACACGCTACCTTTTCTTAGTGAGGCCTATAACTTGTATATCCCACTAATCGATTTGTGAGGTATATTCTAATTATGAATCTTGATTGCAAGGCAGACGTAGACCCACTAACATATTACCACGTATTGTGTGATGTTGGGAAATGGAGGTTTGGAAATGGAGTTAAATCGGGATCAATTTACGATGTTCCTGTTTTCCGGGGAAAGACTTGGTTAATCTTCAAATCGTGCACCGTTGTAAACTACTTACAGGAATATGAGTTGCTTCATGATCAACGTGCACAAATGCTCGCTCGACATTCGGGAGAACCTCTATCTTGTCCTGTAGCTGTTGGCAAAGATCGTGCGCTTTCCATAGTGGAGTGTTTGGATCCAGGACCACGTCCACTTCAACAAAATAGTCCTGAGATTTCCTCTTGAATTAGTACTCTCGCAGAATGCATAGATAGCTCACAGGTCCACTCTGCATGGGTGAGGAGTCAGTAGGAACATCTGGGGCGCAAAATGGAGGATTGACTCACATGGTAAGCTCTCACAGTATCAATCTTCAAGATGTCTTCGCTGAAGGTCACAGCCTTGTATATGATGAGTTGTAAAAAATCATGCGGGGCCGATTTTCCGGCCAGTAGTTCGAACTCTCCATATACAGTGCGGCCCCATGCGACAATGACGCCCATAGCAATCTGAACCGGGAGGGGTCAGGGTCACGACTGAAGCACATTCGAGGACAACATACGATAATAGCACCCATGGGATCCAGATCTACGCGTTCATGTCAAAAGGTCACTGACCCTTGAAGGGTTCACTGCACTCACACCATACCCATTTGCTTCCGCCAGCTGACATAAGGAGACCTAGTTTAGAGTGAGAAGAGAATGGAGTACAAACCAAGGTAATAGCTACCGAATCCGTTGATCCACAAGTCGTTGCGATGGTCTTCCCAGAGGACACGCACCTGACTTGACTTCGAACGAAAGGAGAAGCAATACAAGAAAAGCAGAAATTTTATGCCTACGGAAAGTGGCAATGAGCAAGTATAGACAACAAGCATCCGAGTAATATACCTAACGCAACCGAAACAGCTATGATTGATGGCAGGTGGAACTTCTTTTGATCTGCTGTGGTTATGATGCTTCGAACGGATTCCACGACAACGACAAGATTAACAGAACCCATACTACATGGACATTAGAACCAGACAACCAGAAGCGGCAGCGTTCGTACAGAAATCCTGCACAGCATTTTCAGCAATCGTCTAAACCCTTGACAATACACTGACCATATACAACATTCCCAATCGTTTCAAGACGAGAGCCGCCGACAGGCCATCGATTTACGTCGAGCGTTGCCGCTTTTCTGTGAACCCAAAAGAGAAGGACATTGCTTCCAAGGTCAAATACAGAGTCAATTCCCGTAGCCAATAGAGACAAGGAGTCGGCAGAAACTGCGGCATACACTAATAGAGAGTATTAGTAGTAGTAATTCGTCAGGAGCGCTATGCACGCACTTTGCAGCACACAAAGACCGAAATTGCCGAAAAGACTAGCATATATAGCTATCTTGACCTAGACTTCGCCCTTAGTCGAATCTACCGCTCACAACTTGCAATACTTACAGGGAGGCGTGAACTTTCCTCATCTGCACGAGCTTCCGCTGTATGGTCCTCCATGGGTTTCAATAAGGAGGTGATGAGCTGAGAAATACATGTCAAAGCCTTTAAACGGTATATCAATATCCAAGAGAACACACATCGTTTTGTTTCTGGTGATAGCGCGCAATGCGCTTCCCCTTGTTTGCACGTTGGCGTAGACAGGCGATCTGTTCTGGGGTGAGAAGCCCGTCTCGAAGCTGATACGGATCGAGAGGCTGGACGCTTGACGCCTCAGACGTCCTTTCGATATCTACTTCTAAAGACGGGACCTTATTAGCTACCATTGTTTCGGGGTTCTGACATAAATTGATTGAACGACTATGGATTTCGGAGAACAAGAAAAGGCAGTACCACTGATGATATGGAATCCTTGGAAGAAGCAGAAGGCCTTCGGTCATCCGACATAATGTCCAAGAATTTAAAAAATATGGGCGTGGCTGAGAGTAAGATGAGGTGGGAAAAACCGAAACAGTGGATGTGGCCAAATCGGATCAACTCAATCTCCTTTACCGTTCGTTCGGGTTTCCAAACAACTGGATACGAGGCTTCTGCACGGAAATAATTCTTGAGTGGAGGTGCACGGTCAACACTTGTTTGGCGCCTGGGGGGTAGGGATAACGGCAGTGTCAATCTCGTTCTTCGCAGTTCACCGCAATGATTTTATTCTCCGTTTGAACTTTTTTCGACGCACAGACCAGGTGACGTCGACTCCATTCACTAGAAATGAGATACGTAGTGAAAGCACCTTCTGAGGCCTCTTTTTTCCTTTCCACATCTAAAGTATGGCCTGTAAAATTTCATGGTGGAGCTTGAGTAGGCTCGGTAGGGCCTCATTACCACTATTTTGGTTGTATGATCGAGGAAAAGAATGAAAAAGGGCCTTACATAAGCCACCAGGTGCAGCTCTTTTCCTTTACAACGAGCTGCGCCGCGTGCCTTCGGCACGCAGCTAGCATCTCGTCCTTTACAATCTCATCCAAGCGAGGTATTTTCCATACCTGAATTACATAATGTAATGTAGTTGGATTTGTCATTTGTCTTCTTCGACGCCAGGTGAGAAGTTTACAAATTCATAAACAGGGTCAGACATAATGAAAAAAGAGTCAGAAATATTTTAAGGAAACAAGCATAGAGAGAGGCGGTTTGCAAGACAGAGTGTTGGGGCAACGACGGTGTACGGAGATTTGCGTTGCTTGGTCAGAGTTTCAAATGTGGTCACAAATATGCTTGCTCCTGCCCATTAAGCCTCGTGATCTTATACCGATACTTACTTTTTGACAATTTCAAGGCGCAAGACCAGTCTTTTCAGCTCTATTGATAGATGGCGTCTCATGAAAGAAGACAGTGACGACATGTTCGATTTCCTCATGAACAAATTATGGAATCCAGCAGGCAACGGAAAGCGCAAATGTCAGCGCCAAATAACTAAACAAGATGGAGTCAAAGGGTCTAATGTTATGAAACGTGCTTGTAAGTACATGACCAAACTTCTGTGGAATTTTCTTTATCCGAGATTATGGTATGTGTACCGTATGTGTATCGAATGATCAATAGCGTGTATTCAACCTCTTATGCACACAGTATTGGAAAATCCGAGATGTCAACTGAAGTCCAAATTGGCAGGATATCAGAGTGTGGGTAGTGACCTTTCAATCAACGAGTCTATTGGCTTAATAGTCGAATCGAGCAGTGGTCATAAAACTCTGAAGACTAAAGGTAATTGCTGAGCCAACGGACACTTTCCAATAAAAAAACTTTTACTCCGACGATCAATCAAAGATTTGCCCCATGGCACATGTCCTATGAATCCTGAGGTTCTTCGCGCTCATTATAGTGTTAAGAGTATGGGCTTTGAGCAGTGACGGACCGGCATCACATGGAATGTGTCATGAGGACCTCCGGAAGGTATTCAGTTGGGGACTTCGAAATGCTGCTCTTCCTCGATATATATACCTCAAGGACACGTCGTTTTCTGGGTTATCTCCTTCGCGAGCATCTATCTTGGCCACGATGAAGTTGAGGAATTTCCTAGTTTGCAGTCTATGCCTTTTGTCGGGGCAAATTGTTGGGGCCCAACTTGGGTTGTCCCACGGTTTTCTCAACTTGACCTCGCCGAGTTTCTCGATTCAGCTGGTTAAGGATTCACAAACCTTGTACTCGTTGAGGCCAATCGGTTCCTCTTTTGACTTCATTCCTGGGGATATGATGGAAAAGCGACAGAGTAACGGTCAATATCATCTAGGAGACCTAACCTTTCGTGTTCGTAAAGTTGGCTCTACTGCATGGGTTAGTGGAGACACTTCAACTGCCAGACGCCCGGTCACTGCCATTTCGACGTCGGGGACAACATTGGCAGCTGCCAATCTGGCCCCTACGTTACCTTCGTCATCCTTGTTGAACATCATCCGTCGTTGGGTCGTCCAAGACGATGTTCTTGAACTCTTGTTTGATGTAACCAACTCTCAAAATACTGCAGTGGAAATCGGCGCGCTTGGTATCCCCCTCGAATTTAACAATGTGCGTTCCAGATAGGCCTTCGTTTACCTGTCTTGATTGTTTCTGAACAGATCTTTACTGATCGTAGTGCTGCGGAAACGAATACGCTATGCAGCTTGTTTGACCCATATATCGGACAGGATGCGGGTTATGTTCAAGTAACTCCTCTTCTCGGTACTCTTCCTCCTCTTGTTGTCCTTCCAGTTGGAGAATCGCCTCTCGAAGGGTGGAGGTTCCTTCCGGAATCTACATCCGCCGATCCATTTTATCAGTCGCAGACGTTTGAGGGCTTGTATGAATGGCAATTCCATACATTGGCGTATGCTCAAAACGAGTGGGCCGCAGTCACACCTTGGAATGCCGCAACGTCAACGACCCTTCAGGCTGGTCAGACCCGCACTTATGGAGTACAGTTCCGCCTGGCTCCTTCGATTCGAGACATCGAAGGAACAGTAAGGAACGCTAATCGTCCAGTCGCGGTCGGCATTCCTGGTTATATCCTTCCTATGGATCAGATTGGGAAGTTGTTCTTGAATTATTCTAGCGACGTGCAGTCCATTAAAGTTAGCCCTACTGGTGCATTAACTTGGTCTGTGAACACTGAAGCCGAAACCGCGGGCTGGGTGGGGTACTCTATCACTCCACACACTTGGGGCCGTGTCCGTCTATCAGTAACTTATACAGATGGTACCCTGCAGAACGTCCACTATTACGTGACAAACGGTGCTACCGAGACAATTAGTAATCTAGGACATTTCTTGACCACCTCACAATGGTTTAATTCCACCACGGACCCCTTCCTCAGGTCGCCTTCCGTAATTTCTTATGACCGCGAAGTGAATGCAGTGGTAAAAGATGACCCAAGAGCCTGGATTCCAGGTTTGAGCGATGAAGCTGGTGCTGGTTCATGGCTAGCGGCGACTATGAAGCAGTATGTCCAGCCGAATGCGGCAGAGGTAGCGAAATTGGAACAGTTTGCGACAAAGATTCTTTGGGGATCCATTCAGAACCAGGATGGTATGTTGTTGTATCTATGTTCAGTTGGACTTTTTCCAATGTTTTGCCCACAGGAACTGTGAAAAAAGTGAAACAACCTAGTACTTTTGCGTCCTAATAAACTGATCCTTGTTTTCTAGTCCGTATACTTCTACCAACCTACTCTTTTACCCTCCTATCCATATCCGACTACTATCTTCTGGGGAAATTGGTGGTCCTGGAACAGAGCAGCATCTTTCGCGACTGATCGTGCTTATGACTATGTTCACGTTGCTGCTGCTTACTGGGCCCTTTACCGTGTGGCGCGTAATTACCCGACCCTTGTTAGCGCTCAAACTTGGCAATGGTACCTGAATCGGGCGGTTTTCACGATCACCACAATGACCGGTGGTCGCGCTGGTTTTGCGAACGACGGACTCATGGGCGAAACCGTGATCCGCTTGCTTCTTAATGATCTTAAACGCGAGGGTTTTACTGCTAATGCGACCCTCGTTGAAAATAGAATGAGGGCCAGAGAAAATATATGGGCTGGAGAGCGATATCCGTGAGTGATTTGAGTAGTCAACATTCTTTGGCCTTCTAAGGATCACCTTCTAAAGATTCGGGTCTGAAATGGCGTGGGATTCGACGGGCCAGGAAGGTGTATATGCATGGGCTACATATTTCAATGACACACAAACTGCGACAAACGCCCTGAACTCTATCCTTGCATATCAACCCCTCATCCCGCATTGGGGATACAATGGCAATGCCCGACGTTACTGGTACGTCTATTCGATGAGGTAACCCTACATACTCTTAATCTCTTTGCGTTTTAGGGACAACGTGTACGGAGGGAAATTGCAACGAATTGAGCGTCAGATCCATCACTATGGCAGTGGTCTGAATGCCCTGCCTTTGATTTCAGCTTTTGAAGCTTCTCCAACTGATTTTTACCTGTTACGTGTGGGGTATGCCGGCCTTAGCGGCCCGCTTTCGAATATAGATCAAGGTGGTTTTGCATCTGCATCATTCCATTCTTTCGCAGATACACTCAAATGGGACGGTTACTCTGGAGATTATGGCCCCAACTTCTCTGGACATTCCATGGGAATCGGAACCTTTATAATCAATCATCCAGACTTCGGATGGCAAGCGTTTGGGGGGAACGTTATATCTACCTCACCAGCCGTCCAAGTGCAGATACGTGACTCTGTCCGTCGTCGTGTCTACATTGCTCCACTTGGGACACTCTTCTCCGTGGATGCTGGCGCTTTTTCCTTAATTTCATATCACCCATCGGCCCAAACAGTGACCGTTACGATAACCGCCATTCCTGACGGCGCAACTTCCGCTGCGAGTGCACCGCATGGCCGTCTGATAATCGAACAAAAGGCCAATCTTCCCGGAGTTACATCTCTCAAACCCACGACAAACTTGGTATTTGATGCCGGGGCGTACAACGTACCTTTTACGTCGGGCTCGGGAACTGTCACGTTGTCAATGTGAGTATCACCGTGGAGTATCTTCGGATGCGGCCATAGCCACTTGTTGGCGTAGGTAGATATCAGTATAGTAACATAGTAACATGAAGTTGTGAGATGTCGTCATTATGCATTAAAACTACGCTGGCCTGTCCTAAGCGCTTTCCTTTTCCACACCCACATCTTCAATATGCTTGGTTTCAACAACGCGTTCCTTGTGGAGTTTATCGGTCAAGTGTGGTCTCCAGTCAGCTGACTTCCATGGCTTGACTCCAGACCGATACAGCTCATCAACCTGGGGTAGCAACACCCACGCAGTCAGTCCCTGTTAAGTTATGATGGTGATGTGCCTTACTTCTTCAAGACTAAGGCCCTTGGTCTCGGGGATGAACAAGTAGACATAAACGTAACCAAAAAGAAGCATGCCGAAAAAGATAAGCAGAATGAGTGGCCCGATGCTGAGGTGCGGGCTCGGTAACTGAACAATACGTAAACAACAGATACGAACCGTTGAGCAATCCTGGGCGCAAAGAAGGACAGGAGGAAATTCCACAACCTAATGAGAATATTTACAGAAAATCCAGACACCAAAAAGGTAGGACTCACCAGTTAGTCGCGCTGCCCAACGCGATACTTTTCGGGCGAACACGAAGAGGGAAAGATTCACCAAGATAAACCCACCTATAAAAGGAAAGTTAGAGTAGAATGAAGGATGTACAGAATAGCAACGCACGGGGTTGGCCCCCAAAAGATTGAGTAGGAGAAAACGTGTAACACAGCAAACGCGATGAGTGTATCACCTGAGATGGAAGGAGAGAGTTTAGTATTAAATAAATCAACAGTGAGCCTAATTACCTCCCCGTTTGTTGCGAGCAGTCAGCAAGGATTCCGATGTGCCAGTTGGTGCAAGTGTTAAGTGCCCAACGAGACCAGCCTGGTATATGATATTCCATCAGTGATAATCAAATGTCTGTCATAGGTTTGAAAACTGACGATGATTGAACAAGCAGCCTCGAGAAGGGCTCCCGTAAGAAGAGACTGTGGGTCCTGTCATCAACTGAAGTTATCTGCAATTGGGCTACTCACGCGACGTCGTCCCCAAGTCTCGATCAAACGCTGCAGAGAAAAATGAGCCACGTTTATTGTCATCGACAAGGAGCCTGACATACAAGTGCAGGAATGGTTCCTACCACAGAAACTGCGCCGAGGATCACTTGAATGACATAAGGCGATAATCTGGATGGAATGAGCATCAACCGTGGAGCGATAATGGAGTCTTACTCTGTTCCTGCGCTCTGGAAGAAAGTATCCCCGTAATAGTCTAGAAATGCCAGTCAAGAAAATCGGCAGTACTATCTGATATGTACGTACAGTAAAAGTTTTGCCCGTTGAGTTGCTGGATAAATTGCAGCATCATACCATTCCCAGTGCGCTTCCATAGATTGTTCCTGGTGGAGAAGCACTCTGCCCATGTCGCCTTGCCTCCCTCATTCTCTGCCTTGATTCCGAAGTCAAGTTCTTCAACGAGTTCCTCAACGAGCGGATCACTCTCAGGGACCCCGTTCAACTCTGCAATCACTATTCGAGCCTCTGCTTCTTTACCAAGTC
The DNA here is from genome assembly GCA_027475525.1 of Macrolepiota albuminosa. NCBI lineage: Eukaryota > Fungi > Basidiomycota > Agaricomycetes > Agaricales > Agaricaceae > Macrolepiota > Macrolepiota albuminosa. The sequence continues at coordinate 1,983,314 of JAMWFC010000046.1, read as the reverse complement.
CCAGGAGATGGCGGCTGAAGAATGCGTCAATCTTTCATGATTATTACATGTTATATCGATGATTTCACATACGGCGACTCTGGAAGAAAGAAAATGCCGGATAGAAGGACTAAGCCCCAAACTAATTGGAGCCCAACAGGCACCCTCCAAGAAGCCGAATTCTTGATGCTGTGAGTCGCAAGATCAAGTATGTAGCTGAGGAATATTCTGCAAAGGTATTCATCAGGTAGGAATAGCAGTCCAACACAGGGATTTCTAAACTCATACCCGATGATGATTTGCAGCTGATAGAGTACTAAAAAAGTACCTCTGAGTGCTTTCGGTGCAGTCTCACCATTGTACAGTGGGACAATCGCTAGAGTTGATCCGTATGCTGAATTAACTACAGAAGAACGATGTTAGGCGCCATACCTGATAATGCGCCTACACCGAGTCCAGCTATAAAGCGACCAATAGTGATCTGGACGATAGAAAATGTTGTACCGGTTTGAACGGCGACTCCAATCGTGAAAATAGCAGCCCAAATGAGGATAGAACCACGACGTCCAAAGCGATCAGATGTAAATGCCTGGGCTAGCGCTCCACTTCGAGACTTTTGAAAAAGAACGCAAGCAGAAAATGAAGTTACATACACGAATGTCCTGAATAAAGACACGCAATGTTAGAGGCCACCTGGAGAAAGTAGTATCTTCCTTACCCAGCAGATAAAAGTGACGTTATGATGGATTGCCTGGAACTCGATAGGAACTTGATCCCATCGGGCCCTATCTCTCCGAAACGATCAATAAAGTCTGGCATGATTAGACATCCCTAATAATCGTAGCATTCAATGCTGATATTTCCTTGAAAGACGGGAAACTGACCGAAATGACACCAATGTCATAACCAAACAAGAAGCCTAAGTATGTATCGAATCTGTGATACCATCTGAAGATAAGTTTCCCTGCGACTCAAGAAGAAACGTTATTGTAATACTGACATGTCCAAACAAACATTAGGCCACAGGCTTACCACCTAAGACAAGGTTTAGAACATGACGTTGAGGCGAATTGTCGACTCGTGATATGCGTACCGAACGCGATGAAAATGGCGAGCTGAATAGCTCTCTTATTGCTAGGTAGCGACCTGGTCATAACCAAAGCACTTCAGATTTAAAACAAATTGGTGCAGAAGATATAGCAAGGAGGTCACACGGTGTCGCGCTTCCCCACAGTTTTAAGGTCGCCTAGAGGCACAAGGTATATCAGGTGATATTACGGTCCGTCAGGCGGTCCGCGTAAAATGATTATACCTAGAATGCAAACAATTCTCGTAAGTTGGTCTATTCCTGACAAGAAATGTACGAACTGAGGGAACCGAGGGGTGCCACTCGCAATGGAATCCATGTGTCTGAATGCGTTGTTCTCGGCGGCCGGCGAGTGAACGCATGGCCAAGAACAGTAACCGTTCTATTTTTCCCCTCCATTCCAAGCGGCAACGACCATTCTATGAGAAAAGTCCAAGTTCGTCAGGGGTTAAACGTCAAGTATTTATCGTGTCGCGAGATCCGGTTTTTAAGCGCGTGCAAACTCTATTTTTGATGAGTCTGACGTCACTAGTTATTGAACACGAATTAAACAGCCAGAATTTCGCAGAAGACATAGTGTACTCAGTCAGCTCTAGATCTGACGAAATCTATAAAATCCAATTCCAGTCGATAGATTCTATACGTAGGTATACCCAGAGCTCTGAGTAACGATTCATATCGCAGGTAGCCACGATCTGATTAGTTTGTGGGTACGTCTTCGACACTCTCGTAGAATTCTTTGATAATACGCTTTTGTGCTTCAATTTGAGTTTCACCCTAGGAGTTCAACGTTCAACATTTATCAAAACTGATCAATTGCAAGTGACAGGTCGCGTGAGACGTACCGAGTTTCCTGAGATCGCTCGTACCACAATATATTTCCTCCCTGTAAGGATATCCTCTGTAACATCACCAAATGCGCTAGAGACAGTGGAAACAAAAGCTTCATGGGATCCGGTCACAAGTGCTCCTGCCTCCTGTGCAATAACGATACCAGCACAGACGTCCCATGGCCAACAGCCAATTTCCCTAACGTTCAATTCGTTACATATGGACTTGTGTCTTACAAAACACTCACCAATAGATGTCTAAACCACCTTGAGCAACCATTGCAAAGTTAAGGGCCGCGCTCCCCATAGACCGCAGTGAGTGGGCCATTTTCCCACCGTTTACGCCCTGTGCGGGGTTGCCTGCGAGGCGAGCGAACGAGCGAGCCTTGGCGTTCATCGTTTCTTCACATCGATCTGAGCCCCACTCCACAGCTATAAAGTTTGTTGCAGATTGTAAAGTATATGAAAGAGTTCTCACATACCAACAACAGCCTTGGAGAGTGAAGGGAGAGGCTTGGGCTCAATTGAAAGGGGTAATTTGAGAGGAGGTGTCGAGCCCCGGGTGAGGTAGGATCCCTGTCCTTTAACACCAGAATACTGTTGACTGCATGAGATACATCAAGCAGGCAGGCGAAGGCGCATACAAGATGGTCCAAAAACGGATTGTAGATGACTCCAAGTACGGGACGGCGTTTGTAAATTAGTCCCAGTGAAACACAAGCAAAGGGGAAACCATGAATAAAGTTCGTGGTTCCATCTGTCACAACCTGTAAACCAATTTCCCTCTGACCCGCACGCGCTTTATCTCACCAATGGGATCGACACAGTATGTAGGTTCATCAGTTAATGGGGGGCGCTCACCAGCAGAGTATGACTCTTCGCCAATACTTTATTGTACCTGTCAGCCAAAAGTCCCAAAAAATGAACCGCACGACATACAATTTGAAGTCAGGATATCGGGCCTTGATCTCTTTCTTCACTAGCTCTTCAACCTTCACATCGTATTCCGTAACTAGATCCACCGCATTCTTCTTTTCGTTGACATTGTCATCAGAGGCCGACTGGATTGCCTGGGATCCTTCGAGAATCAACTTCCCTGCGGTCTTGGCTAGCTGAACAGTGAACTTCAAGATCGATTCAAGATCTGCGCTTGTCAGCTCAATGGAGGTCATGCTGGTAGTGGGAAGAGGTGAAGATATCGGCACGAGGGATCAAATAATGTGCGCGATGAAGGTTGCTTACAGGTCGAAATATCTACGGCCATCAATGAAGTGAGGAAGATAAACAAGGCTCTTATTATATTATAGAAATAGTAGCGAATGTACGTTTCTGTGATCTGACGTCTAAGCGCTAAGCAACGATACATAAGTATGAGTAGATTCGCCAGAGTCAAGTTTTGATAAGGTCGCGAAAAAGATAAGATTAGCCAACGCCTAACCTTCCCACGACCAGTCAGTCGAACGCGCGTCTCGAACACGCAAGCGTTCATTAGTGCTCATCCTTTCCTCATTGTACTCTTCCTAGCCTCTAGTCGACATGTTCTTGACGCGTTCAGAATACGGTTTGTGCTCTTGCCGAAATCGGGTCTTCATACTGAGTCTCCTGGTGCCATAGATCGAGGTGTTAACACATTCTCACCAGAAGGACGTCTCTTTCAAGGTCTTCAGCGAGCCTTCAGAGAATACTTTAGTAATAACAGTGCTGACCATCTTTCTAGTTGAATATGCCATTGAAGCCATCAAGGTATGCCAAAATACAGAGGATTGGGCGCATGTTCTGATTGAACTGTTAACAGTTAGGTTCAACAACCGTCGGCATCCGGACGCCCGAGGGCGTAGTCTTGGCCGTTGAGAAGCGTGTACAATCTCCCCTTCTCGAATCCAGTTCCATTGAAAAGATAATGGAGATCGACACCCACCTTGGCTGCGCCATGTCCGGGCTGACTGCAGACGCCCGCACCATGATTGACCACGCCAGAGTCACGGCGCAAAACCATGCTTTCACATATGACGAACGGATTAAAGTCGAGAGCGTGACGCAAGCTGTGTGTGATCTTGCTTTGAGGTTTGGAGAGAGTGTCCACGATGAGGAGGCAATGATGAGCCGACCATTTGGAGTCGCACTTCTTATTGCAGGAATTGACGAACTAGGTCCTCAACTGTGAGTGCAGCCATTCTTATTCATCTTGTGGAATTAATAACTGGCCCCTGAAGATACCACACTGATCCATCAGGAACCTTCGTACGATACGACGCCAAGGCCATCGGTTCAGGTTCGGAGGCTGCGCAGAGCGAGCTTCAAGATAAATGGCATAAGGTGAGCGTCATTAATCTCTGCGACAGCGTATCTCATCCATTCTGTAGCAAATGACGCTCCGAGAAGCCCACATACTAAATCTGCGTGTATTGAAGCAAGTCATGGAGGAAAAGCTGGATCATCACAACGTGCAGCTAGCACAGGTACGCCCTGTGTTCTTGCTTCTCATGTTCTTCCTGAGCTCATATCACAGGTTACACCAACATCGGGTTTCGAGATACTAGACGAAACAAGATTGAAGGATTTAATTGAGGCTATGTGACCATTCTTCATCTTGCTAAGTACGACTCGGAATGGCATCGATTTATGCATTCTCATCACCGAAGCTTAATTGGAAGCGATGCACGCGGGTCCCACGTACTTACGGGACTGCTGATGTGCAAAACAATCATTTCTGTAACCTTTTTCTGGGATTCCTTTGAACAGCCGTGAGGTGTTAGTACTGTACTCAATACTATCCTTGATTCATTCCATCTATTACAAGCTGGTAGCGAGATTGAATCGGATGTTCCATGACGAGTAACAAACCACATACCTAGCAATCGCCTCAACCTCCACTAAGACATCCTTCGGCAGACGTGCCACCTCAACAGCAGACCGTGCAGGGGTGTGCCCTCCAAAAAACTCAGCATAGATTCCGTTGACAGTAGCGAAGTCGTTCATTGACTTGAGAAACACCTACATCACACGAATAAAACCCATGAAAATGATATCGACACCATCATAGCGAAACTCACAGTGGTTTTCACGACCTTACCGAGCTCAGATCCGCCTGCCTCGATGACGGCTTTGAGGTTAGCGAGGGCCTGGTGGGTTTGTGCTACGACGTCGCCTTCGCCTACGAGCTCACCCTTCGGGTTCAGAGGTATACACCCAGAAAGAAAGAGCAGATCTCCGGCCTTGATAGCTTGTGCGTAGGGGCCGATCGCAGCGGGTGCATCTGGATGAGCACGGGTCAGACCTATCTTACCTGATATAATTTTTGCAATGAAGACTCACTGGGTGTGGAGACAATCTTGAGCGTGGAATGTGTCTGCGTCATTTTGGGGAACGAACAATGAAAGTGTCGCGTTGAGTGAAATGTGGTGTGACCAAGAAGAGCTGCGAGGACTCGGAAAGGCCGATTATAAAGCATGGAGGAATTTTAAAACAGAGACTATCAAAGGGCCACTAGCCCTAGTCGATGTTCAAACTAAGCCTCAGCACGCTCCAGAGTCAAGATTCCAAAGTCGCAGCCAGTGGCGACAGAATTCGGGACAAGTTGGGGCTTTGTCACGGTCCTCGTGGAAACGAGTAAGGGGAAAATGGATATGAAGTATCTACTCCAGTTACGTTTAAGACATTAAGAAAACAACTATGTCCTTTCAGAAGGCGTACTTAATAAGAATATGGGCAACATAACAGTAATGTAGGAGTCACGGAAGTCATATTAAACCAAAAGGCAGTAGTTGATAAGACCGTTAGCATAGGGAATTATATCTACGTGTTAAATAGTGGCAAAAGGAAGGTGCAGATTCCGAGCGTCGCGTATTGAGTAAAATAGATATGGTCCACGAAGGCATCGACAATTACCGATAGGAGAAACGAGCATTGGCGACGATGGGGTAAGGGAAGATTGTACAATGATTAGAATGAACTTATATGTCCATTGATTGAAGGAAGAAGACCGGGAACGGCAGGACAGATGTTGCAAGATTATACGAGCCGCATGTTACGGAGATTCAACCTGATGATGATGTCGCGTACTATGTGGGACGAAGTTAAACTACAAGGAATTACTGCCTTCTAGAAAACGAACACACACCAGTTGAAATAATCATTGTCGTCCTTTGTGTATTGGTGACAGCAGTGAGGTGAACTATTTTCGCCAGATTAAGAACCGTTTGTTTCCAAACAATGAGAAGGACCATCGACGTACTGTACGCTTCACGTTCTTTGTTAGGTGTATAGCTGTGGTGTAAGGCAGCGAACTTATGTCGGAAATCTGCGGCACCATGAGTGGTTATCGTCGTGGACGTCGCTACGATGACATACACCTAGACACGGATTCGTAGTCATTGTTTCTGTTTCCGTAGCTAATCATGTGGTTATTCAGCCTAACACCTGCTTCCAACTTGGCCTAACGCAAAATGGTTGGTGAAAGGTCAGCGGAATATTCAGCATGTCAGATTTTATACCTTTAGAAGGTCGATTTTGTTCAGGAACAACACCAGACTGACGTTTGCGAGCAGCTTATTAGACACAACTTTTTTCCATAAAAGCAGGGAGTCTTCAAGTCTGTTTACACGGGGATCCTATAATCCACAGCACAATGTGAACAGATCGAAGCAGGTCTAAAGATCGTTTTACCTCTGCCAGGACCTGATGGGACACATGATGTACTTGTAAGTAGACAGCTTGACATTGTGAATGGAAATGGAACCGAACCTGATCAAATGCGGAGATGGGCGCTAGGAAGATAATGGCAGTCACTGCAGGAAAAGATGCATCAGTCGGATTTCACGGTGCGGACGACTGCTGATGAACATACCATCGTCAAAGTACGGCGCCCATGCCTGCCGTTGATTCCTGGATCCACCAACATCATAGATACGCCACTGAACTCCCTGATTATTCCCATATGTAACCGAGAAGGTGTGCTCCACGACACCCGTAGTTTTCAGGCGTGCCTTAAGTACATCCGCTAGAAGGCTAGATTAGGTCTAGTCAAGATAGAGATGAGAAGGAAACGGACAGTCAGTGGGAAAATACTTTTTAGCCGTGATTCGTGGAATATCGTCAAGAAAGCTGCTCAAAATGTGTTCATGTTGACCGAATGGAAAAAAAATCTTGGCTCACAAGCCGCTGATTTCCTCAAGTCGTATCCGTCGTTCCCGCAAGCATTGCCTAACCCTGGAATCTTTCCAGAGCTCCTGCATCGCGCCGCCACACGCATTCAGGACATGCACAGGATCGTCTGGATCTTCCCACCATCCCTGGATCTCGCCGGAATTGGGAGTCTTGGGACTTTTTCCCTTCCCGCTGAAATTAACTCGTTTCCAGCTCGAGTGAGCATGAACAGTCACTTCCTTCCGTCTAGATTTACTGGCAATCGGATTCAGTGTAAAATCGTGGCCATAACTCAAACTCATGTCATTTGGTGGAGAGATCGGGGAAGCGGAGAAGGAACTTGATTGAGGAATAGATATTGTGCGTGTAGGGCGAGTACCATTCATCGGCAAGGTAGAGTAATAATCCTGATAGCTATTGTTGTGGCCATGTCCATTGAAAGACTGTGTAAGACGCGTAGGTTCCCCCTCGCCAGACGACGAAAGCAGATGGGTCAGGCGATCTTCGAGGCCAGCGAGTGGTGCCAAACGGGTACGGTAAGAATCGTAGTTTGGAACCCGTGTACCACTTATAGCTGAAGGTGGACGCCCACTCGAAGTGATAATAACAGAAGCTGTCTCTAAATCGTCGTCATCATGGTCGTCAATGTTATCTGTGTCTGGACTAAGTGCTTCCAATATTCTAATCGCATGGAGAAGCAACAATAAATAGGAATAGGAATATATAATCTGTACGAGGTACTTACTTCGTTATAGACCTGACAAGATTTAAGTAGATTACGGTTCGCCACGCCATTCGCTCGGCACGAAAGACTGCAGGTGCATGAAGAAGTTGGAATTCTAGAATGTTGGTATGTTAGCTGCCAAATTTAACATTTCAGGGACCAATTTATTGAGCACATGAACGCCGGAGCCCTTGCCCTTGCACTCGTCATGAAGGATACACCATTTCCACTTGTCTCGATCCTAGAATGCAAGGGCTGGTGTAGGATAAGGCTGAGTATTAACATGAGTAGAAGAACAAAAACATACGATGCTGGGAGCAACTTACAAGAGACTCAATCAATCGATACGGACAAGGGCCATTTCTATGCCACAGGAGCAAGTATTCGGCCACTCGACAAAACGGAACAAGATGAAAGGCAAGTCAAGAGAGAAACTCACGTTTCAAAGTCGTGCTTTTTCCAGATTCAGACTGGCCGAGAAGTAGAACATTAACGTCTGCTTTGGCCCTCTTTTTCTGAGCACGTTCTTTCCTAATCATCTCATCTATGCCTTCGCTGACCCTCCTAGCTTCAGTTTCAGCCCTTATACGAACCTCGCGCTGGATTGGGGACTCGTCAAGCGGTGGAAGGAGGGCGGCGGCAAGTGGATCAGACAGAGAGCGCCGCCGCCTTGAGCTGTATGGCTCTGGCCTAGTAGTTTTCATGGGGCTAAGGACAGGAAGGTAGATACAGCCAGAAAGACAGGAAAAGGATAAATGTAGAAAGTGATACAAAATAAATACGAGCCAGCCGCTGGAGCAAAAGAAATCCAAGGCTTCCTGAGAAAGCTTCCATTTCGCACAATTGGTGACACGTGATTGGTCGTTATCGAGATCCCTGATCCTTGAGGTTACCTAATCCCCTTCTTTCTTACCCGTTCGACAATCCTCAGTGCTTTTTTAAACCGCACGTCCCACAACGCGTCTCTTTTTTCAAGTCTCCTGGCTATCGAATGCTGGGCAGTAAAGAGTCTGGCTATCGTCTTAAAAGCTTGGCTCACTTGATCACATAGTTGTGCCGTTTCTGTGGAAATTTCCAACAATTCACTAGCCAACTTGTGCTTAGAATAGAAGATAGAAGCTTAGTAGCTAGAGCAAGGTATTGTGGCTCTTCCGTGATCACTGGAGTGGTCGGACTTCCGGAGGTTTCCGTGCGAGAAATGCTTTTCATGTTGTAGTGCTCTTCTTTCACTCGTTATACGAGCTATGATCCGACTTCTATCCGGAATGCGTTATTGAATGATGCAGATTTAAGACGTACTTTAGTTCTTCGTACCTATGGCTAAATTCTTCTCCGGCGTCTCTTCATTATATCTCCAATCTAATAAAGATCTATCGTACCCGCGTCATGTGGTCTTGTGACGTTCACTGCGATTCTACGAGAAGTGTGTACGTACCCTTTGCGAACCCCTTTTGTCAATGGGTTTTTCTTAGAGAAGCACTCAAAAATCCTTCCACAGAGCAATTCTGTACCTCCTGTAGGCAATCTTCGGCTTCATCCTTGATACTTTGGTGATCTTCCATATTTGGATTTATATACCAACTAGACTACCATCATACCCAGTGCTCTCCACTACTCGTACTGAGTCATCAGTTTGTCAGTGAGTTGCCCAGTCGAAAGCTACCTTTCGTATTTGACAGATAGACAGGTGCATTGAGATAAAGGAATCAAACATTGCTCATCATAGATAATCTCCTCTCGTCCGCGCGATACTCGGTAGCTTTGAGCATGTGCATAAAACGGTTTGGCCATTATTGCTACACTTCCTTCCTCATACTGGGCCCCGTTTGCGTTTGACTCGCATATCATAGCACTGTGTTGATGTGCACTTTTGATGACTTAATCGGCTGGAAACCGTCAATATTCCAATTTGTTTGTAACCAGATCTGTTGCCTTGGGCCTACAGCATTATGTCACTGGGACAACTGATGAAAGATATCTGGGTGTCAAGTTGCCCGTTCTTCACTTTCTTCTTTTTTCCTTTTTACTTTACTCTCTTTTTTGCGTCATTCGTTCTACATGGCTCCTTCATCCGCGTCCTGGTGGCGGCAAGTCCGTGCAGTGGACAATTCTGCAAAATCCGTTGACGGTAAGTCCCCTTATACATCTATCTCATCTATACACAGTTTCCCTGGTGTATTCCGAAACTATCCTTCGCTTTTGTCTTTGGACTCGTCTTACTCAGTTCACGCAGGCTCTCAGAAAGCGGGCGATGATGATCCCACGCAGGGTAAATTACAGAAGGCGCAGGGGGATAGTGCCAAGAATGATGCTTGTGAGTTCTATATCCGTGAATAGCTTGGGTACTATGATTCTATCTCCAGCCCTGAAAACATCGAATAACAAAGATAATTCTGGTGAAGATATCACGAGCAATCAGTCCAAAACTGCTGGGAGCGGAGAAGGTTTTTATGACCTCCAACTTTTTCCGTATCTAGCTGAATATCTGACACGTCCTGCTCCAGCCCGGAATACTTCGAATATCAATCACGATGGTAGCGGTGATAAGTCCAATCAATCAAAGCCCGCTGTGAATGAACAAGGTCCATGTGAACCTTATCTTTCCCGTTGCTATTTTTCTTCCCTGATACTGATGGTTTCGGCATCAGATCCACCAAAAAGCAATGACGGGAGTGGAGCTCTTCAGTCGAATCAATCCAAGCCTATTGTGAATGGGCAAGGTCCTCGTGAGTCTTAACTTTTCCTATTGCTCAAATTTTCCTCAAATATTCAAATTCCAGCATCTACATTACAGGAAAGCAATAATGGGGATAAAGAGGGTTCTCTGAATGGAAACAGCTCTTGTGAGTTATATTTACTATATTTCATCCCCCAATACTTATCGTACTTAGTCCCGAAACCATCAAACAATAAGCAAGGGGATGACGGTGGTCAGTCAAACCAACCTAAGACCCCTGTCAATAGCAACGCTCCTGGTGAGTTGCATTTTCAGGATTTTCATCGTATAATTCTCATTGCTTCCAGTCCCGAAACCGTCGAGCGACAATATCAATGGTGGTGAGTCCGACCAACCCTCATGTTCACTATCACTACTTCTATTTGAAATCAAATCATTCTCCCCAGTTCCGGATCCGTTGAACGACAAGAACGGTGGTAACAGTGAGAGTCATCCTTGTGAGTCTCATTGCTCCTGGCAATATCCTTCATTTCTTAATGCTAAATAACCCAGCCTCTAACCCACCAAACAACAGCAGTGGGAGTGGCAGAAATCATTCTCGTAAATTTCTGTTTTTTATGCAGTATTCTCTCTTGAAAACTCGCTGTCACCAGTTCCGAGTCCGCCGAACGACAACGAAGGCGGTCCTGGTGCTTGCAAGTCTCATTTCTTTTGTCACCATCCTTTACAATTACCAAATGTCCCAGCCTCGACTCAACCAATCGGCGACGGTAGGAATCATACTCGTGAGTTTTAACTTCGCTATTAGTGTCTCTCTTAAAGCTCGATGTCCCCAGATCTGAGTTCATCGTCCGAGAGCAAAGGAGGTAGAAGTCATTCCCTCCGTCATCATCTTTGATCCTTCTTACTCGATATTCTAGCCCATATTCCACCGAAAATCGGTCAACACTCTCGTGAGTTCCATTTTTCGATCAGTGATTTCTTCTTAGAAACTCGCTGTCCCCAGCTCCAAATTCGTCGGACGATGGCAATGGCGGTAGTCCCATTTCCTCTTATTATCCTATCCTTTTAATACTATATCTCACAGCCTCAAGTCCACCAAACAACAATGGTGTAAAACCTTCTTGTGAATTTAATTTTTTCCATGAGTATTTCCTGCAAAAATCTCACTGTCCGCAGCTTCGAATCCGTCGAATGATAACCAAGGCGATAATGGCGGAAATAATACTTGTGAATTCCTTCTGTCAAAACCTCCATTCTACGTACTAAATGTCCTAGCCTCTAGTTCACCACATAGCAATGGTGGGAGTAATTCTTGTGAGTTTTTACTTGTGTTATCAGTTTTTTCTCTCCAAACTCAATGTACTAAAGCTTCGAGTTCATCAAAAGACAGCGAAGGTTGTCGTCCTATTTCTTCTGTCACCATCCTTGATCCCTTACCACTTAACGTCCAGCTTCGAGTCCATCAAACAATAATGGTGGGGATCATTCTCGTAAGTCTTATTCTTACTATCGGCGAGACCTCTTGAAACTCGTTGTCCTCCGGCTTCGTATCCATCAGACAACAGTAAAGGTAGTGGTAATGATGGTCGTGAGTTCGTGTATTCCGTCATTGCCCTTTATTCTTAGTCTTCGATGTCCCAGCCTCGAGTACATCAAATAATGGCGGGAGTCACTCTTGTAAATTTCGTTTTTGCTGCAATACCTTCTCTTAAAATTTGCTCTTCCCAGCTTCGAATTCGTCACACGACAACAACAAGGGCGGTGACGGTAGAAATCCTCCTGGTGAGTTCCATTTCTTCTGTAACTGAACTTATTGTGCATTTTCAACGTCCCAGCCTCAAGTCCACCAAAAAACAACGGTGGGAATCGTCCCTTTCATCATTGTTTGTCGTTAATGCTAGATGTCAGCTCCTGATCCATCGAATAATAACAACAGTAACGGAGAGAGTCGTCCTTGTCAGTTTGATTTTCTCGTCGTTCTTCTATAACTGAACTTATTATGCATTCTCAACGTCCCAGCCTCGAGTCCACCAAAAAACAATGGTGGGAATCGTCCCTTTCATCATTGTTTGTCGTTAATGCTAGATGTCAGCTCCTGATCCATCAAACAATAACAACAGTAACGGAGAGAGTCATCCTTGTCAGTTTAATTTTCTCGCCGCTATTTTTTCTCGCTACTCACTGTCCTCAGCCTCGAGTTCATCGAATAGCAAGAATGGTGTACCTTCTAACAATGGAAAGGGGAAAGGTGAGTTTCATTGGTTGACCACAGGAGACTGAGGATTTGTTCGATGACCCATTCACAGTAATACCTGATCCTTCACCACCTTCACCACAGAGCGTCGCTTCCGCCTCCCCTTCACACAGTATGATGTCAGATGATAATGTCGTCGTCGACGAAATTGGACCATCCGCTGCTTTGTCTGGATCAATGTAATCTCTTTTTTATCATTCGTGTTATTTGTGCTTTTATCAAGCTCTTTTTCAGGAGTCCTGGGGAAGGTGCATCTAGGGCCACTGCTGTGCCTGATTTAGCGACAAGCATGTCATTGTCATTCTGGACGACCACCATGATAACGACCTCTGCGTCGACCTTTACGGAACTGGACGGTCAATCTACTACTTCGACGTCTACCCTATACATTACAAAGACTTCATCCACTCTGGTTCCCGTGAACACTATGAACGCTACTAGTACCCTTGTTAGCTCATCAAGGTAAAGGTTTTATGAACCCTTCATATCACGCGGCTGACCACTTTCATACCTTTGATATCTGTAGGACATCTTCAAATAAAGGAGCCTTAGTCGGTGGTTTTGTTGGCGCTGCTATCTTTGTACTTGCCACCGCTATTTTTGGTTGGTGCTTTATACGTCGTCGCCGTCGCCGCCAGGAGACCCTTAACCGCTCTCTTGCTGCGACTCAAGAGTCCTTATTCACCGAAACCTTTCCCTCTGGCTTGTCTTCCATGGTTCCCTCTTCCGCTATGATGCCTCCCAGCAAGTCTATATCTCCGGCCTCGCACTCCTACATGAGCCGGACTAGTGTGTCAGAAGTTCCCATGTCCATGTCTGGCCCCTTTACCCCCCAGGCTCGTGTCATCTCCCCCAGCAGCATGCGTAAGAAGCCTGTGCCATACATCGATGTTCCTATCTCGCACTCAAGATCAATCTCCTTCCTTGCCGTGACGGGTCTCAACCCTGAAGAGAAGACGACTGATCCCTTTGCTGATCCTGGACCTAGCTCAGCGTCAGGGTCATTGAGAAATCCATTCGATGATCCCGTGGACGTTCCTAAGCTAGCTGTACCGCCTGCCTCGTCTGCAGAGCGGAGATTCTCTGATGCATCGGTTACCTCTGTCACTTCTACCGGCTCACCAAAGCAGGCGAGTATCTTTTTCGTTTTCTGTATAATGAGAATTGACCTTGAATTATTTAAAGTATGGCATCGCCCTCTAGGTAGTGGTTTAGGTGATACTTTCTTTCCTTTCGAACAATGTTTGGGCAGACCATTTCTCTATGTCAGCTTAAATACCCACGTTTCTCTTTCTCTCGTCCAGAAGCTGATGACTTTGTTACATCTACTTGAAGTATCTGACAACAAGAATCTGTAACGCGAGATGAGCTGTTATGATGTAGTAGGTGGACAAGGACATATCCAGTACGAATACAACATATTTGTCCAGCAGTTTGGTGTTATCATTCTGCTCGGCACAAGATTTTGTCATTAGATATATGCCCATGTGCAACAACTGACAACTGTAAATGTCAACAAATCTTCTTTGACCCATATCTCATTCTAAATGGAACATTGTTTTACTCATGTTGAACGAACATTCGATGGAACGTGAACATAAATGCTGAGAAATCGGAGTACCGGTCACCATGAGAAACTTGATTTTGACATCCATGTTCCATACTTACTTTTAATACCGTGCCTAGCTCACCTGTATGGAAGAACATTCACGCCTAGATGCGATGGTCCCATCTCAGTTGAGATCGTGACGCGTGTGAAATGCATCTGATGGATCATATATATAAATAGTGGTGTCGAACTTGGAAATTACAGTGCTGCACAAAGGCTGTGAACCAACCCCAGATTGATGCGATGGTTTCTCGAAGATTGAGATATACAGATTCTCTTGCAAGATCCGAGGAAGGGTCATACAACGCAAGACTACTGCGGAGGTGTAGAGACGGACCATGCGACATCACGAGGGAAGTAGCAGGAACACATTTCTAGAATGCTCAGAAAGATGGGGATAGTGCGTATCAGGAAGGGTCTTGAAATTAAGGTTCTAAAGTTGCTTGCCAGCCGGTCCTGTAGAGAAACAATAGGCGATCACTGTCTTTGGATAATCAAATGACTGTATGTGAGTCTACCGATTCTGTAAGAGGGCGAGACCACAATATCGCTGATTTTATTGTACATGTATGTTTTTTCTCACAAGGTGCTAAACAATGAAACTCATGATCAGGAAGTTAACCTCACAATGTCAAATAGTACTCAAAAATCGTCACTCCTAGCATCGTCCAAGATTCCTGCCACTAGCATGTCCTGTATAAAACCCTTAATATCCATACCTCTTTCTTCCTTTAACAGTTCGTACTGCCGCCACGCGTATTCCCATAGCTGGCGAACAAGTTCTGCATCGCGTAGTCGAAAATGATCAAAAGTGACATCAATACGTGAAGAGTAGAGGGTTAAGGCCGATGCAGGGTCATATATTGTTTTAGTGAGGGCGAAGGGAAAGGAGAGGAAGGCTTTGAGGACAAAGAGCGGTTTGTTAAGGAATCTGACAAGTAGATGAGTTAAGAAAAGTATTTGAAGGAGATACTTGCTGGAGGAGATAAACGAGCCAAGATGGTTTTTTTCGAGCGGGATTCTCAAACGAAGGATGGGGGGCAAGGACCCAGCTACAATCCAGCGCGACCAACACGAAAGTTTCATTGTCGTATTTTGGATCCCAGGAGCGTCGAAGCTGGGCATTAACAGAGCCAAAGTAATACAACCTCTGTTGAGCACCTTGCATATGCCATCCTGACGCATTCAGCGTAGCCACGGACTCATCACTATTTGTTGAACTCATGTCTTCCATAACTGGACTGGGTTCTGAGCTGTCAAGCTGGCAACTTTTGCCGTATGCCGCATCATCAAGCTCCGCATCATTCACATCCCTTCGCGTACTACGTGTGCGTAATATGACTTGTGTTTTGAAGTCGTCCAATCTGAGATACTTGCCATTAAGGACTGTCCTTATGAGATTCTGACGCATGATTTGTAGCCAGGTAGGAGTCATCTGCGACCGAGGAATGTGGGCTCTAAGATCGTGTAATATGACGCTGATGAAGGTCTCAGGTGCAACGGGCAAGAGATGAACTTGCACATGAATTTTAGACATTGAAACGTGATGGCGGGGGTCAAAATAGTCATACTCGTATATTGTCGCAGTCAAGAAGGTCATGTTAGGTATTCTGGGAAGTCGAAGGCACACTTGAAGGTGGGAAGCCGAGATAGAAACGGTGTTGGTCGAGTAAGACAGACCATAAAGAGAAAGAGAGAGGGATAGTCGAAATTTGGCGCTGCGGACACAAAGACGGTGACCAGATACGCAGAGAGAGATCAGCACAGAAAGAAAGATGATACACAGAAGGAATAGACTGGTTGTCCAGTGTGGAATGTGGAGAAGAGCCATGGTGATGACATCATGGGCGCAGAGAAAGGAAGGACGACGCGTTATTTGCGTGTGCTTGGCGAACGATCTTTCTATGGACGAATACGAAGCGCACTTGACTCGTCTCTCGTTGCCCGCCCTGCTTGCTGAGCCAGGTGTCCTCCAGACCCAAGCGCATCATCTGACATCTAGCCTCACATCTCTTACCCACTCGTCATACCCTACATTTCTCTCTCTCCACCAAACAACCACTGCGCTTTCCACGTCCCTTTCATCTCTTTCCTCATCTCTGTCCAACCTCATTGAGACATCCTTACCAGGCCTGCAAGATGCCACTGCAGCATGGAATACAAGAACCACTGATGCACTTCGTGAACGTTCCAAAGCACGTCTGGTGCTAGACCACCATGACAAGATAAAGGACCTTCTCGACATCCCCATATTCATCGATTCGTGTGTCCGTAACGGGTACTTTCAGGAGGCACTTGCTCTTTCAAATCACGTCAGTGCAATGGCCGCGCGAATAGGCGCGCCGTCAATCATTGCGTCTGTACATGCAGAGGTAGAAGTAGCAATTGCTCAGATGCTAGTTGTTCTACTTGGAACACTCAATGAACCAGGTCGCAAGTTGCCTGCGCTATGGAAAGCGGTTAACTTTCTGCGAAAGATGGAAGCCTTTGCACCGGGAAAGGACAAGTATGAACATGGGATACCTAGTCTGATCACGGACGACGAAGCCTCAGGCGAAGAAATGCTCGCCCTAGCTTTTCTTTCTGGCCGCTTATCATGCCTAACTTCCGCATTAGACCCAATAAGCCGCGACATCCATCGCCTGACAGACTCCCTATCTACAGATGAGTCTTCTTCGGGCATACCTAAACTATCCGACCGTGACAAGGAAGACATCACTCGCTCTCTGAAAAAGTATATCGACGTGTGGCGAGAAGGCGCGTACGATATACTCACACAATACTCCACCATCTTCCTTGAACAGCAACAACACCCACCTTTAACTTCACCTACACCAGCCTCAAAGTCACCTTTACACCAACGACGTTCATCTGTCCAACTTTCACCCAAACTTCAGCCCTCAACTCGCATCCCCGCACTTTCTCTTCTACCTCTTCTATCCCCACACCTTCTTTCCTATCTCTTTCCTGTTCTTGAGTCTACATTACCACTACTTCCCCTACCGCTTCTCTCGTCAATCCTTACCCAACTTACATACTGCGCAACCGCATTCACTCGTATCGGGCTCGACTTCCGCGGTCTTGTCGGGACCCTTGGCAGTTCCGCCATCGCCGGCTCAGTCCGGCACAGTTTACAGGACATTGAGCTTCCCATGTCCTCCGACAATAGCGACACAAAGTCAGGTAAAGTTCGATCGTTACCAGACAGGAGGAGACCCTCTGAATGGCTTGTGGCGTCATCTGCTGTTGATGCTCCTCCGGCTCCCATACAGACCCAGACGCCCCCTCATATACCCCCTCAGATGCTCGCAACATACCCTCCCTTAGCAAAGTATACTAATGCTTTGCTGGGTGTTTTGAATGCACTGCGACTTCTTGCGCCCGTAGGGATCATGTACGAACTCGTTGGAATACTTGACGGGACCCTTGGAAGGGCGGGGGAGGAGCTATCAGAGTACCTAAAGGGGTTTGTTAGGAATGACAAGGATGAGAACGAAGCTAAAGTTTCACGAGCGGTGGGGGACGCATACTTCAAGGTATTAGTTCCGTTTATCAAGCGGGCACTGGTAGAGGGCGTGTATGGTGTGGATATCGGTAAACTTGGGGAAGTTGGAGGTGAGGGTCAGGAGAAATTAAGGGAAGTTCGGGAGAGGTGGGAGGACGTTGCCAGTGCGTGAATCGTGGTGGTTGGAGGTGATTTTTTGAACTCTACAGGCTTACCACATTGGCTTAGGTTGAGGGCAGGGGGAGACGGGTGACAGGCATGGTTCGAATGCTAATATTCCACCAATCAATGGGTCAGAGTGAGATATTCTATCTGAAGAGGCAGGAAAAAATTATTGTCTTCGGTTCAACATTGACCTTTGGATCGAACAATTGATGGTTTACCTGAACCGCGCTGTAGAACTGCGGTGTTAGATTTACGGTGGAGTCTATGCATGGACCATGTCTTATACTACATACACTTTGTTGGAACTAGTAAACACGTAAGTTTTTTTTTTTTTTTTTTTTTTTTTTTTTTTTTTTTTTTTTTTTTTTTGGAGTAGCGTTTAAGTTAGCTAGGGGGCCGACGCCCTTGGCGAGGCTCCTAGCCCGCTGTGCTGCGCACCTGGAATTTAAACCAGGTTCATCTGCTTGAGAGGCAGCTTGATATGTTCTCCGCGAGGAAATGCCTTTACGCACACGTGTGGGACTAAGGTCCTCAGAGCTTTCTATCCTACCCCGTTTCTCCTCTCTGGACCACTACCCACTAAAACCCCGCTTTCCGCATCTCTCTCTGTTTCCTTTAGTTCAGCCAAATCCACGACCCCTGTGTCCTCCCATGTTTCTATAACCACCTTTGGGAGGATGGCTTTCTTTCCTAATTTTCTATTTGTCATTTTCACATCCAGCTCAGCCCTTTCCAGGAGGGCCTTATTCCACCTATGTATAATCTCGAGCCCGGTGTGGGGGTTATTGTTGTTGTTTATCACTCTCTCACATCTAACTATCCATATGAAGTACGCTGCTTCAAGTATAAGTAATTTGTTCAAGCGGGTTAGCCCCGGTGAGAAAGTTCCTTCGCTGTCTTTTATCTTCGTCAGTGGGCTACTCAGTATCGTGGCGAGGCTTTGTTTGGCGAGTGTTGATCCTGTTTTACTTCTCCAGACTCGTCTTACTGCTTCCCAAACTAACTCTTGGCCAACGCAAGAGCACTCGGATAGTATATGCTCCATTGATTCTTCCATATCATCATGGCTGCATAAATGCCGTGTTTTGAGTTCCGGGGGCATTGTTGAGCGATTCCAGTAGGAGCCCACCTTATAGGCATCATGCATGCATTTCCACAGGAAAACTCTCATTGTTTTCGATATGTCCGAGTCACGTAGGCTAGACCAGATTTGTTTCTCACATGGGAAACTTTTATTTACAGTGAATACCGATCTTTTCACATCCTCAATGACCTTCCTTGTCCTTGTACGGGTGGCGGGGGGGGCTTCTTGCTTTATCGTTTTGTAAGCTATAGCTTGGGTTATTTTCGAGAGTTTGGCCCCTGTTAAGTGCAATTCCGTCGGTATTGGGGGGAGTACTAGTAGCCTTTCATTGTTGAGTGCTGACCTTGCCAGACATTCCGCTGCTATTTCCTCTTCTGCATATGGGGATTCCTTGATATCTTGGAATGAGATCAGAGCTCTGTGCATCCTGAGACGTCCCATCGTTGTTCTCAAAAGGCCTGCATTTTTGGTGCCTAGGAATCCTCTATCTTCCTTTTCTTGTAGGTCCTCAGTCATTGTTGCCAAATCTACTTGTGACCGAATTTTGACCTCTAAAGGTGTTTTGATGCCCGCTCTCATGGAAGTTAGCAACACGGCCAGTAGGATTCCTCCTCCCTGTTCTAGACCTTCCGCCGACCACTTTCCTTTAGAATTTAGGTCTGCTCGATTTTCGAAAGCTACTCCTACTCCTATTTGCATTGGGCCTCTCTCTCTTCCCGTACTGCCTTTGCTCTTGACAAACGCCCTCAGCGGGGGGCCGGTGGGGCAAGTCTGGGTCCTAGGTTTGTATACACTGTTATATACAGGGCCGGTCGTGAAGATTCGGAAGATATCAGCCAGGGGGCCTTCGGTTGCTAGTCGAGCATCGAATACTATATCATTGCTGTTGAGCTCGCCACCATCTGTTGCATGCCATTCACCAATCTATCGTCAGGTTGTTCCGCTCTTGGGTCCCATTTCTCTGGGAGTGTGCTCAGCAGGCTCCCGGCTCATTCACCAATCTATCGTCAGGTTGTTCCGCTCTTGGGTCCCATTTCTCTGGGAGTGTGCTCAGCAGGCTCCCGGCTTTCGTCACGCACGAATTCGGATGTTTGCACCCTACCGAGTTTTCTATTTCCATACAATCGGTGCACTCGCAGTCGTCAGCTTCAAGGTGGTTGACATCCTGTATTCTTGTTGCCAGTATTTCGGCATCTCCTACTAGGAACACTTTGTGCTTACTCTTAAGACACTCCGCTGCCTTTCCCTGTTCATTTTTCTAAGACTCGGGCTGGCCGCTGTGTGGTACCATATGGGCATCTCTCGCATGATGCTCCGACTACCCTGTTCATTTTTCTAAGACTCGGGCTGGCCGCTGTGTGGTACCATATGGGCATCTCTCGCATGATGCTCCGACTAAAAGCAAGGCCTTCCGGTCTCACGTTAAATTCGGTCGCCACCTTGAATAGGCTAGCTATGTCCGGGCTTGCTTCCCCTCGCTCCGTAACTTTTGTCTTCCACGATTGTAGAAAGGGGGACACTTTTACCCTATCATCCACTTTTTCTTCAATTTTTGGGACGTTCTTTGCCATTAGGGCGTCGGCCACTTTAGCCCACATTGGGCGTTCTGGTCCAAATCTCAGGTAAGACTTCAGCCAAATGATATTTATTGCTTTGTTCCGTGTTTTGATATCAACCAGGGCTCTTCCGCCTCTGTTGAAAGGCTCAAATAGGGTCTTCTCATTTACTAATGGGCTCTTTCCGGCCCACATAAACTTCACCGCTCTTTTTGCCAGCAATTTCTCGGTGAGTGGCGACATACCTTGGACCTGCGCCAGATACTGAGACATCCCAGCTATTACCATCTGTGCTATTAGTCGCCGGCCCTCCATAGTGGGACGACTTTTACCCCAATTTTCGAGACTTTTGTCGATCTTCTCCAGAACACTAGCCCAAGGAGCATTCAGATCTGCAGTGTTCCCGTACCATGCGCCTAGGATTCGTACTAGGGAACCCTCCTCAGCTATCCTTATATGGTTTGGTATCGTTGGGCCTCCTGGCCTTGACCGTCTTTCTCTTATTACCATTTCTCTGTATTCTAGTGTGCCAATTAGTATTATTTCTGTTTTATTTATGTTAAAGTTCGCTCCTGAAGCGGTGCACCAGTCATCTAGGATGGGGTTTAGTTTCTCTAAATCGTCCTCCATAGATAAGAACGTCGTTGTATCATCAGCGAATAGATTTGCGATTAGCTTCTCCGCCTGACCCGGGATGTTGTAACCTTTTAGTTGAGAATCTCTGAGTGATGCCGCCAGAGGCTCAATTGCGAGGTCGAATAGCAGGCACGATAGTGGGTCTCCTTGTCTCACCCCCCTTGTTACTTTCCATGGAGAACTCATAACACCGTTAATCATTATCCTTGTTTTAGCATTCTTGTATAGGGATTTTACTATGTTGATAAAAGATTGAGGTATGCCAAAGGTATCTAGTGATCTCCAGAGATAGTCGTGCTCAATTCTGTCATAGGCTTTTTCCTGGTCTAGAGCCACAATGAGCCCATTCTGCTCCTCTGCTTCGGCGTACTGCATCATCATTCTTATTAGCTTCGTCTGGTCCGCTATACTCCTCCCTGGAATGAACCCTGCTTGGCTCGGGTGGATCAGATCTCCTATTATTACAGCCAGGCGGGTGGACATAGCCTTAGTGAAGATTTTTTAGTCCGTATTCAGGCACGTTATTGGTCTATAGTTTGCGATATCCGATCTGTCGTTTTTCTTGTAAAGTGGACACATCCACCCCTCTGCAAACTCTGAGTCGTCTGCTATGCCATGGATTTGTATATCTTCACACATTAACTGTAGCAATTCTATTATGTTACACGTCGTCTTTTGAGAACCTCCCCTCTGGTTCTGTCTGGAGTCATTGTTGAACTTATCATTAAACGACTTCCAGAATTCGTAGGGGATCCCGTCAGGGCCTGGAGCTGAGCTGTTGTTAGATCTCTTCAGTGCTGTTAACAGCTCCTTGGTGTTGATAGCCTCGTCCAGTTCTTCTTTCTGGCCTTCTGTGGTGCGCGCTCTTATTGCACCCAGGACCTTTACGGTTTTCTCTTCTCGTTCTTGTTCCGTGACAGCCTTCCTTTTATACTGTATATTTTCATGGTAATTCCTGGCCATTTCCGCCATTTTTATTGAGTTGCTTTTGTAATTTGGGGTGTCCGGGTTGTGGTCATTCTTCTTCAGAGCATAGATTAGGTCTCTGGGTAACGTTTGCTTACCGGACGTCGTCCAGAATTTACACATAGTTTCTCCTTCCAGCCTGTTCTTTATAGCGATCTTTTCTCGTTTCATCATATGGTACTCTCTTTCCAAGGATTCTAGGCTTTTTGTCCTGTCCTTGATAATACTTCTTTTTTCTATTTCATCCAATCCTGGGTCGTCCAGTCTCTTGTCTAAATCGGCTTCCATCAGCTTCTTTTCCATCAAGAATTTTGGAACTATGGATTTCTCTCTCTCTTTCGCGAACTCTAGCAGGTCTTTTTTCCAGCTCATGTAAATTGTCTGTGGGTTTACTTCTGGGGATCTGCTATTTCCCAGACCCTTGATCCTGCTGATCGCTGCCGCTCCGTTCTCGATTGCATGCTTCCTGAACTTTTCGTCGCGTATTATGTGGCTTTTCATTGTCCATCTTCCCTTGCCAATAATGGGGGCGTCGGCGTGCGAGAGCCTCACTGTTGTGAGCTTGTGGTCGGTTCCTGGGACTCCGGTGGGTTCTATTTTCCATTCTCGTGACGAGACGTTGAGTGGGTCAGTCATATAAATCCTGTCGATTCTCGACATAGATGAGGTTGCTTCCTGGAGGAAGGAGAAGGTTTTTTTTGTGGGGTAAGCATCTCGCCAGGCATCTCTCAGATACAGGGTTTGTTTTAGGTTGTCAAGTGCTTCGATCGCTTCTTCAGGGTCTCCTCTCGCGGGTGACCTGTCCTGAGAACACTCCGTCATGTTGAAATCCCCGGCCATAATGTCGACCTTACACGAGGGGTTCCTCATGAAGACGGTGTTCAGTCTGGTCCAAAAAGTGCTATTCTCTTCACCGTCGCTCTCCGTTACGTTTGGTGCATACACCGTAAGGACATTTATAACCTCATTTTTGTGCCAGTTCACGGTTATCAAAATTGCTTTACCTGGTATAATTACCGTCATCTTTGCACCTTGAACATTCATTAAGTTGCGATTGAGAACTACAGCTACCCCTCCTTTACCGGTTGGGTTTTCTGGGTCTGGTGAGTGCAGGACTACTAGTCTTTTCCCAAAAAGTTTCTCGATTTCCTCTTTCCGTTCATCCGAGAGGTGTGCCTCTTGAATTGCAAGTATGCCTATTTTCTTGTCCCTTATAACTTGATTTATGTGGAACCATTTGTTGTCCGACCTCAATGATCCGGCTGTTCTATAGCCTCGGATATTAAGGGTTCCTATTGTGATGTTGGCCTTTGTGTGTTTGGAGGACAGTCGGTTTATTGCAGGGGTGGCACTGGTGACTCTCCTATTAGTTGAGTACTCGGGTAATACAGGTGCCCTATGGCCGTTTTGGTTTGCAGGTGTGCGGGTATTGTGTTCGGAAGGCTCTCCATTTCCATTTCCTGCTTGTGTATTCCTCCTTGTGCGATCGCTCTGACTACTTGCGGCCATATCATAGTTGGGTTGTCCATCCCCAAGCGGATTGAGTTGGACATGGGTAGCGTTTGTGGATCCACCTCCGTACTCCTCGTTTCCAGTATCTAGGACCGGAGTGGTGGCAGACTCTCTTGGTCCTCCGGGAACGAGGAGGCGCGTTCCATTGCCATGTGTTGTTATACCGTGGTTTGTAAAATTTAAGTTGGGAGTGGTTGGTAAGACTTACCGAGTAGCCAACCATGCTATCTCGGGGTGAGCACATTTCCCAAGCGCTCAGGGGGGACGTTGCCTCGAGGTTTTAGGCATCTAGGTGGGGCTAGATGCGGAGGACTCTTAGCTTAAGCAGGACTGCTGCACGGCACCTTCCTCTACTTTTTGTAGACTGCCGTTTTTGTCTTACGACACAGGTCCATGACCTACATGTACCATTTCTGGCCAATATATTTCAGTCACTTTCCGAAAGCTCCTTATTAACATCCAATGCCAGTAATTCCCACTTACTTAGCATGGTATCGCTCTTGTAAAATGTAAAATGATTACCTATTCTACATTTTATTTACCCTGTACGCATCTGGGTTTCACCACATTATTCTATTGAATCATTCCGAATTACGAATTGTAGGGGAGGGAGTAACGACTACATCCATTGGCCTCTGAAGCCGCGTCTCCCATAGGGTCTTCCACCCCTTCCACCCCTACCTCTTCCTCTACCTCTAAAAACATAGAAGTCATCGCGGCCCCCTGCTGCTCCGTCACCATAGGCTCTAGCGGAGGCTTGGTTCTGCTGTTCCGGGGGAGTTTTGTAGCCTAGCCATCCTGGCAAATCTGGGAACGGGCAGTTAAGCATGTCGTGATCGATAGATTTGCAGTTGACACAGAGGAGTGTGTTGTTTCCCCGGAGGGGCAATCCGAATCCTGCCGTCGCGGACGGAAAGGTGCATGTCCTCATCAGCTGGATCAGCTTTATGTGATCCTCGTCCGAGAGGTAGGAGTGGTGTAAGAAAACATTCCAGCCTCTGAATTCACCTCCGTTTGCATAGCTCCTCCTCACGTGGAGAAACTTTACCGATATATTGTTGAGGATATCGTTGCATATCCTGTCTTTGAGGTTGGGTGCGCAGTCCATTACGTGCTTTGTTACGGATTCTGAGTCCCGGATGCACATCTTAACCAGGTCGGTTACGGCTTGGTTGGCCTCGCTCGAGTCGTTAAAGGTGAGGCCGTAGATGGTCAGTACGAAAGAGGGGCGTTGGTCGTTAAAGGGTTTAAAGATTACGGTTATTTCTTTTGTCGATACGATTTCCAGATTTATCAGGTGGTCGACTTGGGGTGCAGATAACCCGGATACGAACATGTGGTAGGGCGTGGGGAAACGGTCGGAATTCATTGCGCGTTCTTGTTGGGGGAACGAGACTCCTAGTGCCACGTCATTTTCGATACGTATAAGACCCTTTATTAAAGCCCGCGTTTTATCCACCGTGCTTAGGCTGTTGTTCTCATATCTTCCCCTAAAAACCCTCGCCCATAGCTTACCCGTCGTGATCTTCTTCCATGCTGCTACCTGGGCCGGGACTACATTATCGAGCGGGTTCACATCCAGGTGTATTTTCGGCCATCCTCCGTTTGGGGTTGCGGTTCTCTGTAGGCCTGCAGAGTTTGTGACGACGTGATCCTCACACTTTGTGTCTTTGTGGATGAACTCGTTTGCCGCCCTCCTTCCTACACGATTTGCGGAGACTGGGGAGCTCTCGAGTGTGTTCAGAGTGGATTTTCTTGCCGTCTTGTCTCCTGTGTACACGGAGGTAGGCGACGGCTGGGCCAGGTTAATGGAAGGTGGGTTGTTGAAGAAGAAGGGGGAATTCCTTGGACGTGTGGTCGAAGGTGAGTTGCGTAAAAGCTCGTCCCATTCATTATCTGCCACTGCGGTGCTGCTCTGGTTTATGTACTCCTCATCGATTTCCATCGAGTCTCTTGTCACATCCTTCTCCATACCGACTTCGCTATTGCCCCCTTTGTGGGAGGCTGTCACACGTAGATAACCTTCCTGGTTGTAGCCTGCGGAATTCGTCTGGCTGCCTATATGGTCCGGAGACTCGCTGTCAAGTCCGGTGGCCTGGGCTGGCAGTTCTGGTGAACACACTGGGGGATCAGCCTGTGAGGTGTGTCTTTTCGGCGTCCTGTCCTTCATAGGGCTCGGGGGCTGTGGACGTTTTGTATTTTCTGAGTCCCGGGGTTTACCTCTACCGAATACAAGTCTTACCCTCCCTTCGTGCTGACTGGAGGTTCGACCCCCGTTAATAGCTTCTAATGTAGGTAGAGGCGGAAAATCTTCTCCCAGCTGGGGGTTGTTCTCTCCATACCTCGAGAGTCCTAGGGGGGTGATAGGGGTAGATCCTTGGGGGCCACTCGTGGTATTGGAGCTGGGAGCGGGGTTCTCCTCCATGGTGTTCAGTTCGTTCGACATGATAGCGTTGTGCTTGTGGACGGATGGATTGAGTTCTCCTGCTCTTAGTGTTTGATATTTGAGTGGGGCAGAAAATTTTCATGGGCGTCCCTGTTCCCGGCTAGAGCACATGTTCGCTACACTCCTAGCAAAAACCTCATTGTGTTTTTGGTTATTCCAGGTTAGTACAGGGGTTTATATGTAGATGCGAGGTTCTGTCGAGCACTTTCCCTGTTGCCTCGATATGCCCTCTAGTTTCCACCTAAAGTCCTAGTCCTAGCATTTGTTTGGTGTTTAGCCGGCTGTGGATTGTGTGTCCTATTCGGAGCCCTGTCCGCCGGCAAGGATCCACCTTTTACCGGGTTCCGCGTCTGCCCGAGGGTCAGAGTCCCGCAACCCATTGTAAGTGGGCCCCAGTATACGGGGTTTTGGGTTGGGCGTTGAGCGGGGGGGGCATTGACTGCACCTTTCGGTGCTAGGCATCTTTCGACGCTGGACACCTTTCGGTGTGTCCCCCGTTGGGGGGACGCAGTATAGCGTTAGCTACCTGACTATCAATGATTTGTACTCGTTTGTTGGTACCACATGGTGGTTACCGGTCAAGAGGCCCCCCCCAATAGTGCAATACTTCCTCTCGCTGTGCTCGGCGTGGTCAATTGGACAGTGGTCGGATGAGTGTGATGAAGACATGACAGTGTGTTGTTGTGATAGATGTGATGAAGTCAGGCTTAGCAGTTAGGAGTCAAGTTAGATGATGGTGAACACGTAAGTTATTTCAGGTACAGGTAGATTAGTATAATGTTCGTATGCGTATTGAGTACGACGTACCCTCAGAGACGTGTAAACGTGACTGAGAGTGCTTGTAGGTAACTGTGTAAAAATATATGAGAAGGTCGAGACAAAGCAGGGCCAGAGAAGATCAAGACAAAGGGGGGCCATTGGCCCTTGGTGGCCCTTTTGTCATGTTCACTGTATATCACCTATATCACATGTCACCTTCACCCCATTTGGGTCCTGTGAGAGTCTCACCAATGTATGCTCACAAGGCAGTCATTGTCAGAGGACTCCTCATTTCTTCCCTCTTTGACTTCCCCACACCTGCACACAATGCCAGCCTAGTATGTATTGACTAATTTTACACTGATGTTGATGATGCCTAAAAGTTGGTCAGTAGCAAATATGGTTTACAGCTACTAACCAATACAGAATACGTTGGGCATGCTAAGTTTTGAGGGAGTCCTGGGCAGGTCCCAGAGAACAAGTCAAAAACAAGTTAAACAGCAAGCTTTGGTGTGAGTCAAGAAGTAAAGTTGGTAAGAGATGTGTGGTAGGAAGAGTGTGCTAATGATGAGGTGCACCTAAATGAAAGAGGGAGCAGATATGAGTAAGGTGTGGCAAGAGGTACGGCAAGAGAACTAGAGGCTTAGCAACATCTAAGCTGCATGATGCCTGCCATAGGTGCAAGGCATGTAGGTTTTGTATGTGTAACTGCAGCAAGCAGGCTAGAGGTGCTCAGACAATTGGTGACTATGAACTTAGTTGTAAGAGCAACCTCTGGAGGCTGTGGCTCAGTCACACAGCTGGCAAAGGGAGATTCAAAGTGTATTAGAATATATACTGACAATATCATGATAACTACTCACCTGGCAGAGGGAGATCCAAAGAGAACAAGTCTAGGAATTTCCTATGCCAGGTTAAATGCTTCTGGGGCCTCTGAAGCATGGGAAACAACTGTACAGTACAACAAAACTTTAAAAATTCAAAAATTGCCTACACAAACAATTGCACAAATAAGGGGCAAACTCTGGCAAACTCTGGCTTATATAAGCAGTCTGGAAGTGGTGCTGAGAGGTCCATGCTTGTCTGAATGGTAGCTAAAGAACCAGGGCACCTCCAGGGCTGAGAATAGTACTAACAAATAGTGTTGAAAGAATAGAAACAGTAAAAGTCAGAAGAAATAAGAGAATGAATGAAAGGAGAGTGAAGAGATAAGGAGTGAAGGAAGGATGAAGGAAGAAAGAAATGAGGAGTCCCCTGATGGAGAGGTGCTGATATTATTTAGATTCATGTAAAAAGTATTATAGATGTAATGAGCTAGAACAATCTTGTGTGTATCACACAGTGCTGAATCAGACTGCAGTATTGGATTGACTAGAACTAGAGTGAATACAAGATGTTGTCTTACATAATACTCCATTGAATGCTTATAGCATCGTTGATGCTAGTAATGAGTGTGACCCTCCATTACATACCCCCCAATAAGACTAAATACTCGGTCTTAGGAAAGGAGTAGAAGTGAAATAGAGGATGCACAATAGTGTGAACAGTAGAATAAGACGTGCTTTGCATTGCTGCAAAATGTTAGTGTCATGTGCAAAGTAGTTGTGTCTTCTGAACATGAAATCTTACAGTCTCTTAGCAGACAGGTATGCATACGATTGTCAGGGGACTCCTCATTTCTTCCTTTTCTCACTCCTTATCTCTTCACTCTTCTTCCATTCATTCTCTTACTTCTTCTGACATTATTTCATTTTACTGTTTCTATTCTTTCAACACTATCTGTTAGTACCACTCTCAGCCCTTGAGATGCTCTGGTTCTTTAGCCACCATTCAGACAAGTATGGGCCCACTCAGCACCGCTTCCAGACCGCTTATATAAGCCAGAGTTTGCCAGAGTTTGCCCTTTATTTGTACAAGTGTTTGTGTAGGCAATTTTTGAGTTTTTAAGGTTTTGTTGTACTGTATAGTTGTTTCCCATGCTTCAGAGGCCCCAGAAGCGTCCAACCTGGCATAGGGAATCCCTAGACTTGTTCTCTTTGGATCTTCCTCTGCCAGGTGAGTAGCTACCTTGATATTGTCAGTATATATTCTAATACACTTTGGATCTTCCTCTGCCAGCTGTGTGACTGAGCCACAGCCTCTAGAGGTCGCCCTTACAATGATGCAAGCAGCCCAAGAAATATAAAATTTAAAATAAAGCAAAAAAACAAAAAACAAGTGACTCCTCCTCTGAATCCACTGTATATACATGCTACCCTCAATAAAGAAACATGGGTCTATGTAGCGTAGTCTGCTATGTGGCATTGGCCACATAGCGTTTACTTACTTTACCTACATTATATTTAGCATATTATATTATATTTATTATAATATAATATTATTTGGATAATTATAAATACCTACATACCTGCTGCTTAATAAGCAGCTTAATTTTGTTTTACACTACATAGTCAATAGACTGGACTGGTCTGATTCTGTGCCATGTGAACCTAAGCTCACAAACGTTGTAACTTTGTTACATTTTTTTGAATCTGCCAGCTAGGATCTATTGCCTAGCATTCAATGACAGTTGCTGAGTTTGTTGACAGAACTCTATCAGCTTCTCGAGCTTCTTGCACAGCCACACTGTGCAAATTTCAAACAGGGAATCGATGAGTAATCCCATATCTGCAGCTTCCACTAATGGTGGGCAGAATGCCTATGATGTACGGGGAGATCCAGCAGACATTCAGGACGTGTCAGTGCCCAATGGAGATCAGTCAAGACCCAAGGCTCGAGACCAAGGTTGGAGCACCGACCTGTCTGGGAATGAAAGTGAGGCCTGGAGAGCTGAGAGCTCACAACATGATGGCTAGCCATGGCTATGGGACAGAATGCCAGGGGGATTAACTCCCCCAGTTACACAGCTGCCAGGAGGACTGCGACGGTCTAGCCAGTTAGCATCCAAAGGGCCTTCTGATGAAGGTTGGCAGTTGACAGGCACCCAGGGCACCTCAGTAGACACTGAGTCATTGGTACGGACTGGGGGACCTATTCCTCTGAGCCGGAGTAGCAGGGCCAGGTGAACTGCAGCAGGCTCAATGCCCACCAAGATAGCGGAAGCCCACATAGAGGAGGTACCAGAGGAGGCTGCAAACCCTGAGATAGCCCACACGGAAAATTGTTTTCCATGCACGCCAGCCATGGAGGAAGTTGTCAGGTTCCGCTGAGTCAGGGGCTTTCCGGGAAAGCAATCGCCCTTACAATGCGGACTTGACCCACGGATACTCGGTGATGATGCCAACTGTGGTTGGGTGCGCTGGACGTATACGCAGTACAACGCCGTCTCCAGCGCCTGGCGTACGGGTTTGTGAGGAGTCCTGGCAGGGTTCCGCTGTGCTCGAGCAGAGGTGATAGGGCGATGCGCTAGACGATAGCGCCTCGGGTGCTACCTAGCAGGTGGTAAGCATCGTAGTTTAGGAGAAGTTATAGAGAAATAAACGAATAGCACAGCGTAGCGTGCCCGTAGGTGGCACTGTAAACGACGAAGACGAGATAGACAAAGCTAGCGTCGAACTTGGTGACAAAGTCAGGCAATGCTAGCGTGATTTGAACGCTAAGTGTAACTGGGTACTCAAGAGGTTACGATTCGTTGTTATATACATGGCAAGTAGCTAGTTTTTATACTATGCGCTATATTATTTCCAAAATAAGTCCATTGACGGCGCTACCAATTAGTGCCTCTCTTTGTGACTGTAGCTAACAGCCACCTGTCAACGGCGACCTGCAGCACATGGGTGATGGCGACCAATGGCGACTCAAAAACTACTTAGAAGTGGTACGAGTTTGCTCACTTTTGATGTAATTTAATTGGCCATGCCATTCTGGGGTATGGTCGGGGAATCCTTGACAGACGCCGTGAGCGCTAATTCCGGCGCTAAACATTGTACCATCTTTTGATAGATTTAAATGTCGGGTCTGCGTGTATCCTGTCTCGTCGTCATTGATTCTTTTAGACTTCTGATTGAGGTGCCTCGGTGATTGACAGCGCCAATTGCTAACTCCTTTCAGTACTGATCGGGGTTTGGTCAGAGTCACCTTCTGCCGTTGTGCTAGCGCTATGAGTTCTGAGTCTTCTTGGTCTTCAAAGTAACTGAATGGAGTGCGCTGAGGGGCTGATACTGGTGATTGAGGTGAATAGATAAGTCTTGCCATAGAGCGCCCATGCTAGGGCTGCTCTGTACCCAAGGCTGGTCGCTAGAGCCTCTAGTGTGTCAAGTGTTGGTCGGCCTATAATGTCCCTTGATGCGCTCAGTCCGAGTAGAAGCCTATCATCGGGTGTCTGGAACTCCGGGGCTAGGACTCCGGGGTTCAAGACGTGGACAGGGGAATCCCGGGAAAGGGGACTTGGTCCGGGGGTTTTGGGTGGTGGGTAGCTGGGGAATTCGGGTGGGGGTCGAGTCGTGAACTGGAGGTTCTAAGACGAGACCAAGTTAGCAAATTAAAGTCGCGAAGTGCGTACCAATCTTAGAGCATGCAAGTATTCAAGCGTGCCAGTCAAAAGCATGCCAGTCAATGCGTACCAGTCAAACAGAGGGCACGCAACAATCCAAGTAATGCAATGTAATATCAAGACTACCGAATACAACAGGGAACTGTGCTATAAGTACTACGGGACCGGGTCTCAGGGCTCTGGGGTGTCTGGGATGGGTTTCGGGGGTCATTGAGTAGCGGCAGGGGCTGTATACCGGGATCGCGCGTGTGGGACACGCGATCAATTGGCGCGGAGGGAGTTGTGATGCGTGATGCGTGATGGCCGGGAACAATTCGCGTGATCCAATCGTTGATCGGGGCTGGTGGCAGCTGATGGCGGTCCTTGATGCGCATGATGGCGGTGTCGGCGGTTGTGATGGCAGGGCGTGTCTTGTGGGGTCGGAGGGAGGGTTCCGGAGGGTGTTCAGGGGGTGTTCCGGGGTGGGCCCGGAGGGGAGGGGTTGTGACATCACCCCCCCTCAGCGCTGAGACCCTCCGAGGCGCGTGTAGCCGGTGGTCCGGACCAGGGTCCAACCGTGGGATCCGGCACCTGACTCGCCACGTATTGAAAAAAAAATTTTACTGTCAAGTTCAACCATGTCACATACACCAACACATTCCCCGACGCCCCTGCAAACCAACGAGGTTGCGCCCCTTATGGCCTGGGAGGCCCAGGATGCGCGGTACTGAGCCCGCCTGGACCGGGAGCGTGTGGCGGCGCTCGTACAACAACGTGAGTGCTTCCCACGATGTTCCGTTTGCCATGGCTGATTTTCCCCTTCAGAACAACGTTCTTCCCCCGCTCCAGAGGTGGGCCCTAGTTGTCTCCCGGGGCCTGCCTCTGGTGGTTCCCCAGAGTCGCGCCCGGGTCGCCCGGGTCGCCCCGTGCCTACCTTCGCGCAGATGACTGTTCGCCCCCCACGCCCACATCCTCCCCCTCGCCTTAGGCTGACTGCCCCTCGTTTTCGCCGTTCTGGAATGGCGGTGGGGGCCATTTCCGAAGTCCCAGCAGACTGGCGTGTTGCGTGGGAGGGTGTCTCACAGGAGTCCTTTGGGGAAGCCCTGGAGAGGCTCCGGGGCTTGCCTCCTCATGCCTGGTGTGTGAGCAACGGGCCGGTAAGCAACCTCGCACCTCTGGTTTCGTCGCTGACCTCAGCGCAGTGTCTGCACTGTGCCCGCCGGGGAGTGATGTGCCTTTTCAAGGTCCCGGGCCCCTCATCCCGCCGGGACACGTCTGTGTGCGAGGTGTGCCGCCTCAATCACGAACGATGTTCCGTGTCGGTGTTGTGGAGGGCGCGTTGCGTCACGAGGGAACAGGAGTGGCCGCTTGGGGGAATTACCTGGAGGATGGGGGTTGAGGAGAGGGATTGGGTGGTGGAGCCAGAGGGGGAGCCACAGGCGGTGCCCGCAGGGGGTTCAGGAGGGGGATCAGGAAGCGGAGGTGCCTCTCAGGTGGGGGGCCGGGGCCGGCCCATGGTCCTTATCATGTGCCGGGTGACCCGGGCCGGGGGGAGTCGGGAGGGGTGCGGCGGGCGCCTTGATAAGGGAAAGCGGTGGGCATTGCCGAGCCCGTCCTCCAGGCCTTCCAAGAGGGCGCGTCTGCCCTCTGAGACCCCATCCCCGGCCTCTCCAGCGTGCGTTTCTCCAGCAGTGTTCTCCCCACTGTCCGGGCGACCCTTGGGCGCCGAGGTGAGGAAGTTGCAAGCGCGTCTGGAGCGGGCCGACTGGGAGAGGGAGGAGCGGGAGGAGGCAGCGAGGGAGGAGGCAGTGCTATGGCAGGGGCTGGAGGAGGATCGCGAGGCGGCCCTCCAGGAGTTGGGGGAGGTGAGGGTGGCGTGGGGGGAGGCCGAGGCCCGGCTGGACGCCATGGGGGCCAGGCTGGAGCAGGGGGTAGGGCTCCCAGGGGTTGGTCGAGGCCCTGTGCCAAGACGTAGTGATTGGGCGCATGGCCTCCCTAAGTGAGTACTCCCCTTCTCGTAGCTGGGCTGGTACTGATATCTCCAGGCTGGGCCCAGGAGCATCGCCTGCTCCTGGACGGAGTGGCCGCGGCGTTTGCCTCCCTGCAAGAGGAGCTGCAGTCCGAAGCGGGGAGCCCTGGGGTGGAGCGGGGTCTAGACCTGCTGGGGAGGCTGGTGACCGTGCACCGCCGGAGGAACGTCCCGGCCCCAGGATCATGGTTCGAGTAGGTCCTGGACGAGGGCGAGCAGCTCCTGTCGTGGGACCAGCTGGCCAAGGAGGTGTGGCGGGAGCACGGCCTGGAGGGGGTGGAGGAGGGTTTCCGGGGCTGGCCGAGGGGAGGGGAGGATGAGGGCGGTTCGGGGCCCCAACTCTAGGGGCCCCCGTTTTCTTCTTGACACTGACTATTCTATAGTACCTAGGGCTGTGAAATATTGTAACTATAAACTGTATATACCTGGTCTTGCCCAGATTCTGGAGTGCTACTGTGGAAGGGTACTAAAAAGAGAGTAAAATCTAGAAAGAGAGAGCAGAAAGTATACATGGGAGTTGAATCCCTACTGAGCCCAGAGGCAGGGGTTATGCCCACTAACGCCGTCTGTGTGTCTTGCGCCCAGGAAGGTCGTTTCCTGGGTGCCGTTGTTGGAAGTCCCGGAGTTTGTCGAGGGCGCCTTCGAGATTTCGACGTGGTTCCCAGGTGTCGTCTTCCAGGCCGTATCCCTTCCACCGTATGAGGAAGTGGGGTCGTCCACGAATGTTCTAGGAGTCGAGGATGTCTTCAACCTCGTAGTGGTACTCGTCCTCGACCTCGACCGGGGGAGGGGGCTCGGGGCGTCGTTCGGGGAAGGGATCCGGGGGGTGTCGTTCCAGGAGGCGGACGTGGAATACCGGGTGCAGACCTTTTAGTCCCGGGGGAAGCTCGATCTTGTAGGCGTGGGATGAGACCTTCTTCAAAATTTTGAACGGGCCGAGGCGCTTGTGATCGAGTTTTGGGGAGGGCCGGCGTGTGCGGAGATGGCGTCGATCTAACCATACCTTTGTCCCGGGGGTCCAGTCGGGGATGTCTTCCCGTTTCCGGTCAGCGTGTTTCGCATAGGCCTGGTTCGCAGTGTTGATCTTTTCTCAGAGAAACTCGTGAAGGGACTGGAGATCCCAGGCAACTTTGTGGGCGGCGTGCGACGGGATGTCCTGGAGCGAGAGTGTCAGTCGAGGGTGGTATCCCTTGTTGGCAAAGAAGGGGGATACCCCGGTGGCAGAGTGCGGCGTGTTGTTGTAGGTGAACTCGGCCAGGGGGAGCTCGGTGCGCCAGTCGTCCTGCAAGTAGTTGACGTACAGTCGGAGGTACTGCTCGAGAGACTGGTTGACCCTTTCAGTTTGGCCGTCAGTTTTGGGGTGGTAGGCGGTAGAGAGGTTAGTCTTCACTTCAAGTGCCTTACACAGGGAAGTCCAAAATTTGGACACGAAGAGGGGGCCGCGGTCGGAGACGATGTCGTCCAGGAGGCCGTGTTTGGCGAAGACGTGCTCAAGGAACAGCCGGGCGAAGTCCAGGGCGGTATCCGTGGTGTGGCAGGGTAGGAAGATGCCTTGTTTGGTTAGCCTGCACACAATGACGAGAATAGCATCGAACCCTTCAGATTCCAGGAGTTCGACGATGTGGTCCAGGGATATGGAGGACCAGAGGCGTCGCCCGACCGGCAGGGGTTTCAGGAGTCCATACGGTTGGTGTCGGGGGACCTTGGCCTGGAGGCAGGGTTCGCATGATCGAATGTAGCGGGTCACGTTCTTTTTCAATTCTGGCCAAAAGTAAGTCCGGGAGATAAGCTGGAGGGTCTTACGTATCCCAGGGTGTCCCCAGAGCTTATGGTCGTGGTGTTGACGAAGGACGTCGTAGCGGAGTTGGGCGTGATCCGGGACATAGATGCGGCCGTCCTGGAGGAGGAGTTTTTCGTCGGGGGACAGGGAGAAGGCGGGGTCCCGGTCAATTCTGTCGGGAGGGCTGCGGGGGTCGTGGTCGGTGAAGTACTTGTCTCGGAGGGCGCGGCAGATCCGGCTCAGGGTCCCTTCGTCGTTCAAGATCAGTACAGCATTCAGATGTTTGGGAGGGATCACCACGCGATGATTGAACGCATTGCGTTCTGCCTCGAACGACTTCTTGGGGTAGACGTCCAGCTGACGGGTGAGGGCATCGGGTTTAGTTCCAAGTCATCCTGGGCGGTACTGGATCGTGAAGTCGTACTCTGAGAGGATCTCGGACCACCGGGCCTGCCATTGACTAAGTTGCTTGGTGGGCGGTACTGGATCGTGAAGTCGTACTCTGAGAGGATCTCGGACCACCGGGCCTGCCATTGACTAAGTTGCTTGGTCGTGGTGAAGTATTGCAGGTTGTTATGATCTGAGTAGACCTGAATCCGGTGCCGGGCTCTCTCGAGGTAGGCTCGCCATTGTTTGAAGGCTTCGACGATGGCGAGGAGCTCCTTGTTGTAGATGTCGTAATTGAGCTCGGCGTCAATCATGGACCGGGTGTAGAAGGCGACTGGCCGGGGCTCCCCGCTGTCAGGTTCCATCTGCGAGAGAATCCCGGCGATGGCGTAGTTGGAGGTGTCGCATTCCAGGATAATCGGGAGGGCCGGGTCGTAGTGCCAGAGTACAGGGGCGGCTGTGAAAGCCTCCTTGAGCAGGTTAAAGACACTCTGGCACTTACTGTCCCAGTTCCAGGCGACGTCCTTGCGTGTGAGCCGGTTGAGGGGTTTCGTGATACCGGAGTAGTTATCTATGAACCTCCGGTAAAAGTTAGCGAAACCCAAGAAAGACTGTACTTCCTTGACGTTCCGGGGCTGCGGCCAGTTGACGATGGCCTCGACCTTGTGAAGGTCCATGCGAACGCCATTCGGGGATACTATGACGCCAAGATACTCAACCTCTTCTGTATGGAATGAGCACTTCTCAGGTTTGGCATGGAGGTTGTGCTCCCGGAGGCGTTCGAGGACTTGCCGGACATGTTTCTGGTGGTCCTCCTGCGAGTCGGAATAAACAAGGATGTTGTCCAGGTAGACAATCATGAAGACGTCACTCATGTCATGGAAGACGTTCATGAAGTATTGGAACATGGCGGGGGAGTTAGTCATTCTGAAAGGCATCACAAGGTACTCGAACAGACCATACCGCGTGCAGAACGCGGTTTTCCACTTGTGTCCCAGGGCGATGCGGACGTTGTTGTAACCGGAGCGGAGGTCGATCTTCGTGTAAACCTTGGCACTGCGGAGTCGATCGACCAGATCGCCAATGAGCAGGAGCAGGTAGCGGTTCTTCTTGGTGATCTTATTGAGTCCCCGGTAGTCGACGCAGAGTCAGAGCAAGCCGTCCTTCTTCTTGGCGAATAGAACTGGGGCTCCGGCAGCGGAGGCGGAGGGTCGGATGAATCCCTTACCGAGCATTTCGTCAAGGTAGTCCTTGAGGGCCTGGAGCTCGACCTCCGACATGTTGTACACCTTGCCAAAAGGGGGGGCGGCTCCTTCCTCGAGGTCGATGGTATGGTCGTAGGGTCGGTGAGGGGGAATCTCTTTGGCGTCTCCTTCGGAGAATACGTCAGCAAACTCGTGGTACTCCGGAGGAACTACTTCTCGGAGGATCTGCTCCTTGGATTTCTTCTCCGGGGAAATAGCGTCCCCTCGTAGGTGTTCTTCCGGGAGAGAGGGCGAGGTGTGTAGCTGAAACGTGGGAGTTCCATCCTTCATGAGGCGGGCAAAGGGAGCGGCTCCGATGATCCTAATGTCGAGTGCGTTCAGGTCGATCAGAGTCGCAGGCACATCAGCCAGAGCGGGTTTGACGCGTGTCTGAGACCGGTCAGGGTAGTTCGGCCCTTTGTACTTGCTCTGAGGAATGTTTGGGGGTCGATTAGGGGCCTTGCGGTCTTGGACGGGCGTGGTGATGACGCCCAAAGTTTGGTCAGTAACAAATGTAACTATAGCGTTACCGTACCAATTGCTTGCATTGGGCGCGCTATAAGTGATGTGAGGAGTCCCGGGCAGGTCCCAGAGAACGCGCCTGTGAAAATGGGTAAAAGTCGGTAAGTGGAGTCGGCAAGTGTCCAGCGCTAAGGTAAAGCGCCTATGAAGAAGCGGTAAGCGAACACGGCAATGTTAGCGGCAAGAGCACGATAAGCTTAGCGAGGTCTAAGCGTCAATCATGCCTGCCGTAGCTGCAAGGCGCGAGTGTGTCGAGTGTTGGCGAGAGTCTGCAACTGCCGACGAGTTCGACGTTGCCGACCATAAATGAGCTCTGGAGCGTAAGGGAGACTGAAGTAAGGGGAGCAGGAAACTCTGGTCTATTCTTCTCTTTACAAGTCGGCAAGTACTTTTATACTACAATGAGTTCACCGTCGCCAGTGGCTAATGACGCCAAAGTGTGGTAAACTAGAAAATTTCATAGGGGTAGCTCCAACGGTTTCAGATCCCTACCGTCCATTCAAGACCCTTAGCGCCACCAGGCAGCAGATCGCAGTGCTAAATCATCAATCCATCACCCTTCTGTCTGTCCAAAGTGCTTAGCGATGTCAGGCGCCGAATTGAAGCGCTAAGCGGTGTCAGACGCCAAGGTCAAACACCAAGCTGTCCGTCAGTTTTTGATAGATCATCAGGCTTCTCCCTAAGCGCTGTCGTCAGTGGCTGATGCCATCTGTCAGTTGTCATTCTGTCTGCCGTCGGCGTTATCACTGATCGGATCTGCTTCTTGCCATGCACAGCCATCAAATATCGCCAAAATTGGTTAATTAGCGCGCGCTAAGGTATTTTGAGTCGGCGCCACGTTGCCGTCGCCTGCTGTTGATGCGCTGATCCTGTATGGGGTCCTATCAGTGGGTGGTGAATGCGTGGGGGGCGCGGCAGTCATCCTGGGGGTGTCGGGTGTCGGGTTGCTTCCTAGGGCCCAGAGGTGCACGGCGGTCGAGGGGTGGTCTTTGGGTCCTGGGAAGGTCATGGTGAGTATCCTCCAATCGATGTCGGGGTTTGTGTCACGCAGCCAGGGTAGTCCCAGCACCATCGGGGTCGATTCGTGAAGTCGCGTGACCAGGAAGTCGGAGGTGAATTTGTAGTTGTTGTTCAGGGTCACGTGTCCCGAGTGAGATCTCTGGATGGGGCCGGAGGCGGAGGGGGTGCCGTTGAGGCGTTGCAGGCGGAGGGGCTGGTCGAGGGAGTCGTGGGGGAGGTTGAGGGCGTCGCTGATGAAAACTCCGGTGGCTCTGCTGTCGATGAGGGCCGATATCGGCCCTGGGGTGCTGTCCAGCCTGGCATTGATAACGAAGGATCAGGATGAGCGGGACTGGAGTCCGGGGGGTGGTGGGGGCCCGTCCTTCGGGGTAGGGTTTGAAGAGTGGGGGATGTTGAAGGGGAGTTGCTGGTCGTCGGGCGTCGGGTCCTGGGTCAGGCGAAGGGTAAGATGTCGCCAATCGATGCGCAGGTTGGTGTCTCGGAGCCACAGGAGCCCTAGGACCAGGGGTGCGGAAGGGTGGAGTTTGGTTATCAACATCCGGAGGGTGTGAGTCTGTCCGTTGGCGAAAGTAACGGGCATACGCATGAAGTGAGTGATATTCCCCGCTGTGGAGGCGTCTCCGTCGAAGAGGCAGAGCTGTACCGGGACCGGGAGTCACTGAGCGGGTTCTGGGGCGAGGGTAAACCATGCTTTGTCAATAAAGTTGTCGGTGGCGCCACTGTCAACGAGGGTGTTGAGGGGGGTTCCAGAGGGGATGAGGCGAGTTTTGAGGAGGAGGGAGTGCGAGGAGTGGGAGGGTAGGTAAGCCGTGAGGGTATCCTGTATGAGTGTCGTGGAGCGAAGATGTGAGACCGGGGCGGAGAAGACGTCGGGGTCAATTCCGCGATTTAGGGCGTCTTCCAGGTCTAAATCGCCGGGTCGTTTTCCTGAGTACTCGTAGGTGGCGTCCTCCCCTTCAAAGGTCCAGGTGGCGCGTCCCATAACCTGTTGTTGGGGGCACTCGGAGAGTACTCGTAGGTGGCGTCCTCCCCTTCAAAGGTCCAGGTGGCGCGTCCCATAACCTGTTGTTGGGGGCACTCGGAGATGAAATGGTCTTTCTCACCGCAGAGTATGCACGCGCCTTCTCTCCTTCGGGACTTCGATCCAGGGTCGTCCCTTCTTTTGAAGCCAGTTGGCCCGGAGGGCCTCCTCGTCCCGTTTGTCGTCGACGTTGAAGTCTTCGGGGTTTTCTGGGGGCTTCTCGGGGCTTGACGCGTCGCCCGGGTCGTGGGCGGCCACAGCGGCGTTGAGTTGGGCCTGGGGGCGGACGCTGCTGCCAGGGTTAGCATTAGGCGGGCCGCGACTCACCGGGGGTCAGCCGCCAGGGAACGCAGAGGGACCAGGATTCTGACCTTGGGGGTTGGGGGTTTCGCTGGAGGGCCAAGGGGGTTCTCCCCTAGGGTTCCAGGGGGGCCAGGAGTTCGAGGACCTTGGGGGTTGGGGGTTTCGCTGGAGGGCCAAGGGGGTTCTCCCCTAGGGTTCCAGGGGGGCCAGGAGTTCGAGTACTCGCTGCGGTCTTCCCAGTAGCGTTGGTCGATCTGCATGACGAGGGCCTTGTATCCATCGTAGAAGGGTTGTTTCGGGGCGAGTCAGAGGACATCCTTGATACGTTGCGGCAGGGCGCAGCGGAGGGCGTACCGGAGGGCGCTGTAATTCCAACCTGTCTCGTAAGCTTCCTTTTTGAAACGTACGATGAAGGTAGTGAAACGTTCTTCAGAGCGCATTTGGAGGTTGAAGAGGTTGTCCTCGGCTTCGGCCACGGTGTCGTAGACCCCGAATTTCCTGGAGAACTCGTCGACGAAGGCTTGCCAGCGGGCGAGTGCCGGGTTGTTGGGGTCGAACTGGATGAGGGCCGTGTAGTGGTCGAAGGCGATCCCCTGGAGGTACGAGGCGGCAAAGGCCACTCAGGAGCTGTCAACCTGGAACGTGAGTGGTTTTGCCTGAAACGTATTGAGACACTGAGTAAGGAATGTACGCCATTTTCGGGGGTCCCAGCCCGTGAATGCATCGGGCTTTTGAATGTCCAGACGTCCTTCGCGGGCAAGGGCGTCACAAGCGTCGTCCGGTCCGGCAGCGTTGCAGGGAGGGGGGCCGGCATTGTAGTAATAGTAGTAATGGTTACCCCCCCCTCCCTGTGGAGGAAACGCACCGAGGGCAGGACCCCACCCGCCTGGAGGGCCTCCTCCGGGTGGCTCACCTGGGGGTCCACGCCTGGGAGGTCCGTTGTCCCAGGGGGGTTCGTTCCTGCCGGGGGGAGGCCCGGGTCTCCACGTGGGGGGTGGCGGAGGTGGGGGGCCTGGGGGTCGTCCTCGAGGCTCGGATGGGGGCGGCGGAGGCGGTCGGGGAGGGTTCGGCGGTGTTGGGTCGTTCAGAGGGGGGCCGGGTGCTGGATCAGGTGCCGGGTTGCGCAGGGGACGTCCAGCCCGGGAGGGTCGTGCTTGCATCGGGGGTCGCGGGGGGTTCCATAAGTCGAAGTGGGGTGGGGGGTCGCGGCAGAAATTGTGTTCCGGAGGGGCCGGGGCTGACGTAGGAGGCGGTACCGGGGCGGGCGCAGGCACGGGACGTTGTTCATTGTTGCCGCACGTGAGCTCGTCAATGTAGCACAGCGTGTTTTCCATGCTAGTGGTGTCCGTGCAGGGTCTACCGGGGTTTGCCAGGGCCGGGGGTCGGGCGTTGTCCGTTCACGGGAGGGGTTCCAGGAGTCTCTGGGGCTGTCCCCAGGTCTCGAAGATGCTAGGAACTGAGTTAGCCCTACGGCGAGTTGACAATCCTACCGTGCGGGCAGCAGGCTGATCGAATAGCCCTCCTGTCGGGTTGAGGGACCACAGTATTGCCGAGGCGTTTTGCTGCTCTTCCTGTTGTCGCTGCTCCAGAGTGGGGGTCGCGGGGACTGCCGGGGCCGGTTCCGGGGGTTCCTGTCGGATGTGAATCGAGCGGCCCGGGTCCACAGAGTCGTCGAGGGGTCGGGGGGATGGGGACGCGTGGACTTTGTTGAGCAGTTGCTGTAATTCTTTGCGGAGGATTGTGTTGCGCCTGTACTTTACCATAGTCTGCTCCGGGAGTTCCCCTCTTGTGAGGCGATCTCCGAATTCGACCAAGCAATGGGCCCAGTCCTCCGGTGTGCCTGTGAAGTCGTTGTGTCCGAATTCCGTGAGTAGCGCCCTTGCCTGTTGCGCGAAGTCCTCCAGCGAGATCCTGAGCGAGTGGAGCACTTCATCCCGTTGCTGTTCGTAGTCCTTGAGACGTCGTCGTCCCATTGGCGAGGGGGGAGTCCAAGCGGGTGGGGCGGCGGTTGAGTAGTGTCGAGGGGGGTAGTCGTAATTGAGGGGTACCCGGGGCTGGGGGGCGGGGCGCTGGTAACCGTAGTAGGGGGTGAGTGCGAAGGGGCCCTCGCTGGGAGGTACCGGGCGAGGTCCACTGGGGACTGGCGGTGTCTCCGGTAGGCCCCCGGGGATGCTCCAGTACGAGGGGACCTCCACGGGTCGTGCCATGGCTAAGTTGGGCGGGGGGGCCCAGCTGGCTGAGGGCCCCAGATCATAGAGGAATGGGTCGGGGGCTCAGTGGCGGTGGAGATACTGAGGTTCGTACGGGAGGGGTGGATAGGCGGGGCGGGGGGTCTGTGCGGAGTAATGATTGGATACCGGGCGTCCATAGGGGTCGGTCTGGTAGCCCGTGGGGTAGTAGGTGTGAGTATACGTAGCCATCAAGAACGGTGTAAGGAGGGAGTCTTGATATTATGTCAGGTTCCGCTGAGTCAGGGGCTTTCCAGGAAAGCAATCGCCCTTACAATGCGGACTTGACCCACGGATACTTGGGTGTCTGGAACTCCGGGGCTAGGACTCCGGGGAAAGCAATCGCCCTTACAATGCGGACTTGACCCACGGATACTTGGGTGTCTGGAACTCCGGGGCTAGGACTCCGGGGTTTAAGACGTGGACAGGGGAATCCCAGGAAAGGGGACTTGGTCCGGGGGTTTTGGGTGGTGGGTAGCTGGGGAATTTGGGTGGGGGTTGAGTCGTGAACCGGAGGTTCTAAGACGAGACCAAGTTAGCAAATTAAAGTCGCAAAGTGTGTACCAATCTTAGAGCACGCGAGTATTCAAGCGTGCCAGTCAAAAGCGTGCCAGTCAATGTGTACCAGTCAAACAGAGGGCACGCAACAATCCAAGTAATGCAATGTAATATCAAGACTACCGAATACAACAGGGAACTGTGCTATAAGTACTATGGGACTGGGTCTCAGGGCTCTGGGGTGTCTGGGATGGGTTTCGGGGGTCATTGAGTAGTGGCAGGGGCTGTATACCGGGATCACGCATGTGGGGCATGCGATCAATTGGCGCGGAGGGAGTTGTGATGCGTGATGCATGATGGCCGGGAACAATTCGCGTGATCCGATCGTTGATCAGGGCTGGTGGCAGCTGATGGCGGTCCTTGATGCGCGTGATGGCGGTGTCAGCGGTCAGCGGTCGTGATGGCGGGGCGTGTCTTGTGGGGTTGGAGGGAGGGTCCTGGAGGGTGTTCCGGGGGTGTCCCGGGGTGGGCCCGGAGGGGAGGGGTCGTGACAGAAGTCCTGGAGGGTGCAGAGCTCCCAGAGGAGGTGGTTGAGTTGTCCAGTGACGATGATGCCAGAGCAGAGGAGCAGTGGTTGAAAACCACATACACTGTGCACTTGCAGGTGTTCTGGGATTTACACTCAGAGGTGATGAAATACACCACCCAAGCATGAATTGAGCGCTATGTCTCAGTGTATATAGTAGCACTTAGGCAACAAGGGCACAAAGTGCCCAATGTATTCAGTACTAAATATACTGATTTGATAGTGAGAGTGCTCACGATGAAACTGCAGATGTATTTGCAGTGGAAGGCCGCAAGGCAATCTGGGGTGTCAACTCCCTGGAGCCACATGTCTGAGGAATGCTCAGCATGTTGTAATCAAGACGTTGGAGTTGAGCTAGTAGAAGCACTAGCATGGGTGCAGGAAGTGCCCAAAGTAAAGCTAGTGAGTACATTTTATACTCCAGCAGGACAAGAGTGGCATAAGGAGCCCCCACATTTGCGTAACTGAGACTCTAGGACAGAAATGTCAGGCCTGGATGGACACACTAGTACCATGTTCAAGGTGGAGAGCGAGGCATCTGTGATGCCACGCGTGCCAATGGCAGAAATGTTGAGCAACAGAGTTGTGTATCAGCATATGTGCAATGGTGACCTCAGAACTAAGGGACAGTCCCTTATTGACAATCAGGGCATCATATTCAAGGGCATGAAGCCCATTGATGAGATGCATTGTCAATTCATCATGCAGGGCCAGGAGAATCAAGCTTCTCCAGAACCCAGGCGGCGCAACGTCATGATCAAGGAGACTTCCTCGATCGAGATGGTGCCACCAGACGTGATGCCCCTAGTAGTGGCCGGGATGACTGCCCTGGGTCAACTCCCCGAGATGAGGGCAATTATGCCCACAGTCGAGGGGGCTCGGGATGTCCGCTGATGATGCCCAAAGTTTGGTCAGTAACAAATGTAACAATAGCATTACCGTACCAAGAGCTTGCATTGGGCGCGCTAAAAGTAATGTGAGGAGTCCCGGGCAGGTCCCAGAGAACGAGCCTGTGAAAATGGGGAAAAGTCGGTAACAGGGTCGGCAAGTGTAAAGCGCTAAGGTAAAGCGCCTATGACGAAGCGGTAAGCGAACACAGCAATGTTAGCAGCAAGAACACAGTATGCTTAGCGAGGTCTAAGCGTCGATAATGCCTGCCGTAGCTGCAAGGCGCGAGTGTGTCGAAGACTTAGCAAGAGTCTGCAACTGCCGATGAGTTCGATGTTGCC
Organism: Macrolepiota albuminosa; assembly: GCA_027475525.1. Lineage (NCBI taxonomy): Eukaryota > Fungi > Basidiomycota > Agaricomycetes > Agaricales > Agaricaceae > Macrolepiota > Macrolepiota albuminosa. The sequence continues at coordinate 1,939,059 of JAMWFC010000046.1, read as the reverse complement.
AACCGTAAATGAGATCTTGAGCGTAAGGGAGACTGAAGAAAGGGGAGCAGGAAACTCTGGTCTGTTGTTCTCTGATGTATGTACAAGTCGGTAAGTACTTTATATACTACAAGGAGTTCACCGTCGCCAGTGACCAACCATTGCCAAAGTGCGGTAAACTGGAAAATTTCATAGGGGAAGCTCCAACGGTTTCAGATCCCTACCGTCCATTCAAGACTCTTAGCGCCACCAGGTGGCAGATCGCGGTGCTAAATCATCAATCCATCACCCTTCTGTCTGTCCAAAAGGCTAAGCAATGTCAGGCGCCAAATCGAGGCGCTAAGCAATGTTAGACGCCAAGGTCAAATGCCAAGCTGTCCGTCAGTTTTTGATAGATCATCAATCTTCTCGCTAAGCGCTGTCGTTAGTGATGGATGCCATCTGTCAGTTGTCATTCTGTCTGCCATCAGCGCTATCACTGATCAGATCTGCTTCTTGCCATGCGCGGCCGTCAAATATCTCCAAAATTGGATAATTAGCGCGCGCTAAGGTATCCCGAGTCGGTGCCACGTTGCCGTCGCCTGCCATTGATGCGCTGATCCTGTATGGGGTCCTATCACCGCTGCAGGGGGGACGAGGGAAGTCACTTCCCCAAGCCGTGGATTTAGTGACTAGATCTCTGGGCCAGTGGGAGGCCATTTGGATGCATCGTGAAGCCATGCACAATTGCCTGCATCAAGTAGTCAATGATGCTCTGAGGATAACCTTGCGGTTACCTGATGGGGTGAAGCTGCGTAAAGGAGACAGTAGGCACATTCACGTCTACACAGGCATGTCCAAGTTCAGTGACTTGGAGGACTGGGTGATGGATGTATGCACCCACCTTGCAATGTGCCTATATGGCAGTGACCATATGGAACAAGAACAAATCTTTGTTCTACCCAAATTCTTGGCTGGAGAGGCCATGGGGTGGTTTTGACATGCAGTATTGCATATCAACTGGGTCCAGTATGAGTAGATGTTCAAAGGAGTTCTCACAGGACTGTATGATTGATTTGTGCACCCCTTGACGCTACAGGATGTGAGGCGGGACTTCTAGTCTGCTAGGTATACTGAGAAGTTGGGAGTACAAGGATTCTATGATACCTTTAATGACCATGCCCAGAATATGGTAGTATACCTGGATGAGTATACAATGCTCAAAACATTCTTGGATGATATTCCAGTGGACATGCGCTGCTATCTGATATGTGAGGATGGACTGTCCTCAGAGGTCAATGATGTGGAAGAGTTTGTGGCATACACCATTAAGTATGAGCAGTCCCTTAAGACTGCTAATCACTACGAGCATTGTAGTGGCCACAAAGGGGGAAGCAGATGATTACCGCCTGCTGGGGCACCCTCATGGGGTCAGCATGTGGGGACCTTCTTGGCCAAGAAGACTGACGTGGATTGTGACCGCAACACATAGTTTGTGGTATGCAGAACTCCTGCGGCAAATTGAGGGCGACCCTGCCCACAACTGGAGTGGATGCCAGATGGAGAATGTCCTAAACCAAGGCCAGATTTCAAGCCGGCCAACCCACCTAGTCAGACAGGGACCTGTTTTGCATGCAGCCAGCCAGGCTACTATGCTACCAACTGCCCCGCAAAGACGGGAGCCCCAAGAAAGGGGTATACACCCTGCACCAACCTTTGAGCTGCACATACTGCAGCCACGAGTGGGAGTGATGGAGACGTCTTGGCTGAATCTGAGGCTGAGCACCTCACAAACGACCAAGAGCCCCCAGAGGAGGCTTTGGGCGCCAAGCCCAAGAGTGTGGTTGTGGAGGGGGAGGGGTACGTCACAGTCAACGTATATGACAATGAGTACTATAGTTGCGACAGCGACTTGGAATGCCTAGCAGCAATGATGGATTGGCCATCCTCGAATGATCATGACAAAAATAACATGGTTTGGATGAAGAAGGTGACTCTTTGTCAAGCAGAGAGCACTTTGCAGCACTCTATGTCGAAGTGGGCAGATAAGGAGTGCCTGGTCTTATATGTGGAGGTGAATGGCCACAAAGCTTGGATGTTATAGGACTCTGAGAGTACCACTTCCAGTATAACACCCCAGTTTGCTTACATGTATGGAATTTCCATACAGGAGTTAGATACATCATTGGCATTGCAGTTGGGCACGGTAGAAAGCCACGCTATCTATATAGAATGGGACAACCATTTCATGGGAATGATGTGCTTAGTCAGTTTTGACAGTTTCTGACTAAGGCTGACAAATACTTGCCTTTTTCATTTGTTTTTTGGTCTGTTTTTCAGTAGAAAAGAAAAAAAAAATTATTTAATGAAAAAGAATATATATTAAATATTTAAATGTACAATATCTCTCAGACACATGTGGAAGGTATCCGGAGTGTGTGAATGTGGCCGAGGCCAAAACACAATTTAGTGGACACCAGTTTTCATGCCTTGCATGATCTTAAACCAAATAGCATCAATTTTTCCATGGTTTCAATGTTGTAGTGAGTAAACTACACCACAAAGTAAGTGTTAATTGATTGATTGATTTACAAATATTAATCATCATTCTTATAGCAACGCTTCGAAACTCGATTACAAAGTAAGTATTGATTGATTGATTGATTGATAGACATTAATAAATGATTGATCTAGCTACAACTTCGAAATTTGATTACAAAGTAAGTATTGACTGATTGATTGATTGATTGATCAATGATCCTTAACAAACATTCAATAGCTCGACAACTTTTAGCTATTGATTGATTATTGTAAGTGATTTTTAGTGTATTTGAGCTTAGAAAATGCTTAAAAAATTCGAAAAAATCACAGAAAAATCAGGAAAAATTCAATTCAGCTAATAGTAAAAGTTTGGGCTATTGTAGTAAGTGACTTTTATTGTTTTTGAGCTTTATAAATGCTTATAAAATTCAAAAAAATCAAGAAAAATTCTATTCAGCTTACAGTAATACTTGGACAATTTTGAGCTATTGATATACTCATCATGTAAGTGTCTTTCAATAGTTTTAAGCTATGAAAATGCTTAAAAAACTATTCTTTCAGGCAATCTTCAACTACTCATTCTAATAACGAACCCAGTACTCCTGAAGGTCAAAGACAGCAGGCTAGGATTCAAAGCAGGCTACAACAGTTACAAATGACTGATCCTGATGAGCGTCGTGCAAATAGAAGTAGAAGATCTACTTCAGTGGTTATACCACTTCATTATGGAACTGGGGATATGGGATCTGGGGATATAAGAATTGGAAGAAATAATCAGATTGCCTCTAGCTCTTTAGAGAGGCCTATTGGACCAACTGTTGCTGTGGATTTATTTGCATCTGAAGATGTACAACTTGGAATCACAAGATTGGGGGATATGAGAACTGAGGGAAATAATCAGATTGCTTCAAGCTCTAGGAAAAATCCTTCTAGCTCTTTGAGGAGGCCTCTTAGACCATCAACTGTTGCTGAGGATCTATTTGCTAGGGCTATTCCTGAAACTCATTTACCTGAAGGATGGAATGCTCCTTTGCAAAATCCAATTCCTAGAATGATACCACCTCTACCTCTTCCTGCATATAGAGCTCCTTATGTGCCTTCAATAGTAGCACCTCTACCAGCTACTGTGCATGGAAGAGATCATAGAGTGGGATCAGTCAATCAGCCTGTAGTTGGTGGGACTGCTATGAGTATACCTGAAACTCATTTGCCTGAAGGTTGGGATGCTCCTTTACAGAATCCTATACCTAGAATGCCTGCTTTGCATAGAGCTGCTTTGCCAAACTTCACAATGCCACTACCACTGCCACCTGCACTTGGAGGACAATGGGTACGACATATCCACAGACTCATCGTTCCTCTGCAATGTGGAGGCTGTCATCCTATCAGTCAGATGATGAATGACATGGATCATATGTGTGCTCAGCACAAAATAAATCTCCTTGCCTTTTCAGCTGCTTGTAAGCAGCAGATTACACCTCTGAGTTGGGACACCAACAATAGCAAAAAGGCATGTCAGCAAAGAGTGGAGGATGTGGCCTCCTGCTCGACTCAGTTGAGTGTTTCTGTTCCTGGCTGGGAGGCTGGCCTAGGACAGGACATCCTCCTCTATAATGATGTTACTGTCCCAGCCACCCCCTGGCTGATTCAGCGCCTTGCTAGTGGCACATCTGAAGTTGGGTCTTTGTAACCATTATCTATGGTATCTACCATGCACTCTGGGGAGCAGAGTTTTTGGAGCATCAGTGCATGCCCCACTAAGGCTAAGGCCTTGCAACCCCAAAAGGACCATCAGGGTAAGCACACAGAAGGGCACGCCTATGTCAACGTGCACTTCCTTGAGGATGCCTCAAAAGGAGCTCCAGGAGCTAACATTTCCTTTTTACCTGCAGTACTGGTAGAGGGCCCCCCAGCCCAATACCTTCAGTGTGTGTGAGCAATGAACCCATGTTCAGAGAGTGCTGTCTCAAAGAGCCTGCTGTTTCCACTCTTCAATGATGACTGGTATGAAGACCCTGAAGAGGCTTGAATGGAATCCTCTGTGCTGCACAAGACTGCAGCACAATGTATGGTGCATGAGCGGTGCAACAGTAATTGATAGGCCAAGATGGACTATCAGGCACAAGATAGCACCAAATAAGGAGCTGCCCTCCTTGAAGAAGAAACCGGGCGCATCTCTGATGCACTCAGCATTGTGATCTATCAAGATCACACTATTGAGCACCAGAACTTATTCTTTGGTATGGGGTTGGCTCCCCAATTCTACTGATCACCAGTAACCAACACTATTTTTGTTGGGCAAGAAGCCTGTGCAGCCAGGGCCTTCAAGGCTGACAAAGAGGGCAATGCTATGCAGATGCCCCACAACAGCAAGGTGTACCAAGCTGCACCTCAGGGATTCCCTCACAACCCTCAGGAGCTTTGCCAGCTCTATGCACTGGTTAACAACCAGTTCACGCTGATTTACCAGCATCAGTTGGGCTATCTCTTGCTCAACAAGTTCAAATGAGTGACTCTTAACTGTCACTCTACTGCCTGAGACAAAACAATGTCTCAATTACTTGGAGAGGCCCTGTACAAAACCATTGCAGTACCTTTTGCAAGTTCTGAGGAGCAGGAGCAAGTCCCACAGATGATTGCTTCATCGCAAAACTATCACTACAAGGAAAGTGGGAGGCTGGCCTTCATTGGCCTGACTCCTCCTGATCCAAAGCAACCCTTTGCTTTGGACTACCTGGGCTTATATGCCCTTCTCTATGAGCGTTCTGGGACGCTGTAGTACTTGGTTGCAAGTAGTACTAATGTACTAATAGTTCTGAGGCTTTTTTGAAGTCTTGGAAAGTGTCCTCTAATCCACACTGTTGCTTGACAATAAAGTTAATGTATTGAAAGACTTGGATGCTTCACAGAATATCAAAGATCCTGAGATGCAGAAGAAGGTTCTCAATAAACTCCAGCCTAAGTAGTTCACTCTCTAGGAACCACTGAGCCTTTGTCTACCAATAGACTTCCAATAAGAGGTGTTCAATAAACTCTAGCCTAGATGATTCACTCCCTGGAAACCACTGAGCCTTTGCCTATCAAATGCCTGTCTATTCGTCTATTTTCTACTAAACTTGGGCCATTTATACTGTTTTTCTGGTGCACAGACCACTATCTACACATGACTCTTTGTTGTCAACTTCACAGCCTCCAAAACATATTTGATAGTCCAATTTCCCTTTTGGAAGGCATGTTTTGATGCCACCAGTTCCACCATTCCTCTGGATGTCTCTGATTGCCACTTCCCCATTTGCTTCAGCTCCATTTAGCACAATCCGATTTATAGATCCTTCTTTCCCCTTTTAGTGCTTCCCTGCATTTATTAGTCTGCAGAAAGGAGTCACGGGATGAATGCGGGATGCGTTTTGAGACAATTGTAACAGTCACCTGACTTTGTATCCTTAGACTTCAACTACCATCTCGAACGTCTTATCAGACCAATCTATCTTCTCAAACCTCTTAGCTTTCTTGTGTCTGTGCCCTAGTACCTTTTGCGCGTTTGGTTATCATGTCTCAAATGCACCTTCCAGCCGATTCCTCAGCAAGTGCTGTCCCCACAGCGAGATCTTTGTGTTGTCCTAGCCGTGCAGTTCACACCCTTGCCAGCTCTACAGTCAGATCCAGTACAACTTGCCGCTTAGCCAGGGCCTCACGGCTGGTGGACAACACTGTGGTGAGCATCCAGGAGCTTACCGAAGAGGGATCCAACATAGGCAAGGATCCTGACTCTGACACTGAGTCCATTGATTCACCTTCACCCATCTGATCTTGATCTTCCTCTGCACTCTGATCGCAGAACCCCCTCCCACCAATTCCGTCCTCTGCCCCTTTGGCCCAATCATCTACACTCTCCTCTCTCCAGCCTTCCACTCAGTCCTCTCTTCCCAGGAATCTCCAGTCATCAACTCAGTCCACTCAGTCCTCTCTCCTGTTGGTCCCCTCAACTCAGTCGATTCAACCTTTTGCCCCCCACCCCAATGAATTCGCTTCAATCCAGGCCAACAAATTAGCTTCAATCCAGGCCAACAAATTAGCTTCAATCCAGGCCAACAAATTAGCTTTGATCTAGGCCCCAGCTCCCAATGAATTAGCTTTGATCCAGGCCCCAGCCCCCAACAAATCAGCTTCAGAATTTCCCACAATGTCCGTTCATCGGACCAACCCACCCGACCTACCAGATCCCATTCCTCCCCTCTCCACCTTGCGCACTCCCCCACCTACTCATATCACAACCCCATTCACCCCTCCTAGGCACACTCTGACTCCTAAAGCTCCTCCAAACTGACACATACCTCCAATTCCATCTCCATTGGCATCCTCTCATCAACATCCTGCACACACCTTCACGCCACCTCCAGGTCACTCAAACAACACTCCACTCCTTGGATGCCCCTTTTCTGGGCAAATTACTATATAAGGATACAGACAACTTTCTTTGGGTGGCGCATATGGCCACACAACCTCCCACTCAACCACATACATACACAAGCTTGGACCCTTCCTCTCATTCGCAAATAGCTGAAGTTATTTCCTCCAATACTGCTCCTGTTCCGGCCAACCTATTCATTTCCTGTGACACTCTCATTTCTCTGCTTCAGCGTTTTGGAGCGGACATAGTCCAATTCATACCTCTCGCAGGTACACTTCTGCCCTCCACCACTTCGACCACTTTGGGCCCAATTTCCTCAGATTCCCATGCTCCTTCAATTCTGATCCCAGCCTCCTCCAATCCACAACTTCCAGGCTCCTATGCAGGCAATTTCACCAATCCAGCCCCTCCAGGCTCCTATTCAGGCAATTTTGCCAATCCCCAATTTCTGGGCTCAACAACTGGCAATTTCGCCAATCCTCCTCCAGTTTCATCTTCTGGCAACATTGCCAATCCCACTCCAGACACCAGTACAGGAAATTTGCCTACTCCTCTCATTCCGAGCACTACTACATGCAATTTCACCAATGCACCCATTCCGGGCTCCGTTCATTTCCACAATCCTTCTATTCTGGGCTCTGTTAACGTTACTATACCTGCATCTTCTGGAACAGAAAATCCCACCTTCTCTTTCCCACCGGGCATACTGTTGGCTACTCCATCTGCCATTTCCAACCCCAGAGCTTCACGAGCGCTTCTGAGCGCCCCTCCTTCTTCAGCCTCTGAATTAGATCCCAATATTCTTCCAATTCCCATATGCATTCAACAACTCTTCAATGCGGGCTGGCTGTCCTACGTTCCCCTGGACCAACTCACCAATGCCACATGTCACTGAGCCATGAATGCACCAAACCGTCAAAGCGACACCTCCCTTTCTCTATCTGCCTCTGGAGAACTCCAACTCTCAGGAGCAAAGTTCGACCTCAGCAAAGAAAAGGATCTTTGTCCTCTCAACTTTATTCAGGCCTCCACTACTCTCGTTTCCATTATTTGTCACTGTCTCAAGGCAGGACCTGAGAATCAAATAGGAGGCCCCACTGCACATGCAATTGCAGACTCATTCCAAAAACATTATCATTGAATTCAAATGCGCCCTGACTTTAGCGAGAACTACCCAGCTTACTTGGCTTACAACATGCACATCAGACACTCCTACTTGCAGAACAACAGAAATGTTTGAGTTGAGGACTGGCATGAGAAAGTCTTTGATAAGAAACTGCAATTATTCCAATCAGATTTCATCCGTGGCCTCATGGGTCAACCTGCTTCTTGTCTGTTCGGAGATTTCTCTGGTCCTTTTCATAATTCCTCCTATTTGTCAACAGGTAATTCCTTTTCATTGCATATACTCAACAATTCTCGTCAATCATCCAGCAAAACGCCGTTGAACCAATATTCCTTATCAACTTGCCGCTTTTCAACTCCCAGAGATCAGCAAAAACCATATTCAACCAAATTCAGATTGCATGACTTCTCATGTCACATCAAATGCATGGTATGTGGCAGGGACGACCACCGCTTCGGGACCTGTAACAAAGAGGGCAGAATCCTCCACAAAATCAATAATAGATGGCAGGATTCTTCTGGTACCTCCTTCTGCTTCGGTTACAATGGTCTCCAAGGATGCCGCACTGCCAATTGCACTTACAAACATGCATGTTCCTTATGTGGAGAGAACGTCCACTCTGCACAAGACTGTTCTCATTGAACTTTTCTTTCCAGTCACTACCCCTCTTAAACAGTGGAGGTGGGCTGCTCTCTTAAGGGTGGCCGGTACTTTCAAACGCTTTTCTGCGGTGGTTTATGGTTTACAATTCGGTTTTTTATTAGGTTGTCTCTCTACACACGTCTCATTGCTTTTCTGATACAGTATACAGGCCTAGAAGAGTTTAATATTAGCTGTACATACTCGCCTCCCAATTACTATCAGACACCTGAGCATCACAAATTCGTACTTGAGAAATATTCCAATGAATACAAACTAGGTCAAGTCTCTCAAGGTTTCACATTGAAACAAGTAGAAGAATGGGTAGGTCATTACAGGACGGCTCCACTCAACATCATAGAGTGCATGCCTGGCAAGTTCCACATCACAGTCGACCATTCCCACCCTCAGAATAATCCTCTCATTCAATCCGTGAACTTACACATAGACACGAAACGTTTTCAATGTGACTGGGGTACCTTCTATTCCTGTTGGCTCCAGGTAGCAGATGCTCCTCCTGGAACTGAGGCTGCAATTTTTGATGTTGACTCCGCTTTTTGGAATATCCCCACACTCCCTTCACACCAACCTTTTACAGCACTTCTTATTAACAATCTTGTTGTATTCGATCATCGCCTGAATTTTGGAATATCTCCTGCACCCGGCATATTTGGATTTGTAGCAGATGCAATTGTCTCAATTTATAAATATGTGGGCATCGAGTCAATCATCAAATGGGTAGACAATTTTGTATTTTTTTGATTCCCACACACTCATCCAAATGGCACAAATTAATACAAGTACGATGAAGGACTTATATGAGACACTGCATCAGACTTAGGTTGGCCATGGGCTCCTGACAAATTTGTCCCCTTCTCAGACACGTTCACATACATTGGTTTTGAGTGGTCTCTATGTGACAAAACAGTCTCCCTTCCAAGAAAAAGGTTAAATATCTTTCAAAGCTCAAAAATTGGTCGACAGGTACATCTGTGTCTCTACAGGCAACTGAATCCTTAATCGGAACATTAAATCACATTACGCTTATTGCTCCTGAGGGCCGCTTTCATTTACCAGCACTTTATCGCTTTCGAGCTGCCTTTGCACCAACCTCTTCACACTGGACTCGCCATAGAGTAACACCAGCGATCGAGTTGGAGATCCGGTGGTGGAAGGAAAAATTGAATGGTCTGTGTATGCTACACATATATCAGCCCCCTCCCCCTCTAGACCTTGAGGTACACATCAATGCCTCCACATCCTGAGGAATCGGTCTTGTCCTGAATGGGAAATGGCTGGCCTGGAAGCTACTACCGGGATGGTCATTACTAGACCGCAACATTGGGTGGGCTGAGATGGTAGCCATTGACTTGGCTGTTAGAACATTGACAACAGCAAGTTACCATGGAGTTCACATCATCATACGCTTGGACAACACAGGCTGCGTTGATGCCCTATCCACAGGTCGATCTCGCAATTCTGCCTTAAATTTCATCTTGAGGAATGTAGTTTCAAATTTCCAACTGAAAAGTTTATGGATTACTGTACATTGGATCCTCACAGCAAATAACAAGGCAGATGGCCCCTCTCGAGGAATTTTCCCATCTTGTTGTTTCTTATTTCCATATCCCTCTTCAATCCCTCCGTATCTTAAACTATTTGTGTCTCCTAGTATTATATATGCGTTACTACCACAGGATCAAGCTTGACAAACAGTGGTATATTACTCATTCCTACAATGATACACTAAGCTACTATGACACTAATGAACAGTGTTAATGATGACACTAACAAAATGTGATAACGAGATGCATGTTGTCAACCTAATCCTACATCATACATATACAAATGTTTGTTCCACTCATAAATTTGTCAGCCAACCACCGACTTTCAATCCTTCTGACTAGCCTGTCTCATCACTTCTCAATGGAAGCACTGATTTCCCAACTGGCCCACTACTACATAGACAAGCTGGTCAAGATGTCCTCATACCCCCTTCGAGCCAAGAGTTCTCAGCAGGATCATCATCCCTGTCACCCCATATACTCCTCCAATCCTTATCCTATTCCATCCTCCCAACTACATCTTCCATCCTCCCAACTACCTATTCCATCCTCCCAACTACACACGTCACATTCAGAGCTGGTCGGATCCATCATCGCCTCTGCATGGAAACCTTCAACCATGGGGAAACACTCTCAGGCAATTCGTCAATTTCTCATCTATTGTACAATCAGATGCATTCCAAACCATCTCATTCTGCCAGCATCAGAGGCACTATTATGTGATTATGCAGCTTCATATGCAGGAAAGCTCGCCAGTGGAACCGTTAGATCCAAATGCAATGGCATCCGAGCATGGCACATTCAAAACAATTTCCCATATCAAGGAGGCGTGCACTTAGACTACGTAATTAAAGGAGTGGCACATAGAGACATCACAATGGTACATGTCATACGTTGTACGGGAGCTCGCTTTGTGCTGTATAATATGTGTCCAGCAGAGTCTGCTACACTAGAGCAGAGCAGTCCCCACAGTGCTGCGGACGTGTCACAATGTGCTGTATGACACGGTCCAGTGGATCAATAAAAGGCAGGCACACACATGCGCACGCAGGCCCGGCGGATGCCAGCGGACACTAGTGGACGTCAATGTGCGTCAGCGGCCACCGGCGGGCATCAGCACACAAGTGAAAACCTCCTCCATTGGCGGACTTCATGGCATGAATAAACCCTCCTCAAGGTTCCCCACTTCCCTCCCCTCTCCATTCCTCCCCGCAATAACTCGAGGCTGCGCATCTCCCCTTCCATCCTTTTCCCACCCCCGACGCCAGCGTACGTCCACAAAAGGGCCCTGAAAATCTATGCAGGCCTATGCAAGCCACCAGCGGACATCTACGCAGACGTACGTTGACGGACTCAAACCTATGCGGGCCCATGCAGGCCTGTGCAGGGCACCAGCAGACATCCACAGAGGCCTATGCAGGTTCCCGGGGTCTGGTTGGACCAAGGAAAAAGGTAACGTCGTCTTGCCCATCGTATGCGTGTGGGGGGAAATCAAACCCCCAGCCTTAGGAAAGCCTCCAGCAACAGAATGCACATTTAACCGTTGCACCACAGGTCTGTTACTAACGGATAGATTCAAAGGTCGGATAACACAATGAACCCTTAGCGCTTTACACTTGCTGACTCCCTTACCAACTTTACCTTATTTTTCACAGGCGCGTTCTCTGAGACCTGCCCGGAACTCCCTCATCACTTTAGCGCACCCAACGCAAGCTTTTGGTATGGTAACACTATTAATATATTTGTTACTGACCAAACTTTGGGCATCATCAGCATAAGAGTTTTGTCAGGAGCAGCAGAACTTTACATGAATATTCTTAAAGTGCATGTGCATGCATGTGCCTGCCTCATATCAATCTACTAGACCATGTCATATAGCACATTGTGACACATCTGTGGCTCTGTATTTTATGGCACACTAGGGACTGCTTTGCTACAGTGTAGTGGACTCTGCTGGACATGTATTATATAGCACAAAGCAAGCTCCCCTACAACATATGACACATATCATTGTGATGCCCTACTCTGCTCCTGCTATCTTTCCACACTCTGCAACTCTATATCTCTGCTGATTGTAAAGTTGGTTGGCTTGCTATCCTGCTACTACTGTGATTTTCAATAAGTAGAAGACTATTGCACATTTCTACCTGGCCAGCCTGTATGGCTTGCATGACACTCTGAATAGAGCCAACTTCAATAGTGTCTTGTAGATGGGCCATCTGCTCCTCTGACTTATCTCTTTTTATTCTACTTTGAGTGCTTCCTGCTCTCTCGATGGATACTTCTCTAGAACTCCTTGCCAAAGTACCATCAGCAAGGGCTGCTACCACAACCAAGACCTCTGACAACTCATGTTTATTGTTTTGATGTTGATTGCATGCAGAGTTCTTATATTGACTATACTTGGCAATCAGCCTCTCCTTCATAATGTCTGCAAATGTGGGTATAAAACACTTATGAACTTATTAACAAGGAATCCATTGCCAATAATCTTTGCCAACTTTTTGTCTTCAGCCTAAACTTTCTAATTAGAAAATGAATCTCCTCAGAATGCTTCTGCTCAGATGGGCATGCTCTCTACAGATTTGATCCAGACTAGCAACACTGCTTATATCATGAACTGCTTCAGGATAGGATTTCTTGGCTTCCTTGATGAAGTCTTTTCAGGAAAAATCCTCTTCATAAGAGTCAAAGCTCAACCACTCTTGCTCAGTTTGAGCATCCACATATTCTAGGACTCTTTTTTTTCTCTTCCTATCCCCTGTTATTCCAGCATAGTTAATAACAATTCTATCCTTTGTATAAACTGGCAAACCCCAGAGAGTTCACTTTGTCTAAACTTAGGTGTATTGTGATTTTCTAGGCAGGCATATTTTATAACATGCAGGTTGCTCTATAGTATTGTTCCAACTTGCTGGTTCATTCTCTGAAGACTTCGGTTTTGATTGGATAGGCATGTGATTCTTAGTCTGAAGTTTTTGTTTGCAAAGCATGATGTCTGGGTTAGGAAGAATAGAAATAGTTCTCTTGGAGGTCACATGAGTTTTTTTCTCCTTGGAGTGAGGATGGTTTTTGCCTTGGGAATAGTAACCTTAGATGTGCCTGGCCAAGAACTAGGTGGTGCAAAACTAATTGTTTCTTTTGGTGATTTGGACTCCTACTAGAGATCATAAAGTGTTTGTTTTGTGTAACAAAAGCCTCCTTGCAGTGGGCTTTAGTTGATGCAAAATATAAATTTTTATTAGTTTTAAAAGTAGCTCAAAAGGAATTGAACTAGCTTCTATCCTATTTTTAAAACTTTATTTCACAAATTTTGTGGGGCTTAAGTACATGCAGTGCACACTTTTGTGATAATGTAGTTTATAAGATTTATTGATTTTAAAATTGAATGTAAACTTAATTCACACTTCAAACTTGGGTTCAAATAGTATTAATGCTAGTCACCTGAAGACAATATATCACCATTGGCCTAAGGTGTCTGCTCCCTGGAGACTCTGAGCCATGGCAATGCTATTGCTTGCCCAGCTCCCCCAATATCCTCTCTCTTTTATATCCTTCATCTCTGTGCACAGACCTCATTATTTACCACATGTTTTAATCATTGGCTCATTGTTTTTCACTCACCTGAGCCTTGGACCAAGTTTTTCCAGGTCTGGACCTTGGTTGGTGCATTGCTAATGCTTAGCATCATGGCTAAAGGTTAGCCTATCTTTCTCTTTGGCTGAATTGTCCCATCTAACCCTGGTTGCCCTCTCCTTAGCCTCTCTTCACTTCTTTTCTAATCCCATCATGTTATGTCATGGTTTGGTGAGTGGTGGTTATAGCAGGGAGTGAGAACAAGAGTCTGTTAGAGGTTCAGAGGGAGGGACGGCAATCGGAGATATTCTTGATGGGAAGCAAGATCTCAGAGTTTTGCCCCGAGATCTTGCTTCTGCCAAGCACCACCACCCATCAGATCTCCCTGCCATCAAACTTTGATGGCTGGCTGCCACCTCGCTGCTACTAGCCTAAACATTCAGTTAATCACAGAACTATGGGCAGGGAATGGTGAGGAACAGTCTCCTTTGAGATCCCCATGGATTACGTGAATGTAAGAATTTGACACCTGATGCCACAATCGGAAACACAATGTGAAATTTGGGCAGTCAAACTATAGTTACACCTGGGCCCCGATATAACTGAGTTTGAAAATATAATCAAGTACAGACAATGTAACTCAGCCAAACAATGCTTGAAATCTAATTAACGTCGCGTCCTCCTACTACCGGATATTTCTCGCGTTCGAAGGGCTCTTTTAATGATGGCAACTCCTACTGATAGCGAAGGGCCCCCAGTACCACTAAAAAGGCCAAGAGGTCAACCCCAAGGAACAAAAAACGGTCCAAATGCAGGTCGCATTGGAAGGCCACGAAAGGATGCCAGTCGACCTACTGGGAACAGAGCCTCTGGCGCAAAGAAGCAAGGTCTGCTTTGACATCATTCTTAGATTGATTCTGATACTATGAGACTGATTTTTGGTAGATTTGACATCTATGGCTAGTACTAGCAACCGGCAAAAAAGTGTGACATGCTGTTCTGCAGTTGAACAGCCAGAGAGTATGCTTCCTAGTAAGTCTGATATTTTTGTTTTATCTCTTTTTTGATCTTTCATTGTTGCAGACTTGACATTGCCATCAAGTACAAATTTAGATGTCTTGAGTACAGATCATCATGAACCGAAAGACAAGTTAAATACCGAGACAACATCCCTCACTATGACAAGTCTTGCTATTGAGCTTCCTGATGTTGATGATAGTCCAAATGATGCACCAGTTGGTATGTTCACATTTCTTATTGTTAACCAACCCAACCTTACTGAGATGCAGAGCTTTTTGGTCAATCTCGAGGGTCAACTGATGGTCATGGTAACTTTATTTCTTTTTGCAAATTTTTTGATTGACTAATGACAGAACTATAGGTATGAATTTATACAAAGATGGATATTGGTCTCCACCTCGTGGCACAGGACTTGGATTAAATATGACTACTTCAATGCCGTTAGAAAATACGATGCCAGGTATGTAGACAAAATTCAATTTGGTGATTGTATTTAATGTTTTTTCTTAGATTTCATTGGTAACGAAGATGAAAATATCGATTATTTATTAGATGATAGCTTAGGTGATGATGATGAAGAAAATGAGAAGTTTGAACCCATTCCAGATGATGATGAGAGTGAAATTGGTGGTGTTGAGAAGTCCCAGCAGAAACGCGCATCGTTGCCTCTTTGGTTGAATCAGAGTTATGCTGATACTCGAGAGCGGCTTACATCCGAAATTGCCAATAACCCTTCTCATCACCCTACCTGTTATGATCAGGGCACATTTGTCGAGGGTTCATCATCTGCATGCTTTGCGACTACGAGGAAATTTCAGCCATTGCCTGCTGACTTCTATTGCTTGAAATATTTCATATGGCTACCTCATCTTCTGTGTTCAAAGATCCCCTGCCCTGCATGTTTAGCAAATTCATGCAGCACTACTAAAGGCAGTGTTCAGTACCTTAATTCCAAGGGTTGGCCAAAGTCTCCTCAACGAGTAGTCAACATCAATGAATGTATCTTCATCGTTGGATATCGTTATGCAT
This sequence comes from Macrolepiota albuminosa, assembly GCA_027475525.1. Lineage (NCBI taxonomy): Eukaryota > Fungi > Basidiomycota > Agaricomycetes > Agaricales > Agaricaceae > Macrolepiota > Macrolepiota albuminosa. Next base: position 1,923,194 of record JAMWFC010000046.1, on the reverse strand, counting down.
GTCCTAACCCAGCATGTCGGAAAACATACCAAAGTTGGAGTCCGGAACTTCTTTTGGCTCTTCCACGTTCATTGTCAATTCATTTTACACATCACCTCACATATCGGAGTGGACTCACAGATCGTGTTGTTGCTCTCATGTGGTCATGCTTTCAGCATGGCATTGGTCCTGGTCCATTTGCTGAAATGATATGAACTCAGCATGTGCGCCATTTTGAACAGTTACATCTGCAATATCTGGAAACAATTCTTATTCGTGCGCAGTCAGCAACGGGCCACTTCTTGTCAAAGTTTGAACCATTTGGCCTGTTTGATAATAGAAATGGCTATGCGGGTTTTACACCCTCTCCTACTTACTTCCGCAATTTTTATGTTCGCTTTATTTCTTCGCATGCCCCAGAAATTGATCAGCACATGGCAATGCTTTCAGCTGAAGTATTGCAAATAGATCACAGCTACAAGGTAATTCTCTATTTGATTAATATGATCTTTGAATACTTATTTGTTTTTACTTAGGTTATCCGCCATTTGGGAAAAGTCTCAGGTGAAACAGTTTTTGCAGGGGGCTTACACACTAGTGTAAATGAGATGGCTGAGATTCGAAGCATGGTTCTTACACCTTCAAAAGCTCACTCGCAGCTTATGCCTGCACTCAAAGCTATTTCGAAGTCATTGGAAATGTATGGTCATAAACCAATCAGTGCAGTAATGACGGATATGCCACGAATCGACAAGCCAGAGCTTGAGAATACTTTACCATCACTTCTTACCAACGTCATACCGGTTCCTGATATTGCAACCCTTCCACATATCACAATTCCAGTGGAGTGGAACGTAACGGAGTTGAGCTCAAATTACCAAGTCAATACTCGTCTAAACACTATTATGAATGGTCTTCAAAACAACAAGGACTTTTATGTAGCTATGGATATGGAGTGGTCCGTCAATCTTGAAAATGGAATCCAGGGCTCAGTCGCTTTGATTTCAATTGCATTTGAACATGAGATTTTTCTTCTTCCTGTATGTGTTCATCAATTTGATATTTTCGAATATTACTCAAATCAATTTTTTAGTTGAATCATTATTGGAATAGTGGCACTGGACTTCCCAATGCGCTCTTAACCTTTCTTCGATCACCTCAAATTCACAAAGTTGGTGTCAAAATCAATTCTGATCTAAAACGTCTTTTCCGAGATTGCAAATTTGTGGATGAAGACCAGCCTTTTACTGGTGCTATCGAGTTAGGAAGACTGTCGAAAGAGAAGAACCTCACCAAGAATGCAGGTATTGGACTTGCCGACCTTACGTCTCAGATTCTTCATCTGTTCTTGCCCAAAGATCCCTCAATACGTGTTAGCACTGATTGGGACAATAGCACGCTAAGCAAGTCACAGACAAGCTATGCTGCTCTTGATGCCTATGCAACTTGGCAGGTTTTTAAAGCCTTGAATACTATAGCAGTTGGAAAAGCTGTTACTCAGGCCACTCCTATGGGCACAGCAATCTCTCTTTTATCCATGGATCGTTCAACTATTGTTGCACATGGCTATATAATGCCAGACTAGCCAAAGCAATTACTTGGGGTAAATGTCACCAAAACACGACTCGTTATGACTGTAACCTCAATTTTGGTACCTGGCTACATTGTTTCTGGTAATCTCATGCCATCAAAGGAGGATGTTCCATTCAGCGCCTTTCCAAAACCACCCTTCAATCTCATTTGCAAGCTTAAGCATCTTCAAACATGTGAAAAGCCAGATATGCCGAGACCAAACTCGCCAGTTGTACCCAGGCCATACGAATTTCCATGGTCTATTATTTATTCCTCCAAAGGTGCTATGGATTCCGAGTCTAATGATTCTGAACCTTCCAAGAAAGATAATTTGCAGTGGTATAGTGACACCGAGGCATACTGTGCAGAGACCAATCAAGACCCTACATTGTCCTCTGAAGACATGACTGGCAGGGCTTATGCTGCCCTTTTACATGCTCTTTCCGACTCTCTTGAAACTCGTGCATCAAACAGTAACCTCAAGCGATCAGGTGTCTTTGGAGATATTTGGCATCTCATGCATCAGTTTCCGATCTCTATACAGCATGGTCTTTGTCGGCCATTTGGACGTGCACTACGAGATGCATTTTTTCAATATGACCCTGAAGATAAAGCCACTATCGAAGCATTCTTAGCAGAGAAAGGCATCAGCTGGGACAAGACAGTTCTTTTCCATTCTCAGTGGCTATTTAAACGTGTCAAACGATTTGTTCCACCTCCAGAGGAGCTTTTTCCCCGAATCAGTCAAGTACTCCAAACTTTCGGTCCTCTTAAAGACGCAAAAACAGGACTACCTCTCTTCAATGAAAAATGTTGGGAGATTGCTAAAAATGTTCTTGAAAATATTCGTCGTGGATTTTATTCTGATCCTCCTGAAGTAACTTTGTACTATCCTCTTAAGCGAGATAAATTTGGCCTTATCCGTTATCGTTGCTGCCGAGGAACAAATGCAATTGAAGGTGGAGTACATCAAAATATTATCCGATGGTTTGGCTCATTCAATGCTACTCCTGATTTTGCATTGGAGCTCCTTCGTGACTATGCTCTGTATCACAATTTGAAAGTAAGTGAAAGATTTGTACTGATATATACTCCAAATACTAATCAAGTTCAGGTTGGAACTTTCAACCGTACTGGAGTTCTATATCAGGGATCTTATGATATCTGGTCACAGAATCGAATTTCTCAGCTTCTTGACCTGCTCTCCACACGTTTTTCCTCGAACCCACCTGATTTTCAACCTGGTGGATGGATCAATGGTGACAACTTTGTGCAATCTACCGAAATCTTTGGGATACTCCCACTTTCTAGTGATCTTCGTAACAAGCTGGGAATGTTGCCTTATCACTCTGATTTTGCCAAACAAGTCAAGATCCGTCACCATTATCTTGCATTACATCAGGATACCCGGATTGCTATCCTTCCTGTCCATACGCATGACGAACGTGGGCTTTTTAAGCTTCTTATGGCCGAAGCCAATGGACTTTTCTCAGGACGGAGTGAACCTAATTGGTCTCAGGTAGCAGAGAGATGGAATTCTCATGCAAACGGCTTGACAATTTTCTATAAGGTTTGTAATTAGACTTTTGTCAAGACTCTGAAGCTTATTGACTTGAAGCTTCCTGAACACCTCAAAGCCTACTCGAAAAAATGGCAGGAAAATACGAATGAAAAGAACTCAATATCTATCAACCAAGCAGCATTCAGCAACATCATACGTGCTTTGTCACTTTCCTCAGTCGCAATCATGCCTGTTATTTCAGGTCAGCAGCAATCAGTCCGCCAACAGATCAAGACACACGCAATAGAATCATCCACAGCTCCAGTCGAGGACTGGCAAATCTCTAATGCTCTTGGCCGCCATTCACTTCAACAGTCCACCATTCATTTCCACTATGGAGAACATGCTTCTGAGGCAAGCAAGCCGGACAAGGGTAAAAAGCGTGCCCCTCCTGCTCTTGACGAAGATAATCACGGTCCTGTTGTGGTATCAAAACGAAAGCCACGAGCCTGTCCATGATGTCATCGGGCTGGTTGTGACGGTGCATTCCGAAGTCGACCATGCAACTAGCTTGGCCCCACTGCTGTGCCGCAGACTTCAGTGTACCTTTCTGCAGTAACCATATGTATACGTAGTTTGTATATAATCTGATAAATCTTGACAGTTGTGATGTAATTAATCAATTAGTACTTATACTAGACTTGCGTTGCATCAGTGGCAAAACGCACAAGTATATGTGGCTACTACAAGGTTTGGTGTCCCCCCTCCTTCCCTCCCCTCTCTCGATTTAATTTATTTAATTTATTTAATTTTTCGGCGCCAGGTACACCTATAGTTTGTGAGCCCACGATGGGTAACTTAATCCAGCCACCCTCCAACCCCAGAAAAAAACCATGGATAGATATCGTATATACAAAGATGATTCTGTACTTAAACTATAAAAATTTGAGTCTGTCGAAGTATAGAAAATCTAAAAGTGTGAAATCAGAACACATTTTGTCACCCACCATGGTTCGGTGAAATAAATTAATAAAAATCATATAAAATTTGAGTATGCCAAACACTTTGACAGGTACATAGTGTCTTGAATATAATTTTCCAGGAGATGGAAAGAGGTAGAAAGTCCAAGGAAGTCGATATCTCTGTGTCTGATTATAAGAAAGCGTGACAATCCAGGGGCTGTTGAAACTCCACATACAGCGGAGCAAGGACTTGAACAAAAAAAATGGCAAAAAATTTCACTTCCTGACATACGACAGTATGACCCTCAGTCGTCGTCGTTACACGGTGCTTGGGTTTCTTTCTGAGGTAAGTTTCTCTGCGTCTACTGTTTTTGATGGGCACTCTCAGGTTTCAGCGTAATCTGGGTATATTGGGAACTTTTTAGATACTTTATTGGTCTCAGTTAGTGAACAGCATATCAGCATCAGCACCATGGGTTGAGATGTTATAGCCATCGCTGTGAACTCAACCGATGGCAGCAGCAGCGGGAGGAGGAATAAGGTGACCACGACGTGCGGCGAAGATTTTAGAAATCAAAGGCAATCCAGTATCCTTCCACAAGTCCTCATTACCGAAAAGGAGTGTCATCAAAGACGGAAAATTGTCCACTTGTCTTCGTAACTCTGGTAGATCAATATCAGCAACCCCATGAACATCTGTTTCACCATCTGTGATCTCTAAAAATTGACCAAAGCCATCATAGAGGACGGAAATCAGTGGAATATCTTGATCTGGATGAGGGCGGTCCTCCAATATCTTTTTCGAGGGTATCCTCTGAAAAGCTTCGTAGTTCAAAAGCTTCCCGGCCTCCGAGGGTGCAGTGGTTCCAATTTTTGCCTTCTTGGAATGGTCATAGTATTCCACTTATGGCTTGCGCTTAGCGGCAGTTGGAGCTGGTGGCTCAATGAGGATTTGGATCGTATCATCAGACGGTTTACTACTCTGGCGTCTGACTTGGGTTTTGACGCGGTTAAGTAGTTTACTACAGTGTTCCCCACTGAGCGGGGTCTACTAGTTCAAGAAACTACTTTTCTTGATTCAAAGGCAGAGGAAGTCGCGGTGGTGGCAGAAAATAGTAAGAAGTGATGGGAGAGCGAAGGATGTCAGGGACGTAAACGGATTGCGAACATGGGTCACAGCTGGAGCTGGTCCAAAGCTGACATTTGAATTGAGCTGAGGCCAGTTCGAGCACACTAATTTGTATTTGTCATGGCGGGCTAGAGCAAACAAGAACATTTAAAAGGGCACACAATTAGTCTCACTCCGTCGATATGGACCAAGATATTGTCCTCCATCGAACTATCCTGCCCACAAGCATGACGACCTTCTTCGGCAACTGGCCTCATACGAAACCCCTTCCTGCTCCCTCACAAGTACGCTCTCGCACCTTTGATTCCACTTTCGAGATACTCCAACACCGTCAACATGGCAAATATGCTCAAATTGTTTTACATATCCCCGATCTAGCTCTCGTCATCAAACACGGCCCTCGTACAACCATCGCAGAAGGTCAAGCTCTCTGGGCACTGGCGAAATACTGTCCTCAAGTGCGAGTACCAACAGTATACGGCTGGTGCAAGGATGGAGATGAGATATTCATGTACCTCTCTTACATTGACGGCGAGCCAATCGAATCGCGTCTGAGTACCCTCAGCGAGAATGACTACAAGGAAATTGCTGCTCAGCTAGCTCCTATGATTAAATCTATACGTCGTTTCCGACAACCTCCTCAGGACGTATTCGTGGGTTCTCCGGATCGTGGTCCCGTTCGTGATCAAATGTGGTGGCATGGATATGAACGCCCTCCAACTTCCCCGTTCCTCTCCGTCAAGGAGTTCAACGATTCACTCTTTGCCATGGCCTCCCACCTCCCCATGTTTCCAGATCACGAGTTCTTTCGAACCTTTCGTGCGTCTCTCTCGGATGATTCTTCCATCCGATTCACTCATTCAGATTTGGCAACGACAAACATCATCATTTCGCGCACAAGTACAGAGGTAATGGGTATCATAGACTGGCAGGAATGCGGTTGGTATCCAGAGTATTGGGAGTATGTTAAAGCCAAGCATACTGCGCCGCAAGAATGGGATAAATACATTGAAATCGCACTAGACTCTACTTATCCACAAGAGTTGGAGGCAATTGAAAGCTACAATAGTACTGGGATATGGTTTTGACACCCTGTGTTATACACTTTTCAATATATCAATACCAGCACTGTAGAATCGCAAAGGATTACTTTGCTTCGTTCGTAAATTACTGATGAACTCGAGCAAGACAAAGCATATAGTAGCATTGTGTCAACAGTAGCGACACAGTGGGGATGAACCTAGCAGATTCTCCCAAGTCACAACGCGGTAACTGTCGGAGTCTGACGGATAAACTGGCTATTTCACCGCACTAACGCCAGATCTCTGCGCTATTCCATGCTATTCACGATCTGAAATCTACATCCTGCACGTAGAATTCCTTATGCTGAAGGATACATGACTGGAAAGAGTAAGGATTGCCGGTCTTTTAGAATTTACTCATATTGAATTGAAGATAACGACACCAAGGCAAAATGGAGACCAATTATCTCTATCCAAAAGAAGTCGATCTGTGCGCAGGTTGAAATGCAGTTTTGCTAATGAATACCGAAACGCCGAAGCCGGCGTGAATTCGACCATCTCCATTTGTGATGTGGTCGACCGATAATGGTCAACGGAATCTCCACAGCTAACCAGCTATTATGCAGGAAGGTCAGAAGGTACACGCATTGTGGGTGTTGGCGTCCACTACGCTCGATTGGTATGTCAACGTGCTTATTGTCTGTCTGTACCGACTGCAGGGACATCGGAGCCAGAAAACACACATATCTCCTGTGTGTGAGGCGAAGTGTGAGCTCTAGCTGAAAATTTTTCTTTTTTGGGACGCCAAATGTGGACAATCAGGGTTGTTGTTGTTGTTGTTGTTGCTGTTGTTGTTGTTGTTGTTGTTGTTGTTGTTGTTGTTGCTGTTGTTGTTATTGTTGTTAAATATTGTTGTTATTGTTGTTCTTCTTGTTCTTGTTCTTGTTCTTGTTCTTGTTCTCGTTCTCGTTCCTGTTCTCGTTCTTGTTGTTCTTGTTCTTGTTCTTGTTCTTGGTTGCGTGAGATATATCACATGATACAAATCGCGTGAATAATAAAAATGAGGCCACTTTTTTGCTCAACTTTTCATAGTACCTCAATCTATTCTAAATCTCGGAATCTCTCGCGCAGCCATGTCTACTCGTCCTGTTTATCTCGTCTCTGTTCCTCTCAAAAACGCACGACCTCATTGGTGTCTCTGGATTCCCTTGGATCCAAACGTACGCCGTTCCTCTGAGTCTTCATGCGTGCCTAAATCCCAATCATTTCTAGCACCCCAACGACATTGGAAAGAAGATACATGTCGTTGGATCACCCCAATTTGGCTTTAAAACGGAAGTCGAACACGGTTTTGACTGGCGTAAAACCCGCTCTGGGCCCAATATCAGGCTCTTCCCTCTTGGCTTTACCGACTCTTCCAACATTATTGATGTCCTTGAGAATGTCAAAACCGAAGACCTAAACAAGGGCGATCAGTTTGAAAAAGTTGCGGGGAAAATCAATGCGCCTCGTGCCGCTAGCAGTGATGTCATGCCAACGGGTAAAGTGTCCGAAGTTACGGCCGCACTGCGTCGTGACATTCCTGGTATGCGTCGTTGCCAGGAATGGACAACGGATTATATCCTTGCTCTTGTTGATGCCCGTTTATTACCCCAGAGTGCACGGGATGTCATTCCTCAGGCAAAAGAACTGAATCTTATCAACTGATCTAGTGAGTATTTGACTCTTTTCCACCAAACCCTCATCTCATTTTCGTGTCAGAGATGATCGATGATCGTTGACAGCCTGACTTGGGAAAAATTGTTTCATATTTCCATCCGAGCATGTTTGTCTTACAATGAATATCATGTAGATAAGATGAGTCTACTATAATGATGGTCGACGTAGCCTGGGATTTCCACTACCAGAATGTTCATGTAAATTTCCGCTGTTCCTGACAAAACTCTTATGCAAGAACCAACCATAGATCGTACCACTAAAAAGCGGGAGACTGGATGGACCTGTTCTGGTTTCTCCAGTTCTCCGTCGGCATAGTACCAATGGCCAGCCGGCAATTATCAGTGTCCCTATGATGGGTGAAGATAGCCCTGGTGTTTGTTGATGATGATCACTTGAAGAAGAAGAAATCTGTTTATTCCGCCGGCAAGCCACACTACAGGGCTAAGAGACGGGGGTCAAGTACTGCTTGTACTCTATGCCTGACAGTGTTGTCTGTTATCTTGGTGTGCAAGATTTTTAGTGTCTCCTAATATACCTTTCCTCGCAGAGTTGTCCGTGGCATGTGTCATTGACATGGTCACATTGTGAAGTACCTGAGTCTTTGTGTACACAGGATGTCTTGACCTCCCATGGTGTGTGGTTCCTTGTCCCACCTGTGCTAGGTGTCTGTCCCTGCTTTATCGTCCTCCGTCTTCTGCCTCTCCCCCCTATCCTTCTATGTTTCCCTCTCCCTCTTCTACCAGGTTGTCTGTGCCCTCCCTCTCCCTCTCCACTTGCCTCTACCACCTCTCCTCTTCTTTGTCATTTTCACCATCGTTTTCCATTGGTTGTTCCTCTTGTCTGCACTTCATGCCTGTCTTTGTGAAAGCCCCTGTCTTTTCAAGGAATCTTGCCATTGCCTCTATCCTGTCCTTCATGCCCAGTAGCTTCCCTAGTTCCAGCTGTTTATCTGCTTCCTGTAAAATGTGTCTGTATTCTTTGTATTGTGGGCAATGCTTTATTACATGCTTGCATGTTTGGTATCATTCCCCACCTATACATCCTGTCTTTTTGTGAGGTATAAACCCAGCATAGTACTCACCTAAGAAAGCATGTTTTGTTTAGCATTGCATGAGTCTGCCAAACACCTCTCTGGGAATGTGTACGACATGATTCCTTGGTTTCCATCTTGGTGCCAGTCTATTGGCTATGGCAAATCCTCCTGTGGATGGATTCCTCCTCCATTTGCTGATAGGCTTCTACTTGGGCTGAGCACATCAAGGGACATTATAGGCCTACTGATGTTCAACAGACTGGAGACTCTAGTGACTCTTTTAAACATAGAAGATTGCTGGTTTTTGGCGCTCTGCTACAGACTCTACTTATCAGCCTCATCCAACATTTATCAGTCCTTCAGCACACACTATCTGTTGACTTGAAGCATTTAGGAGGCTTAGGACCCATAGTGCTAGCACAATGGTGGAGAGGTGACTCTGACCAAACCCTGATCAATTCTGCAAGGAGTTAGCATTAGGCACTGCCATTTGACAAGGCACCTCAATCAGAAATCTAAAGAATCAATGACAACAGCACAGGATATACTCAAACCCAATGTTTTAACCTATCAGAATTTGATACAATGTTTAGTGCCAACATCAGCGCTCACAGCATCTGTCAAGGATTTTCCAACCATACCCCAGAGAAGCCTGGCCAATCAGAATCATACTAAAAAGTGAGCAGACTCATATAATTCTAAGTCAGCTCAGAGTCACTGTGGCCAATGAGCTATAACGCCATTGGTTGCCATCATCCATGTGCTACCAGTTGCTGTTAACAGGTTGCTGTTAGCTGGAACTATGAGGAGAGGTGCTAATTGGTAGTGCCACAAATGGATTCATTTTGAAAATACAGTAGTGCATAGTATAAAAGATAGCTACTTCATGTGTATATAACAACAAATTATAACCCTTTGAGCACCCAGTTACACTCAGCATTCAAATTGTGCTAGCTTGACCTAACTTCATCACTAAGTTGGGTGCTAGCTTTGTCTTTATTGTCTTTGTTGTTTATGGTGCCACCTATAGGCACATTGCATTGCACTATTCTTTCTCTTTCAAATATCTTTGCCTTAATTATGGTGCTTACAGTTTGCTAGGTAGCATCTAAGGTGCTATCACCAAGCACGCTATTCTATTACATTTACTCAAGCACACCAGGACTCTGTCAGGACTCCTCACAACTATGTATGCCATTGCCTCCCCACTTTTGGAGTGCCCTCTCCTCCACTTTTCTCTTGGTGTTTGTTATTATTGTATGTTCTATTGTCTACATTTCTACTCTCCTTTTAGCTTCCTTGTCTGCTCTTTCATTTCCCACAACCACTTTGTGGCCTGGACACCACTCAATACTTACTGTTCTGTTCTCTTGTCCTCCAGAAAGTTGTCTATGTAGTGTGTGATGCTGGCCATCTGTGCCTGGCCTGGGGCAGGTTTTGGTTTGTATGCTGATGTAGTACTTGGTTGTAAGTAGTACTGATAGTCTGGGGCTTGCTAGTGTAGAATATGACCTTCAATTCACACTGACTTTGACAACAAAATGAACTCTTATTGTTTTGAATGCTTTCAATAATTTTGCAGAAAGCAGAGGTTTTGATTATAATGTCGAATGCTTTTTAATAATATTCCAGCAAGCAGAGGTTTCTTAACAAACTCCAGCCTAAGCAATTCACTCCCTGGGAATCACTGAGCCTTTGTCTATTAATTGCCTGCCTATTCTCTACCAAACTTGGGCTATTTATACTGTTTTTCTGGTGCACAGACCACTATCTACACATGACTCTTTGTTGTCAACTCCCCAGCCTCCAGAACATATTTGATAGTCCAATTTCCCTTTTGGGAGGCATGTTTCGGTGCCACCAGTTCCACCATTCAACTTCTTGTTCCACCATTCCTCCGGATGTCTCTGATTGCCACTTCCCCATTTGCTTCAGCTCCATTTAGCATGATCCCATTCATAGATCCTTCTTTCCCCTTTTAGCACTTCTCTGCATTTTATGCTTCTTTTTCCTTTCCTCTTTCAGTCATGTCAAATTGGGCATTGTCAGATCTGATTTGATCTAGATCATCACAAATTGATCATTTTCCTTTCCTCTTTCAGTCATGTCAAATTGGGCATTGTCAGATCTGATTTTGATCTAGATCATCACAAATTGATCATATTTTGTCACTTCTGCCAGCTCCCATGCTTCCCTTCCCCATTACAGTAGTTGGACTATTGTTGAGCTGATAGTTTGAGCTGGTCCTTGCCTGTTGTTCTGTACTTTTCTGTGTATTTATTGGGATGTTTTGGAGATATATTTGTTGAGACTGCTACCAGGAGACTTACAGTTTTCAGCCTATAATTAAATGTTTATTTTGACTTTTGGTGCATGGTATGTCCCTGACTGCTGGTACAGCATTGTATCACTGACATCACTGCTACTGTGTTGTCAGCAAATATGTGTATGTAAGGGTGACCTCTGGAGGCTATGGCTCAGTCACACAGCTGGCAGAGGGAGATCCAAAGTGTATTAGAATATATACTGACAATAACATAATAACTACTCACCTGGCAGAGGAAGATCCAAAGAGAAAGAGAACAAGTCTAGGGATTCCATTGATGATGCTCAAAAGTAGACCAGTAGCAGATACAGATTATGGCTACTGACCTGTACAAAATGTGTTGGATGTGCTAAAGGTTGTGGGAGTTCCAGGCAGTTTTCAGAGAACAAATCAGAAAAGGAGTTGAATGGTGATGACGCCCAAATCAAGCTGAGTACTGCATGCACTATCACTAGTACAGCTACTTAACCAATATAGCTTTGGATGCACATAGAGACATCACAACAGTACATGTCATACGTTGTACGGGAGCCCGCTTTGTGCCGTACCATATGTGTCCAGCGGAGTCCGCTACACTGGAGCGGAGCAGTCCCCACAGTGCCGTGGACGTGTCACAATGTGCTGTATGACACGGTCCAGTGGATCGATAAAAGGCAGGCACACACATGCGCACGCAGGCCTGGCGGATGCCAGTGGACACTAGCGGACGTCAATGTGTGTCAGTGGCCGCCGGCGGGCATCAGCACACGAGTGAAAACCTCCTCCATTGGCGGACTTCATGGCATGAATAAACCCTCCTCAAGGTTCCCCACTTCCCTCCCCTCTCCATTCCTCCCCGCAATAACTCGAGGCTGCGCGTCTCCCTTTCCATCCTTTTCCCACCCCCAACGCCAGCGTACATCCACAAAAGGGCCCTGAAAATCTATGCAGGCCTATGCAAGCCACCAGCGGACATCTACGCAGACGTACGTCGACGGACTCAAACCTATGCAGGCCCATGCAGGCCTGCGCAGGGCACCAGCAGACATCCACAGAGGCCTACGCAGGTCCACGGAGTCTGGTTGGACCAAGGAAAAAAGTAACTTTGTCTTGCCCGCCGTATGCCTGTGGAGGGGAATCAAACCCCCAGCCTTGGGAAAGCCTCCAGCAACGGAACGCACATTTAACCGTTGCACCACAGGTCCGTTACTAACGGATAGATTCAAAGGTCGGATAACACAATGAACGGATGCCCACCTACGTTTCCGCAGGTTCCCGTATGGATTTTTTGAGGTGGAAGGGGGGTGGCATACCTCCCAAAAGAGTTTTCGTGGCCTGAAAGGGGCATTGGCATCAGCAGCCATCAGCTGGCCATCAGCTAGCATCCGTCAGAGTTCGTCGGCAGCTGTCGTGACCCGCTGGCATCCATCGGCATCCGTCGGCATCTGCCAGATATCCGCTGGTATCCATCGGCATCCACGGGAATCCGTCGGCAACCCCCAGCATCGTCTGGCATCAGGGCGGGAGAGAAGGAAATGGGGTGTGTGGGTGTCCGCCGCATGGGGTGGCGTCTCAGAGAGCGTGGGGGGTGGGAAGGAGTGTGGGTGTCCGCTGGTACGCCAACGGACGTAGCAGACGTCGGACATCAGGTCAGGGGGAGGAGGGAAGCGGGGTGCATGTGGTGGACGGGGGTGGCGTGTGAGGTAGTGTGGGGAGTGGAGAGGATGGCAGGGGGAGGAGGGAAGCGGGGTGCATGTGGTGGACGGGGGTGGCGTGTGAGGTAGTGTGGGGAGTGGAGAGGATGGCACTGGGGAGGAAGAGGGTGCGTGAGTATCCGCTGTCCGCTGGCATGCAAGCGGACGGTAGCGGACGGTAGCTGACGTCAGCATGTGAGCCAGCTGATGTCAGCGGTGCAACCAGTCCCAGTGGTTCAGTGGAATATTCATTTATTGATATTCAATATTGTGTACAGCAGTGGGTTCTACTCCCCCTACTCCACCTTAATGGGGTCTAATGGTGACAATGGAATATTGAGAGGCGGGTTGGACTCCTGCTAGTGACAAATATTTTAATAGGGCCTGTAAGCCCTAATAAAATATCTGTTCATCACTCGCTAGCATCATCAAGTTGATCTGTTAAAAACGCTAGAAATTACTGAAGCGGGTATGGGTTGGACGAAGTTGCGCATAGTCATGAGATCTGGAATGACCACATGCGCAAAGACGAGCAACCCATGCCACTGCAGAAATCTCTGGAGTTTTAAACGGATCACATTAATGATGCTAGCAGACATCAGCGGCCTGCTGCTCAAATATGCACTAGCAGGAGTCGAACCCACCTCTTGTGCACAATATGAAATATCAATTTATCAATATTCCATTGTACCACAGGCGCTTACTTAGAAGGGGTCAAACCTGCCTGTCAGTGGCCTATGGTAGTTGATCTAACCCACTCAATTTTCAGTATTGTGTGGAGTGGCAGGTTCGACTCCCCTAGTCCAGACTTCCCTAGTCCACCATAATGACGTATAATGGTGTCTTTTTATACTGCTGCATTTTTGCACTAGATGTAAACTGTACTAATTTTTGGTAAGGATCTGTGGTCGAATGGAATATTGATACATTGATATTTCATATTGTGCACAAGAGCCAGGTTCGAATCCCACTAGTGCACATCATTATACATGACATAACTTTGTTTTACTAATTGTTATTTACGTCTATATTCTTTCTACTGCCCAATTCGAGGGTTCGAGTCCCCCTTGTGTAATCGTTGAAGAGTGTGTTGTTTTTTGCGTTCATGAGAGTGGCATAACGGAACAAAACAATGGGACGGTTAATCTTAGTGGACCTGAGTCCTGTCCAAACTAATTGAAATGTCTGTAGTAAAGTGCTGTAGCCTAGTACACAATACTAGAGTGATATTTATGTATAATCCACAGAATGTCCTGTGGTCTAGCAGAATATTGTCAGTTTATGTTCCTTCTAGTGCACAACTGGAGGTAACGGATCAAACAGATTTATAATGGATTCGTCAGCGGCACAACAGGACGGATAATCTTGACGAAAAATAACCAATGGAAAAGCCAAGAATTATAGTAACTAAGGATTAAATTACTCGTCCGATGTGTATTCCTCCTCTTCATTAGATTCATGTAATGTGTCTGAATAGAACAAATCCTCATCAAGCAGGTAGTCTGCTGTCAAAAATGCAAAGTCGTCCGGTGTATATGGCCCTTGAGGTCTGGAAGTGTGATGTCTTCATAGTTTGCTATCAGGCCTGACGATGAAGATGGTGAGGGTGACTCTGACATATAAACAGACAAAGTGTGATGTCTTCATAGTTTGCTATCAGGCCTGACGATGAAGATGGTGAGGGTGACTCTGACATATAAACAGACACATCATCAGTATGACCAGCTTGATTGAAAGGGCCAATGGGCCTACATCGACCATGTTTTGCTCTAGCGCAAAATTCTTGTTCTGTTGAAATAAATTAACTATGATTACCAGTGCCAAATTATACTCACGTTGTTGATACAATTCGTTAATTCTTCTCTGATCCTCACGTCGAGTCATACGTGACTCATATTCCTCCCACTCCCGGACATTGTTACCAGTAGGTAGGGTTGGAGAAGGAGATTGTTGGAAGGGGGAAGACGGGATTTGAAGAGCCGTTACATCAAAAAGCGGTGGAAGATTTTCTTCGTCATCGGCTGCCATGCCTCCATCCATCTCTTCTGCCGTCACAAGAAATAGCGGCAGAAGGTTTTCTTCATCCTCGGTCGCCATACGTCCGCCGCTCCGGACTTCCGTTTGTCTGCCGTCACCGGCCGCCACGGTCTCCATCGCTGTTAGTCCTTCTGCTCCTTCACCAACAATGAATAGAGGTGGCAAAGAATCGTCGTCCATCTCCTCTTCCGCAGGAATGAACAAAGGGGGCAAATCATTGTCTTCGGTCTCCTCTTCCGCAGGAATGAACAAAGGAGGCAAAGAATCCTCTTCCATCTCCTCTTGCGCAGGAATGAACAAAGGTGGCAAAGATTCGTCTTCCGTCTCCTCTTCCGCAGGAATGAACAAAGGCGGCAAAGATTCGTCTTCCGTCTCCTCTTCCGCAGGAATGAACAAAGGAGGGATACCCTCTAAGTCAGGGTCACTAATGGATGGATTAGGGATATCCACCTGGTCGTCGTCAGTTTCCCCCAGCTCCCTGAATGTCCCACGGACATGAGCTGCTGGGGCGGAAGGAAGTTGGGATGCCGGTTGAACCACAACGCGAGAGTTTTCCATTGTAGGGCCATACACCAGTCCAGGTTTACTCTGACTGTAGAGGTGGTGGAATGGATGTTGTGCGCTCGAGGGTTTGATATGTGTCAAGGATGGCCATTGGGGAGAGTCGACATCAGGGAGAGTGGTAGGATGGGCCATGAAGAGGCAGTCTTGAGGATCAGGCTGCTCACCATCAATACTGTTGGTATGGGACTCGATGCCTGTCAATTGGCCCATCCGAGCAGGATCCACGGACCTGGCAACGGAACTGACAACGGAAGCAGCAACAGACTTGCTGCCAGCAAACAGGCGGATCATATCGTTGGCCGTTGGCACATGTTCCGTCCTATCCAGTGACCGCCACTTGTCTAGGGCTAGAAGCGTCCGCTGGTGGCCCCTGGTGGATCCACTACCTGCAAACACACGGAGCAAATCGTCTGGTGCTGGGACGGACACCAATCCATCGGATGGCAATGTCATGGGTGGCCGGCGGTTGCATGCCAAGAAGCTTTCAAGAGAGTGGAAGCCTTGCTGATGTACGAGAAGGCAATGCTCCAGCGTTTCATTGCTTAAGACCTGAACATCCTCTCGGCCAATGTGGTTCCACCAATCACAGCCATACAGATTCCTGATAAGACCTTGACGGCCATCAACAAACTCCAGGATCTCTGTGGGCAAAGTTTGCTGATTTTGGAGAGGGAAAAATTGGCTCATGCTTTTGATAATGTCTGGGACATTGCAGACCACATTATTCAGTGATGCAGCCCCCAGATATGACAATACAAAGTTCTATGGCACACAGTCAGATCCTAATATATTTACACATTTTGAAGTTATCTTACCAACTCCTTGTCTAGATGCTGGATAATCCATGCCTCTTCCACTTCAAGACTTGGCGGAAGATTGCCAAATATGGAAAGTGCTGCAATGAGGCGTGACTCGATGTAGTCAACAACCTCTTGCAAATTTTCTAGTACAGTAGCTTGGGACATGACATTGTGTGGTACAGAGGTAGATGCCATTGCACTCTTGCTTGTAGAAGCGGATACTGCTATGTATCAGATTTTTGTGCCTTGTAAACAAAAGTGATTTTCAACAATTCCATTGCACGTGACTGTCACAAATCCGTTCCAATCATCCGCTGATGGCAGCAAGCTGCATCCATCAGTTCAATCCGTCTCTGCATCCGTCACATCAATCCGTCTCTGCATCCGTCACATCAATCTGTCTCTGCATCCACCATTTTCACAGCGGATCTCTTGCAGTTTGGGGGGGAATAAAATCAGGAAGCACCCGCCTAAATTTATCAATTGCCATCGAGGCCAATTCTTGCCACATGGCCACCTTTTTGTGGGCATATGACTGGAGACCTCTTTTCTTCACTGACATACCACGCTTCGACCAAATATCTGCCTGGTTGAAGAAATACTGAACTGTCCACTCCATTTCACTCGTGACAAGCTGACATTCCTCTGTCCATCTGTTGCGTTGTGCTCTAGCACGTAGATAATGAACACGATTAACTGAAGAGATATGTTCACGAACGGATGTAATGATAACGGAAATGTTAACAAGAGGACTCACATTCAGAAATAGTTGCAGATTCATTTTCTGCATCAGAATTAGAGTGCCATATCCAAGATACCTTGATCCTTGATGAACCAGGAATGTTGGGATCTCGTATAGCTGTGCTTGCATTCAAATCCGCTTTCTGTAGAACTGGATACTTTCTCTGAATGCTGGGGTCCAATCCCAGTCGCAGCAGAGCACTGCAGCATCGTGCATAGGCACGAGCCTTCACCAGGATTGAGGCCTGGATTCTTTGAAGAGATGCGCGAGCTCGAGTTTTCACATTCTTGCTTGGGGCGACCCAGACGACGTGAGAATATAGGAATGATTTCTCTGCAATGAATTCCTGAAGGGCTTGCAGGAGCCTTTCAATTTGAATCAAGCGCAGATTGCGCTCTATCATTGTTAATGGTGAGACATTACCCATGATTATAGATGGGAAGGAGATTTCAAAATCTTCTGGAACAACTACATCCGTTGGTTCAAGGTTATCCACCGGCGGTACCAGCGGATCCGCTGGTTGTCCATCTTCCACCATTTCATTGTCGTCAAAGGCTCCGGGAACTTCATCCGGTTCCAGGGGGGCAGTCCGCCTTCCACCAGCAATGAACCCGCTCCTGTCCTGAGAAGCAGCAAGGACATTGAGTCGAACCCTTAATATTTCTCTTTCCACCTCGACCTTTTGCCGATCATCATTGCTTGCATGCCGATTCAAACAGCGAACCTGGTCCTGAATTGCAATTCTGAGCATCCAATTAGTGAAATAGTTTGGGCCATCAGCAATACACCTTACTGCTGCTCCTCAATGTCAAGGGCAAGTTGAATCCAGAAGGAATGAATATCCATCGCTGCAACATCTGTTGAGTGGTTTCCACTGTCTGCTGCCATTCGGTCTTCACTTGCACTATTGAAGGTCATTGTACGAGCTTTCAGAATATCCATTGCTTTACGGTTTCCCTCCTCTCTGAGCCTTTCTGCCTTAGCTATTCCGGCTTCCCAGCTTGTTAGTAAATCCGTTGATATTCCGACGGATTGCTCGGTGAAATATTGAACGGCTGCATCTCTCATCTCAACAGCAGTCCTGTACTTTCGACATAGGAATGGAACCATGTCAAGCAGCTTCTTCCAGTTTGAGTCACACATGTGATCATCAAGGATTTCTGCCCAATGTGCCAAGGTAGCCGTACGGGCCATCTGTGAGACTTCATTTAGTGTAGACCAGAGACTTTCAATTATCTCCCCAGCCAAATGACCGGCCCTGGGAATGAAGGACAGGGCAAAGCGGAAAAAACAATCCTCCTTATGCCCATGGACATGAAGAAGTCCTATTGCAAAGTCCACGAGTAGATTATCTGGCAGGCCTTCTCTGGCCTCGGCAAGCCGTTCAGAAAATTTGACACACCACTGGCATGCTATGTCATATACCAGTAGGAGATGCTGAATCCCATCCATGTTGGTCGTCTTAACTGCCCGTGTGATGGAAAAGTCTGTGTAAACCTGGCCTTCACCACGGGTCAAGTTTGTTACACTATTAGGAGCAAAGCAGCCGTGCCGTGTACATGCCGTTGCAACAATACCAGTAATGTCGCATGACTTGTTCATCATCAGGGCCTTTTCAATAGCTTTGAATGTGTTTTCACAAGCAGCTCCCTAGACAGACGGAGGTCCAGCGGATGGCCGACGGACAGGATTGAATTGATGAGCGGACGGCAGACAGGTAGAGTTAAAGAATGTCACTCACCGTTGGCTGTTCCTTTGCGCGCTTGAGATAGTGGGTGAGCTCATCCCTCCTGGCCATCATACCACCACCTTCTGAATGCCATACATCATGAGCAGGATTAGAATGTCGGACGTGATCCGCCTTGAAGTTGCTGTCCATCATTAAAGAACGATTGAACTTCCACTGGACAGGATCTTCTTCCCAGTTGGATGGAAGATTGACTCCTGGTTGGGGACAAGTTGGACAGAATATTGCAAGTTCACCACGGTCCGGCGCCATGGGATGCCTCAATTCATCATGGCCAAAGCCTGCCCACTTCAACTTCTTCAGCCACCGCCATGAACGAGAAAGTCGTCGTAGCTCGCGGTAAAGGTTATCCACCTCACCAGAAGATGCAATCGGGGAAGTTATTCTTGCAATTTTCTGCCAGTACTGGTAGGCAGATGCTTTGCACTCTAGATTCGTCAGACGGAAGTCGTCCAGCACAGCCGTTGTAAAATATGTTTGTGTCCGATCAAATGTACTGGGGACCAGCTGCGAGCGGATGGTATCCTCCACCAAGACATCCATCCCAGAACACTCACATGAAATGACAGTGATGTAGTGTACTCCAGTTGTGTGAACAATCCATTGTATTGGATTCCCAAAGCAATCATATCTGTCCATACAGAACCTGTTCATGGCTGGCCGATCTTCTGGAATATCTTCTATTGGCACATTATCCTCTGGGTCCTGTTGCTCTTCCTCTTCCATGATTTGATCAAGGCTGGCATCCTGAAGTCTGCTCAGGAAATCTGAAGTCATGGATGGATGTGCTGCCGGATGTCCCAGATCGCTATCCGCTGATGGAAGTTCAACATCCAGTTGATATTCAAGTCGTAGAAACTCTTGCTCCTGAATGTCCTTTTTCCGCTCGTGGTCCTCAAGAGCCCTGACCCTGACCTTCCCTTGATGACAGTTTGCATGCAATGAATTGTGTTGGATATAGAAATACCCTCCAGTATCCGACATATTCATTGGTTGGAAATACCTACCATTCCATACTTCAGGTTGGTGAAACGGGTTGGAGTCATGCGTGCGGTGGAAACATCCGCGACAGAATATTCTTGACCCAACGCAATCACGGCATCGCCATCGTGCGAGGTAATGGTCAGGACAAGCAGTCAGCCCTGGTGTATCGTCACTTGTCATGTGAACTGGAATGATCTCATGTGTCAACTCCTCCATCCTATCCCGCTTCAGTAATTGCTAGAGTTTTGGTCAGATCCACTACCACAGGCACATACTACAGGTCAGTACGATGTATATGTAGAGCAAAAATGCACCCATATAAAAACACAGCATTAGTCCCTGTTAAGGTGAAGTAGGAGTAGAACCCACCACTGTACACAATATTGAATATCAATAAATGAATATTCCACTGAACCACTGGGACTGGTTGCACCGCTGACATCAGCTGGCTCACATGCCAACGTCAGCTACCGTCCGCTACCGTCTGCTGGCATGCCAGCGGACAGCGGACACTCACGCACCCTCTTCCGCCCTTCCCCCTCTTTCTCCCCAGTGCCATCTCTGCTGGCATGCCAGCGGACAGCGGACACTCACGCACCCTCTTCCGCCCTTCCCCCTCTTTCTCCCCAGTGCCATCCTCTCCACTTCCCACACTACCTCACACGCCACCCCCGTCCACCACATGCACCCCGCTTCCCTCCTCCCCCCTGACCTGACGTCCGCTGGCGTACCAGCGGACACCCACGCTCCTCGCCTTCCCCCTTCCCCCTCTTTCTCCCCACCCCCATCCCTCTTCCACCACCCCATGCGGTGGACACCCACGCACCCCGTTTCCTTCTCTCCCGCCCTGATGCCGGACGATGCCAGGGGTTGCTGACGGATACCAGCGGATATCCGGCGGATGCCGACAGATGCATGATGGATGCCGACGGATGCCAGCGAGTCACGATGGCTGCCGATAAACTCCGACGGATGCCAGCTGATGGCCAGCTGATGGCCAGCTGATGGCTGCTGATGCCAACGCCCCTTTCAGGCCACGAAAACTCTTTTGGGAGGTATGCCACCCCCCTTCCACCTCAAAAAATCCATACGGGAACCTGTGGAAATGTAGGTGGGCGTCCGTTCATTGTGTTATCTGACCTTTGAATCTATCCGTTAGTAATGGACTTGTGGTGCAATGGTTAAATGTGCGTTCCGTTGCTGGAGGCTTTCCCAAGGCTGGGGGTTCGATTCCCCCCCACAGGCATACGGCGGGCAAGACGAAGTTACTTTTTTCCTTGGTCCAACCAGACTCCATGGACCTGCGTAGGCCTCTGTGGATGTCTGCTGGTGCCCTGCGCAGGCCTGGGAGGGCCCACGTAGGTTTGAGTCCATTGACGTACGTCTGCGTGGATGTCCGCTGGTGGCTTGCATAGGCCTGCATAGATTTTCAGGGCCCTTTTGTGGACGTACGCTGGCGTCAGGGGTGGGAAAAGGATGGAAGGGGAGACACGCAGCCTCGAGTTATTGCAGGGTGGAATGGAGAGGGGAGGGAAATGGGGAACCTTGAGGAGGGTTTATTCATGCCATGAAGTCCGCCAATGGAGGAGGTTTTCACTTGTGTGCTGATGCCCGCCGGTGGCCGCTGACGCACATTGACGTCCGCTAGTGTCTGCTGGCATCTGCCGGGCCTGCATGCGCATGTGTGTGCCCGCCTTTTATCGATCCACTGGACTGTGTCATACAGCACATTGTGACACGTCCGCAGCTCTGTATTCTACGGCACTGTGGGGACTGCTCCACTCCAGTGTAGCGGACTCCGCTGGACACGTATGGTACGGCACAAAGCGGGCTCCCATACAACGTATGACACATACTGTTGTGATGCCCTACCCTGTTGGATGTGCTAAATGTGTGAGAGAGTCCCAGACAGAGTCCCAAAGAACACACGGCAGGCAAGAGGTTGGTGGCAAGGAATGTGGATGATTGGAAGCACTTGTATAAGGCTCCAAAATGCAGTAAAGTTGCTAAGAAATAGCACTAAAGGACATAGAAGAGTTGCTAACAAAAGGTGCTAAGAGGTGCAGGAGAGAGTCACTAAGAGAAAGTGCTAAGAGGTGCAGAAATGAGTCACTAAAAGGCACTAAGTGTTAGCACCTAGAATGGGATGATAAAAAGACAAGATTGCTTAGTGGATCTAAGCATGAATGCCAAGCTGTAGTTGCAAGGCACTAGAAGAGTTGCTAACAAAAGGTGCTAAGAGGTGCAGGAGAGAGTCACTAAGAGAAAGTGCTAAGAGGTGCAGAAATGAGTCACTAAAAGGCACTAAGTGTTAGCACCTAGAATGGGATGATAAAAAGACAAGATTGCTTAGTGGATCTAAGCATGAATGCCAAGCTGTAGTTGCAAGGCACTAGAAAGAGAGAGAAAGAAAACTAAAGCAGAGTCCTCTTGCTGACACAGTCAACAAAAGGTAGTCTGTCATGTATGGTGACTAAAATGTTGGGATATGATCTCTACTGCCAAATTGATACTGTACTACTAATAAAAAGTAAGTATTTATAGTGAAGAAAGTTAGCCAACACTAAGAGGCTAAGTGCTACTAGAGGGTGGTGAACTAATAAAAATGTAAGTAAATGTGGTGAATTGAATTGTATAGTAAAAAGGTCTATAATGATGCTGTTATGGAAATACTTCATCATTTCATCCTGTAAGCGCTGCCACTGGCTAAGAGCATTATTTCAAATTGACTGATGCCAAGTGTCCATATAGATGTATAGCCTTGGAGTGCAAGTAGCAAGGTGCAGTGAGGTGTCAACAGTGGTGCGAAGAATAAAAAGTGGGCTGAGGGTAATTGGAGTCTGTAGCTGTGAGTTATTAGTGTAAAAATATGGAAAAAATAGTGCTGGAAGCACTAGAGCATGGCACTTCTGGTAGTACCAGTAGGCTAATGTGAGATGTGGGTATTGGTGCTCTTTGTAGCGAGCCATAGTAGGAGCTCATCAATGGTAAAATTTAGTGAAGGTCAGCAACAAGGGTTGGTAAGGATATGCAGTAAGGAAGATGCACTAATAACAAAGTGCATCTAAATGATAAGGGAATGTAAATATTAGTAAGTGTGGCAGAGGAAGCAGCAAGAAAACTAGAGGCTTAGTGATGGCTAAGCTGCATAATGTCTGCCATAAGTGCAAGGCATGTAGGTTCCATGAGCATAACTGCAGCAAGCAGGCTGAGAGTGTTCAGACAGTTGGTGACTATGAAGCTCAAAAGAAATCTGAACTGTGGGGTGAACTGAGAGGTGTAAACTGGGGTACTCTGCTCTGTGCTAACTAGTGATAACAGTAAATATTTATAGTAGAATGAGTTCACTGTTGCTAAGTGACTAAGCATCACCAAGGAGCAGTAAACTGGAAAGAACATAAGTAGTAGCCATGCATTAAACTAAATAATGAGAGTTTAACAAGAGTGCTGTCTGTCCAAGTAAAGAGAAGGTGCCAAGGTAAAACACCAAGCTATCAGTTGTGGGGAAATGTCATTATTCCAACTTGTAAGCACTGCTGCTGGCTAGGAATACCACATGCTGCCTGAGTGACACCATCTGTCAATGCTTGCCAATGGCATAATGCCTGCTGTCACTTGTCATTTCAGCTGCTGTCAGCACTATCACTAATTGGGTACATTGCTTGCCATGCGTGGCTATTGGATATGGCTTAAAATAGATAAATCACATGTGCCAAGTTCAAGATGAGTGTGGCAAGGTGTTTGGAGCCAATGCCAAGCAAGCCTGCTGTTAATGTGCCTAGCCTGTATGGTGTCCTATCACCATATGCCAGGTTGGATGCTTCTGAGGCATCTGAAGCATAGGAAACAACTGTACAGTACAACAAAACCTTAAAAACTCAAAAATTGCCTAAATAAACAAGTGCACAAATAAAGCAAGAAAACTCCAGACTTTGAAGGTCAGAAAAGCAAACTCTGGCTTATGTAAGCAATCTGGAAGCAGTACTGAAGGGCCCATACTTGTCTGAATAATAGCTAAAAAACCAGAGCACTTCAAGGGCTGAAAATAGTACCAATAGATAGTGTTGAAAGAGTAGAAGCAGTAAAATAAAAGAATGACAGCAGAAATAAGAATTTGAAGGAATGAAAAGTGAAAGCAGGAAGAAATGAGGAGTCTCCTGACACAGGATTTGATAGAGATCAGAAGTGAAGGAAGCTTCCCTGGCAGTTTCAATGTCAATACTTTTGACTGTTGATATAGCTCACATGTCAAGCAAAACTGGCTATTTTCTTTGGCCATCTGTGGCCACCAATACCAGCAATATATATAATCCAACATTTTCTGAGTTCCAAAGTGGTCTACTACTCTGTAGGTCTGTTTCAGGATAGTCATGATCAATGACTGCTCCTAGAGAATGCAGATGATCTTGGACCTAGTGAGTTGCATTAGATAAATGAGCTTATGCTCCACCATAAAGTGTGGATGCACCTTTGTATGGTTTAGAATCTCTAGAAAAAGGTTATTGTGACCATATCCTTGCTAGATATGCATGCAAAACTGCACATCATCTTGCTAATCTTTGTCTCATCTGTTCACAACACCCTTTTCCAGTCCTCTATAGTCCAGTTCTTATGCTTCTGAGCCCATTTAAGCTGTATTTGTTGATGTCTAGCTTTGAGCATAGGAACTTTTCTCTTGGTAGCAGACCAATACCCCTCCTCCTTCAACACATTCCAGACAGTCTGGGAAGAGACAGGGTTGAAAATGATGTTGTTGATAAAATTGGTGGCCTTGACAGCTGTATCAAGTCTTCTAGTTAAAATTTTCCAAACAATAGCCTGTTTATTATGTGGAGTAAGCTTAGCAGAATGGCCTCTAGGATAGTTTTCCTTGTCCATCTCCAACTCTCTACCAATCCTCCCAATAGTAGACTTCCCTAGACCAGTTTGAGCCCCAATCTGATGCAGAGAATATCCTTGAGCAAGAAGAGAAGCAATAGTAGAGCATTGTGCAGGAGGAATAGGTTTTATGATGGTGGTTGAAGGTCAAGATGTGGTTCAACCAGCTTGAACTACTCCCAAATATATCTAAATATGGTCACATGACTTTGTTTATATTCTCACATGCAACTTACTTTTTATTTCTGAGTAAAATAGGGATAAACCTGAGAAATTAGAGATGCTCAAAAAACTGTCCCAATGAGTAAATATTTTAAAATAGCTATCTCTCCATCAGTTTTGATCTCAATTACATAAGCCTAGGTTTGTTTTGTAGCTACAATGCCATGGTATTTTACATGATTTAATTAGGATTTTAGGTACTTCTCATCCTTCATGCTGATGTCATCTTTCAAAAAGTATAAAACATTGGAACAGTTTTTGAGCCACTGTAGGTCATGGCCATCAATGGCATGGTGTAGGCTATGATGTCTGGTAAGAAGTTACCAATATAGTTTACTAGTCCAACAAAATGCTGTATGTTGTTATATGTACATAGAGTATGCCACTTTTGAACACAATCAAGTTTATCAGTATCTGGGTGTATATCTTCCTTGTCAATAATATAACTTGAACAATCTATACTTGGTGCATATAACTCACACTTTTTCCATTTGAAGTAGAGGCTTGTCTTTCTGAGTTGTTCAAACACAACTTGCAAGTGTTGCTCATGCTCTTCAATAGAATTCAAGAAGATAAAAGTATTGTCTAAATAGATGTGCATGAACTTTCCAATCATGTCTTGGAAAATAGAGGTTATTAACTTCTAGAATGTGGCTGGTGCATTGCAATTGCCAATTTGCATTATATTGCTCATGAATGTCCCTATTAGAGACAAAAACAGCATTTTTGGTATGTCTTCTTTGTGTATGCAAACCTGTTTATATGCATCTAGGAGGTCAATTTTGACCTATATTTTGCTTTAGTGACATCTTTGTGTTGTCATGACTAGCAACTTGAGATAAAGCACCTGACATGTCCAGTCTGGACAGTGGACAGCATGTGGAAATGATGACAAAGTCATCAACATACTTGCCTCTATCCAAGCACAATGAAGGGCAAGATCCCTCAACCTCGGCCACTAGTAAAGAGTTTGGAATGCCAGGTGGCCTATCTGTAAAACGGATGATTAGAATTCTGACCCCAGCACCTGAAGGTGACATCCTGACAGCTGTGTCAACAGGGGCTAAGGCAGGTCTAGCTGGACCTGCACAAAAGCAGGTGGTATTCTTTTGGGCAGCGGTGTCCAAGGACTAAACTGTGGAGGCAATACAATCTGAGAAGGTACGATTGGGCACTGGTACAGCAGAAAGCTTGCTGTTTTGACTAGTCAAGCCAGAGCAAGTGGGGGTGGGAATAGAGAAACACCTCCACATATGAGGTCAGGAGTACATTATGGGGCATCTATGGTGCAAGCTAGGTCTGCATTGCATTATGAGGTATGCACTGTGGTCAAGAATGAGCCTGAGGGTGAGAACAATGTAGTTACATTGCGTGTAAAGGCAGAACAGGAAGGGGATAGCATAGGTTGCCAAGCATATGTGGAGAATGCATCATCAGATGAGGAGAAGCAGGACAGAGTTTTGTCCATGCTCAGAATGCAGCTGAAGATTGTACTTGCAAAGTATCTGTGGGTGATAAGGAAACAACGCAAGCACATCTACAGCTGTATATAGTAAAGCACATCCAGATCATAAGGCGACACCAGCAGGCAGTGCCCCCTGATAATTCAAAAGGATACATTGAGCTGTTTACTCAGATCTTCAAGCTCAAGATGCAGCAGTATCTTGAGCATGAAAGAATGAGGAACAATACAGCATCTACTGCTACACCAATAAGTTCAGTGGAATATGACTTCCTGTGGTTCAATTGGACCTCAGCAATAGAAGAGGCAATGGTGCTTCTAGAGGCTCCCAAAAAGGCTGATAAGTCTCAGGAGGACTTTGTACAGTGGTGTGCTGCTGTCAGCAGGCAGAGATATCCAATGGAGATGGATAATAAGGATGAGTCAATTGTCAAAATGTTGACTCAGGATGTAGTGAGAGGTGTGAGGAGTGAGATGGAGGCAGAATACCACCTGAGACAGAGTGAAGGAGTCTCAGACTCTGGGTAAGAAGTAGAGTCACCTCAGGTGCAGGCAGAGCAGCTAGGCCTGAGGAGGCCAGCAATGCAAGTGGAGCTGTAGCAGAACCAGCAGGTGGCTATGGCAGACAATATGGCCAAACAAGTCAATTTCCAGAGAATGAGGAATCAGGACCTCTGAGTTCAGGGAAAATCATTTGTCAATGACCAAGGAATTGTATTTGAAGGCATTGTGATGCCTGTTGACAACATGCACTGGCAGTATGTGCAGAGGCAAGGGCCCGTGAGTGGCCCAAGGCACAATAGCAGTCATTGCTGAGAGGTCAGAGGTGAAAGTCATGAAGCAATGTGGCAGCAGAGGGGCAAAGTAGTACATGTTGCTGCACCTGAGCCTCAGAAGAATATGCCTGGCATGAATGAGGTGGCTAGGGTGCATAGAGAGACTATGCATGATCAGCTAATCTGACTAGTGGATGACGCATTGAAAGCACACTTTAATTTCCCTGAAGGCATCAAGCCCCATAGAGCTGAGGCAAAGACTATATGGTCCTACATGGGAGGCTACCAGTTTTCACAGCTTGAGGACTAGGCCATTGACATGTATTACCACTTAGCAGCATGCTGCTATGGAAGAGATGACATGGATCAAGAGCAAGTGTTTATGTTACAGAAGTTTCTGAATGGAGAGGCTAAAGCATGGTATCACCATCATATACTACATATGAACTGTACAGTCTAGGAGTGAATATTCAAAGACATCCTGATTAGACTATACAACCAGTTTGTCAGCCCATCAACTATGCAGGATGCATGTGAAGCCTTCTGGAAGGTGCAGTATAATGAGAAGACAGGTGTACAGGGATTCTATGATGTTGTGATGAAGTTACAGATTTAGTGAGAGCTTAGAGTTTACACCATACTGAATCAGACCAGTCCAGTCTATTGACAATGTAGTATGAATACAAATTAAGCTGCTTAACAAGCAGCAGATAACTAAGTATTTATAATTATGTAAATAATATTATATTATAATAAATATAATATAATAGTCAACTACTATACTAAGTAAAAGGTATGTGGCCAATGCTACATAGCAGACTATGCTACACACTTTCCAATCAGACCAAACTACAGTCTCAAAACACCACAATAGTCAGGCTGTCAGTAAATTAGAGACAGGGGCAATTGAAGAGTCCCTGGGCTCCTGGAATAGATCAGCAGTCACGTTGTTCATGTTGTAGTTGAGGAGTTCATTCTCAGGTGTAGGCTTGTAAGAGGTGCCCAATGGCCCTGCCAGAGACAGGAAGTTGTCATAGTCCTGCAGCAGGGACAGCATAAGGTTGGGGTCAATAGTTGGCTCTGGAGTAGGTAGTTGGAGTTTAGAAAGATCTCCATTGCCAGATAGGTATTGGCGTGTCCATATCTCTCAGGCATGAATGTCCTGCCCAATGAGAAGATATATTTCCTGGTTGAATGCCTCATCAAAAGCACAACAACTTTTCTGCTGCTGAAGCATTAGGCATTGGCAATTGTTAATGATAGCCTTGCACCACCCATCCCACTGAGCAAGGGACTAGGAAGTCCTGTAGTAATTGAGGCATTGCAGCCTCTCATCATTGATTGCAGCTGCCTTGTTGTATAGCCGGTTGTTGGCAAAGAAGTTATGGGCCAAATAGGTGACCCCATAAATAAAGTCAAAATAAACATTTAATTATGGGCTGAAAACTGTAAGCCTCCTAGTAGCAGTCTCAACAAATTATATCTCCAAAAACACCCCAATAAATACACAGACAGTACAGAACAAAGGGCAGGGACCAGCTCAAACTATCAGCTCAACAATAGTCCAACCATTGTAATAGAGAGAGGAAGCATGGAAGCTAGCAGAAGTGATGAAATGGAATCAATTTGTGATGATCTAAATCAAGATCAGATCTGACAATGCCTGATTTGACATGATTGAAAGGGAAAAGGAAAAGAAGCATGGAGGGATGTCAAAAGAAGCATGGTTTTGAGACTTATCTCCACCAGCTTATCGATAATCCGGATGTAATTGGAAGAGTGTATAGTATGTATAGGTTGCTACGGGGTCTATGTATTTCGGACGATTCTATCCATATGCACTAGCCGTTGACTGAGCATTGAGAGCGTCCTGAACGCTGCTCAGGGTTTGCGTGATCGGCGCATATGTGACCCACCCCTGACAGGAGCAATGCACATTGGAAGAGCTGATCACCCCCCTGGAAGCGGAGTGTGGAAGGAGGCCAGAATCCCTCATTATAGGAGTAAGCAGTTCGATGTACATTGGAGCTATTACTTTGAGGGACCTCCAATACCTGAGGAAGGCATCGGAAGACCAGTGACCGAGGAGTTTGACAATGTTGGGCAGAACTCTTGACAATAGTAAATGCGTAGTTCCACCGATTCTCAAGCAGTGTCCCATAATAAAAGGCAGATGTATAGATTGGAAAATGCTATTGAGTCTGCATAGGAATTTACAACGAGTAAGGGGGATGATGCCTGCTATTGTCTTGTAGGATGCCAGTGGTGCATCGATTGAGGCAAAGTTTAGTTTGCAGTGTTGTTCGAGAGCAGAAATAGGATCAGCCTCATGTTGACGTGGGAGCATAACATCCTCGCCTTTCCTGCCGCCGAGTTTTGTGTTAGGCAGGTGAAGTACACAGGAGCCTGTGATCGATGTGGGATGATGTAGATGGGACCAAGTTGGATTCAAAGTGCTGTCAAAGTTTTTCTTGCTTGTAGGCAGGAATTTGCCTAATCGTATCTGACCCCAGAAACATGCTAATACTGTGAAGAGAACACATGCATCGAAGGAGTCGGTCATGTCAAGTGTTGTTTGGAGGGATTGTAACATCTCAATTGTAACAGGAGGATGTTGTTCTTTTATAAAAGAAGCAGGTCGTTGATTCTCCACTCCCAGAGTAGGGCATCACAACGGTACATGTCATACGTTGTATAGGAGCTCGCTTTGTGCCATACCATACATGTCCAGCAGAGTCCGCTACACTGGAGAGGAGCAGTCCCCACAGTGCCATAGATGTCAAGGGCAAGTTGAATCCAGAAGGAATGAATATCCGTCGCTGCAACATCTGTTGAGTAGTTTCCACTATCTGCTGCCATTCGGTCTTCACTTGCACTATTGAAGGTCATTGTATGAGCTTTCAGAATATCCATTGCTTTATGGTTTCCCTCCTCTCTGAGCCTTTCTGCCTTAGCTATTCCAGCTTTCCAGCTTGTTAGTAAATCCGTTGATATTCCAACAGATCGCTCGGTGAAATATTGAATGGCTGCATCTCTCATCTCAACAGCAGTCCTGTACTTTCGACATAGGAATGGAACCATGTCAAGCAGCTTCTTCCAGTTTGAGTCACACATGTGATCATCAAGGATTTCTGCCCAATGTGCCAAGGTAGCCATATGGGCCATCTGTGAGACTTCATTTAGTGTAGACCAGAGACTTTCAATTATCTCCCCAGCCAAATGACCGGCCCCAGGAATGAAGGACAGGGCAAAGCGGAAAAAACAATCCTCTTTATGCCCATGGACATGAAGAAGTCCTATTGCAAAGTCTACAAGTAGATTATCCGGCAGGACTTCTCTGGCCTCAGCAAGCTGTTCAGAAAATTTGACACACCACTGGCATGCTATGTCATATACCAGTAGGAGACGCTAAATCCCATCCATGTTGGTCGTCTTAACTGCCTGTGTGATGGAAA
The DNA here is from genome assembly GCA_027475525.1 of Macrolepiota albuminosa. Taxonomy (NCBI): domain Eukaryota; kingdom Fungi; phylum Basidiomycota; class Agaricomycetes; order Agaricales; family Agaricaceae; genus Macrolepiota; species Macrolepiota albuminosa. The sequence continues at coordinate 1,892,611 of JAMWFC010000046.1, read as the reverse complement.
AGTCTGTGTAAACCTGGCCTTCACCATGGGTCAAGTTTGTTACACTATTAGGAGCAAAGCAGCCGTGCCATGTACATGCTGTTGCAACAATACCAGTAATGTCGCATGACTTGTTCATCATTAGGGCCTTTTCAATAGCTTTGAATGTGTTTTCACAAGCAGCTCCCTGAACAGACAGAGGTCCAGCGGACGGCCAACAAACAGGATTGAATTGATGAGCGGATGGTGGACAGGTAGAGTTAAAGAATGTCACTCACCATTGGCTGTTCCTTTGCGTGCTTGAGATAGTGGGTGAGCTCATCCCTCCTGGCCATCATACCCCCACCTTCTGAATGCCATACATCATGAGCAAGATTAGAATATCGGACATGATCCGCCTTGAAGTTGCTGTCCATCATTAAAGAACGATTGAACTTTCACCAAACGGGATCTTCTTCCCAGTTGGATGGAAGATTGACTCCTGGTTGGGGACAAGTTGGACAGAATATTGCAAGTCACCATGGGATGCCTCGATTCATCATGGCCAAAGCCTGCCCACTTCAACTTCTTCAGCCACCGCCATGAACAAGAAATTCGTTGTAGCTCATGGTAAAGGTTATCCACCTCATCAGAAGATGCAATTGGAGAAGTTATTCTTGCAATTTTCTGCCAGTACTGGTAGGTGGATGCTTTGCACTCTAGATTTGTCAGACGGAAGTTGTCCAGCACAGCTATTGTAAAATATGTTTGTGTCCGATCAAATGTACTGGGGACCAGCTGCGAGCGGATGGTATCCTCCACCAAGACATCCATCCCAGAACACTCACATGAAATGACAGTGATGTAGTGTACTCCAGTTGTGTGAACAATCTGTTGTATTGGATTCTCAAAGCAATCATATCTATCTATGGCACATTATTCTCTGGATCCTGTTGCTCTTCCTTTTCCATGATTTGATCAAGGCTGGCATCCTGAAGTCTGCTCAGGAAATCTGAAGTCATGGATGGATGCGCTGCCAAATATCCCGGGTTGCTATCCGCTGATGGAAGTTCAACATCCAGTTGATATTCGAGTCGTAGAAACTTTTGCTCCTGAATGTCCTTTTTCCACTCGTGGTCCTCAAGAGCCCTGACCCTGACCTTCCCTTGATGACAGTTTGCATGCAATGAATTGTGTTGGATATAGAAATACCCTCCAGTATCTGACATATTCATTGGTTGGAAATACCTACCATTCCATACTTCAGGTCGATGAAATGGGTTGGAGTCATGCGTGTGGTGAAAACATCCGTGACAGAATATTCTTGACCCAACACAATCACGGCATCGCCATCATGCAAGGTAATGGTCAGGACAGGGCATTGTATCATCTACATCATCTACTGTTGGATTATTGTCCAAGTGTGCAAAGTTATCATCATCTGCAAATGCTGCAGGTGGTGCACCAGTTACAATGGGAGCGGGACCCAGTGGTAGCCGTTGTGTTATGAGGACTGGCAACCCTCATGTGTTCTGAGTGAGTCGTGTCCTTTCCTCAGCAAACGGGATGAGGTCCCTTTGTCTGATGACTGTTGTTTTTGGTCGCTTGCGTTTCTTTAGAGAGTTCAGGTTCATGATCAAAATATGTATGGCCAGGACCTAGCCATTGTACCAGATATCTAATGAGACCGCTCATCGATATTGGCAATATGCCCCAATTTGGACGGTGATAACGCCTACTATGGTTAGGTGCGCTGGACGTATACGCAGTACAACGCCGTCTCCAGCACTTGGCGTGCATAGTTATGAGAAGTCCTGGCAGAGTCCCGGTGTGCTCAAGCAAAGGTGATAAAATGGCGCACTTGATGATAGCGCCTCGTGTGCTACCTAGCAAACGGTAAGCGTTGTAGTTTACACAAAGATATAAAAGATAAGGCAAATAGCACAGTGCAGTGTGCCCGTAGGTGGCACCATAAACGACGAGGACAGGATAAACAAAGCTAGCGCCCAACTTAGTGACAAAGTTTAAGCAGGCTAGCACGATTTGAACGCTAAGAGGTAACTTGGGTACTCAAGAGGTTACGATTCCTCCTTATTTACATGCAATGTAGCTATCTTATATACTGTGTGCTACCATGTTTGCCAAGGTAGAAAGTCCGTCTGCAGCGCTACCTCCTAGCACCTTTCCTCATGGTTCCCTCCAATGGTGATCTGTCAACGGCAACCTTTTACACATGGTTGACGGCAACCAACGGCATTATGACCCACGGTGACCAATGGCGACTCTATATTGACTTAGAATTTATACAGGTCTGCTCACTTTTATTATAACTCCAATTGGTCAAGCGATTCCGGGGTATGGTCAGAAAATCCTCGACAGACGCCGTGAGCACTAATGTCAGTGCTAATCATTGTACTAGTTCCTGACAAGTCTAGCCGTTGGTTATAAGTATATCTTGCATCATCAATATTGATCCCTTTAGACTTCTGATTGAAGTGCATTGTCGAATGGCAGCAACTACTGCTGACTCCTTCTGGAAGTGATCAGGGTTTAGTTAGAGTCCCTTCCCGCCGTCATGCTAGCGCTGTACATCCTGAGCCTCCTTTATCCATAGCATAAGTGAATGGGGTGTACTGAAGGCCTGGTAACTAGTGACCAAGTAAAATGGATAAGTCCTGTAATAGTGCGACAGAGCTAAGGCTGCTCTGTACTCAAGCCAGTTACTAGAGTCTCCAGTCTGTCAAGTGTTGGTTGGCCTATAATGTCCCTTGATGCGCTCAGCCTGAGTAGAAGCCTATCAACAGGCTGAATACCAGCAGACAGTGGACCCTATCCGTCAAAGACAAATGGAATCCATTTGTTATCAACGGACACTGAATGGAAAATCTATATTTTATCATGTGATCCTTCGGTTGAGAACTGTGTGGTTGCAGAAAATTATATTGTCTACAAACATGTCTGCCCTCCTGCAACCACCTGAACCAATATTTTCACCAAAGAAAAGACAAGTGGAACCGATATTTACAGCGGAAGAAAGATCTATCTTTGAACCATACAAGGAACTCTACCGCTCCTCAACTACTCCTCAAGCTCGGACTGCTATCTTGAAGGATAAAATCCTAACAGATATCTTCAACTACTGGGCCACTAAGGGGACAGAGCCAAAGACAGGGGAAGAGTGGGCAGAGAGAATCAAAGTAGGTATAGCAACTCATTGCAAAGAACTAGACATCATTTGCTTGAATAGAAGGTTGTCCAGTATATCAAGAATTGCTGGCGCTTTTATTACCAGCATAAAAATCCAAAGGTGCTTCTGAAAACTTCACTGCAAGATGTTGTCCGGCAGACAATGGCAAAGGAGATAAACGAGGAGATCCAGAACTTGTTGAGGGGTAAGGATCACAACGCCTCGGGATTGGATGCATTTGCACAATATAATGTGGCTGTCAAAAATGTTATGCATCAACTCACACCGCAGGAGGAAAGTCGTTTATGGAAGATGGCGGCAGAATGGAGCAAAAAAGGAAATCCGCCAGAAATTCAGCGCAAGTTGGTACTCCTTCCATCCTCCATCTGTCCTCTATTCGTTGTATATCTGTCCGCTTGATTCCGCTTTCTAATCATTGTCTCTCCAGGAAGGCCCAAAAGCACGGTTTGAAGCATGTGGACAATGCAGATATGCTTTGATTTAGAGAGATGGGCATGTTGAGTTGGACTGTTGTTGGTTGGTATGCAGATGAAGGCATGACTATTAGAATGTATGTGGTGCCATCATTCTTTAAACAATTTTGACACCAATTATAGTCATGACAATATGTCATACTTGATCCATGCTAACCAACCTACCTTTCAAGACTTCTTTCCTGACCTTGTTAGTGATCTCAACAAGAAGATGATGAATTACATGTCTGCTCTTCTTGGTAGAGACATGCTGTCCAACATGCAATCACCCCATGATTTGACTCCTCCTATCCTTACATGCCATGACCTCATCCTTGATCTGGATAGGGATGGATTCCCAATATTACCAGCAGATCCAGGACCAAATATATTTCAAACTCGGGCAGAATTGGAAATGCTTGTCCAGGACTATCTAAATACTCATTACAGTGAATCCTAGTTTTCTCCACCTTTGCTCATCATCTGATCACTCCGTCAGAAATTGTGTCTGGTTACCAGTATAAATCTGCTCCTTACAAGGCAGTGAGGACCAATGATCAGCAATTCATACATTCAAGGTATCTTCCAGAGGGTCTGATATTCCAAGATCCCCATAATCTTGGTCGGCCTGAGCTATTGTGTCTGCTGAACTTCTGGAGAGACCATCAAGGACAGTATGGATCTGGTGACACCTTCCACTGGACGGTTTATCTCAACCATTACAAGCAGCCAGTAGCTGCCGAGTATGGCACCCAAGCTGATCGTGAAAAAAATGCGGCAGCAGCAGCAGCATGTAAGGCTACATGCAAAAATAGAGAGAAAAATCGGAAACAGAGGCCAACACCATCAGTGGTAGTTGATGGCAACAGTAGGACCATTGCTAATAATGGAGCCGCTGATGGCGGATCCGCTTTAGTCACTGGATCTGCAGCCAACTTGGAGTGGCAACTGGAGCCTACACTTCCCCTGTCACCTAGCGTACCACACACACCACTGCCTGTTTTGCGCTCCCTGCACACTCCCCAGCCTCAGCACCACAACAGATCCACAGTTCACAACGAATCCTGACCAAATGTATCAGCTTCCGCTCTCGACAAATCTGTTCATAACAGATGTGGTGATGATACAGCAGTGGTAGATGCCACTACCATCCACCTCTTACAAAAAAGAGGATGGAGCCATCCAGACCCTCCAATTAATGGCCCTAGTGATGGTTCCCCTAGATATAGAGTGTCAAGAAGGGTGCTCAACATTCTTCAAGATGAGGACAATGGCCAATTTGAAGGTGAGGGAAGGCCAGCATTACAAAACCAAAAGAAGCACAAGGCATTGCCTAACCAATTGTCAACAAATTCCAAGCGACCCCACAAGTCTCAAGCACAAATGTTACAGGAGGATGCAGCTCAATACATTGATATGTCTACACCAGCAAAAAGGAGTAGCAGCCGCACTAAGGTCATTCGAGCAGTCTGCCGTCATTGATGTGGGGAAGGGGGGAATGTTATATTATATTTTTGTAAACTATAGTATTATAAAAATGTAGCAATGTGTATTATAATGAAAAAAAAATTGTACAATCAGAAACCGTCCATCTTAAACCATTCATCTTCACTTCTCTTCTGTTGCCTTTTGTCTCTCAGTAAGCCAACTGGATGATCGGGTCCGTTGCATCGGCGGCCGACTACTTTGGAAGTTGCTGCAAGCCCGTCCTCTTGGGCCAGGGAGAGGGTCCTCAGCAGGAACTGGCGGAGGGACGAAAGATGGTTGAGGGGGTGACGGAGATGTTTATGTAGGAGACGTCCCTGAGAATGTTTGTTGAAGCAGGGACGAAGCAACGGTGAGAACAGATAAGTCAGCGGCGTGATGGGATTGGTCAGTGGTGAGGACAGAGGTGTCACCAGTGGGAACGGATACATCAGCACTGGCAGGGGATTGGTCAGCAGTGGAGTCAGGAGTGGTTTCTTCCTCTTCAACAATGGGTCCAAGTCCACTGTGCCCTGTTGGATGCACTGCCACATCATCCTGAGCTGACAAACTGGAGGGATGGGTGGAGATGTGAAGTCAACTCTGCAAAGTGTCAACCATACTCTGAATATGGCAGATCTGCTTCTCCGTCTGACAGATCCGTCCATTGTGGGATGCAAGCATCTCACCTGCACGAGAAACATTAGTTTGCAGCGTTTCTATACAGCCACCAAGCATGTTGACCTGAGTCTGGTAGCGACGGAAGAAGTCCTCAATACGTGGTAACCAGCTCTCCTTAGCCGTGACAAACCCATCCCGCACCTGCTCCCCAACATTCCACAATGCTTCCTAGAACCCATTCTCTATCCTGTCTAAACGGCTCTCCACCCCTGCTATTACACCAGCCACAATGTCCTCACTGTGACTAGACTTCATTGCCCGCTCCTTGCCCTTTCTCTTGACTGGAAGAGGATCTGCTAGGCAGTTGGAGGTCGACAGTTGGGATGGACAGACAGATAGTTTTGATGGTCCCACGATTGGACTGGCTGGTTCATCTGCTAACTATTGGTTAGCTATTTGAGCAGGAAAAGAGTTTCATACCGTCATCACTCTCAATAATCATCACTGACTTCTTTCTCAGTGGTTTTTTCCCCTTTCTCTTTTTGCTGGGCTTGACAGTTTTCTTGACAATCGTCAGGCTACATGTTCATTTGCAAATGAGCCAGCAGGGATTGCATGCAGTGCTGCCCTTTGTCCTGACACACTGTAGCCGCTTACTTGCGCAATATTGGCAAGGGGGGTTGATGTGCTGACCCTCGTGACGAGATGCTGTCCTCAGATACCTGCCCAACAGCATCCCTCCAGTAATTTCCCCCTTCGGTATTCTGCCCTCTTGTTCTTTCTCTTTCTCTTCCTCTTCATCCTCGTCCTCATCCTCATCCTCCTGCTCCTTCTGTTGACGATAGGTACCAGGAGGACGTTGACCAATATAGGTCACCCATTTTGGCTTCTTGGGATTTGGCAACAGACCAGACAAATCTCCTGCCACTGGAGGACTCGGTCGTTTTCTCTTCTTCAGAATTGGTGATGGACCAGACAAATCTCCTGCTGCCGGCCTATAACCTATCCGGTCTTCTTGTGCCAGTGCCGTCAATGGACTGGCCTCAGTCAACGGATCAGGTCGTTCTTTGCCCCCACTTGGTTCTTCCCTCCTTCTGCTCCTCTGGGTCCATTTCTTCGCAGCATCCTTCAACTGCCTGGTCATATCCTTGTGTCAGAAAGCTTGCTCTGGAGTAGCGGGATAACTTTGTTGATGAAACTTCTCCTGGCATCAAAAAGAAGTTTCTTGTCATCCTTGATGTTCCTAACCTTGAACCACATGTCAATCTACAGGACGACTATTAGTGTATATCTATTAGGCAGGAGGTGCTTATATCTTACCAGGTCCTTCTGCTGTGCTTTGAGTTGTTGCAGGTCTCTTGTGAGAGCAAGGTATAATACTCGAACATTCATGTCAACGACCCGTTGGTGGAGTTCTTCATTAGACATGGCAGATGGAGAATTAAAGAAACGGACGAGAACTTTACATGAAGCAAGTTCTGAAAATAGATATCATGTGACCCTGTTTAAATTACAAAAGAAGTTTGATTTATTGCTTGACAAAACCTTACTTTGTTTATCTTACAGTTTAGTAAATAACAATTAGCTAAGCAGGTCAAAAATTGCAAACGTCTTAATGTTTATTGCACTAAGCAGGAGTCGAACCCACCTACTGCAACACACAATGAACACCAATGGATAATATTCCACTAGACCATCAATGCTTACTGTACACTGCTATAGTCTAAATAGATATCATGTCACCCTGTTTAAATTAGGACCTTACTTTGTTTATCATACTGTGTAGTAAATAACAATTAGCTAAGCAGGTCAAAAATTGCAAACGTCTTAATGTTTATTGCACTAAGCAGGAGTCGAACCCACCTACTACAATATACAATGAACACCAATAGATAATATTCCACTAGACCACCGATGCTTAGTGTACAGTGCTATGATGTAAATAAACATCAGTCTAATATTCTGTGTGTGGTCAAAAATTGTTGAGTTCGATGTTAATGCATTAGGGGGAGTCGAACCCACCTATTGCAAGACACAAGGAATACCAATTGGAAATATTCAACTACACCATGGACGCCTTATGTAGAATGCTATGGTGTAAATCAATATCAGTCTAATATTCCGCTACACCCTATGGTTTTCCTCTTTCCTGTATACTTCTATAGTGTAATTAAATATCAGTCTAATATTGTCAATTCAATACAGATGCACCAGTTGCAGTAAAATCTCTATCTGTTCAAATTGTGTATGGGTCTATTTGTGCACTACATGAACACCATCCTGAGTTGTAGTAAGCGCCTGTGGTACAATGGAATATTCATAAATTGATATTTCATATTGTGCACAAGAGGTGGATTTGACTCCTGCTAGTGCATATTAGAGCAGCAGCCCGCTGATATCCGCTAGCATCATTAATATGATCCATTTAAAACTCCAGAGATTTTTGCAGTGGGATGGGTTGGCCGTCTTTGCGCATGTGATCATTTCAGATCTCATGACTATGCGCAAATTTGTCCACTCCATACCGGCTTCAGTAATTTCTAGCGTTTTTAACGGATCAACTTGATGATGCTAGTGAGTGATGAACGGATATTTTATTAGGGCTTACAGGCCCTATTATTGCCCTTCCCAGTGCCATCCTCTCCACTCCCCACACCACTTCACATGCTAACCCCATCCACCACATGCACTCCACTTCCCTCCTCCCCCCTGACCTGATGTCCAACGTCTGCTACATCCGCTGGCATACCAGCAGATACCCATGCTCCACTGAGAGGCAGGTTTGACTCCCGCTAGTGCACATTATATAATAGCAGCAGACTACTGATGTCTGCTAGCTTGAACACTGTTGTTTCTTCTAAGTAAGCGCCTGTGGTACAATGGAATATTGATAAATTGATATTTCATATTATGCACAAGAGGTGGGTTTGACTCCCACTAGTTCACATTATATAATAGCAGCAGGCCGCTGACATCTGCTAGCGTCATGAATTTGATCTGTTGAAAACTCCAGCGATTTCTGCAGTGGCATAAGATGGACGAGTTGGCATGTGTGTTTATTCCAGTTCTCATGACAAGTTGATGATGCACTGTGGCAACTGCCTTTGTGCTGGTCTTTGTAAAAAAGGTAGCCATCCCTGGTGTATTGTCGCCAGTCATGAGAACTGGAATGATTTCATGCGTCAACTCCTCCATCGTATTCTGCTTCAGTAATTGCTAGAGTTTTGGTCAGATCAACTACCACAGGCACTTACTACAGCTCAGTACAATGTATGTGTAGAGCAAAAATGCACCTATATAAAAACACACCATTAGTCCCCGTTAAGGTGGAGTAGGGGGAGTAGAACCCACCGCTGTACACAATATTGAATATCAATAAACGAATATTCCACTGAACCACTGGGACTGGTTGCACTGCTGATGTCAGCTGGCTCACATGCTGATGTCAGCTACCGTCTGCTACCATCCGCTGGCATGCCAGCAGATAGCAGACACTCACGCACCCTCTTCCGCCCTTCCCCCTCTTTCTCCCCAGTGCCATCTTTTCCACTCCCCACACTACCTCACACGCCACCCCCATCCACCACATGCACCCCGCCTCCCTCCTCCCCCCTGACCTGACGTCCGACGTCTGCTACATCTGCTGGCATACCAGCAGACACCCATGCTCCTCCCCTTCCCCCTCTTTCTCCCCACCCCCATCCCTCTTCCGCCACCCCCCACACTCTCCAAGATGCCGCCCCATGCAGCGGACGCCTATGCACCCCGTTTTCTTCTCTTCCGTGCTGATGCTGGATGATGCCGGACAATGCCAACAGATTCCCGTGGATGCCAACAGATACCAGCAGATATCTGGTGGATGCCAACGGATGCATGACAGATGCTGACAGATGCCAATGGATGCCAGCAGGTCACGACGGCTGCCAACAAACTCTGACGGATGCCAGCTGATGGCCAGCTGATGGCTGCTGATGCCAACCCCCCTTTCATGCCACGAAACCTCTTTTGGGAGGTATGCCACCCCCCTTCCACCTCAAAAAATCCATACAGGAACCTGCGGAAATGTAGGTGGGTGTCTATTCATTGTGTTATCCGACCTTTGAATCTATCCATTAGTAAGGGACCTGTGGTGCAACGGTTAAATGTGCATTCTGTTGCTGGAGGCTTTCCTAAGGCTGGGGGTTTGATTTCCCCCCACAGGCATACGATGGGCAAGACGACATTACCTTTTTCCTTGGTCCAACCAGACCCCGGGGACCTGCATAGGCCTCTGTGGATGTCTGCTGGTGCCCTGCGCAGGCCTGCATGGGCCCGCATAGGTTTGAGTCCGTCGACGTACGTCTGCGTAGATGTCCGCTGGTGGCTTGCATAGGCCTGCATAGATTTTCAGGGCCCTTTTGTGGATGTACGCTGGCGTTGGGGGTGGGAAAAGGATGGAAAGGGAGATGCGCAGCCTCGAGTTATTGCGGGGAGGAATGGAGAGGGGAGGGAAGTGGGGAACCTTGAGGAGGGTTTATTCATGCCATGAAGTCCGCCAATGGAGGAGGTTTTCACTCGTGTGCTGATGCCCGCCGGCGGCCACTGACACACATTGACGTCCGCTAGTGTCCACTGGCATCCGCCAGGCCTGCGTGCGCATGTGTGTGCCTGCCTTTTATCGATCCACTGGACCGTGTCATACAGCACATTGTGACACGTCCACGGCACTGTGGGGACTGCTCCGCTCCAGTGTAGCGGACTCCGCTGGACACATATGGTACGGCACAAAGCGGGCTCCCGTACAACGTATGACATGTACTGTTGTGATGTCTCTATGTGCATCCAAAGCTATATTGGTTAAGTAGCTGTACTAGTGATAGTGCATGCAGTACTCAGCTTGATTTGGGCGTCATCACCATTCAACTCCTTTTCTGATTTGTTCTCTGAAAACTGCCTGGAACTCCCACAACCTTTAGCACATCCAACACATTTTGTACAGGTCAGTAGCCATAATCTGTATCTGCTACTGGTCTACTTTTGAGCATCATCAATGGAATCCCTAGACTTGTTCTCTTTCTCTTTGGATCTTCCTCTGCCAGGTGAGTAGTTATTATGTTATTGTCAGTATATATTCTAATACACTTTGGATCTCCCTCTGCCAGCTGTGTGACTGAGCCATAGCCTCCAGAGGTCACCCTTACATACACATATTTGCTGACAACACAGTAGCAGTGATGTCAGTGATACAATGCTGTACCAGCAGTCAGGGACATACCATGCACCAAAAGTCAAAATAAACATTTAATTATAGGCTGAAAACTGTAAGTCTCCTGGTAGCAGTCTCAACAAATATATCTCCAAAACATCCCAATAAATACACAGAAAAGTACAGAACAACAGGCAAGGACCAGCTCAAACTATCAGCTCAACAATAGTCCAACTACTGTAATGGGGAAGGGAAGCATGGGAGCTGGCAGAAGTGACAAAATATGATCAATTTGTGATGATCTAGATCAAGATCAGATCTGACAATGCCCAATTTGACATGACTGAAAGAGGAAAGGAAAAAGAAGCATAAAATGCAGAGAAGTGCTAAAAGGGGAAAGAAGGATCTATGAATGGGATCATGCTAAATGGAGCTGAAGCAAATGGGGAAGTGGCAATCAGAGACATCCGGAGGAATGGTGGAACAAGAAGTTGAATGGTGGAACTGGTGGCACCGAAACATGCCTCCCAAAAGGGAAATTGGACTATCAAATATGTTCTGGAGGCTGGGGAGTTGACAACAAAGAGTCATGTGTAGATAGTGGTCTGTGCACCAGAAAAACAGTATAAATAGCCCAAGTTTGGTAGAGAATAGGCAGGCAATTAATAGACAAAGGCTCAGTGATTCCCAGGGAGTGAATTGCTTAGGCTGGAGTTTGTTAAGAAACCTCTGCTTGCTGGAATATTATTAAAAAGCATTCGACATTATAATCAAAACCTCTGCTTTCTGCAAAATTATTGAAAGCATTCAAAACAATAAGAGTTCATTTTGTTGTCAAAGTCAGTGTGAATTGAAGGTCATATTCTACACTAGCAAGCCCCAGACTATCAGTACTACTTACAACCAAGTACTACATCAGCATACAAACCAAAACCTGCCCCAGGCCAGGCACAGATGGCCAGCATCACACACTACATAGACAACTTTCTGGAGGACAAGAGAACAGAACAGTAAGTATTGAGTGGTGTCCAGGCCACAAAGTGGTTGTGGGAAATGAAAGAGCAGACAAGGAAGCTAAAAGGAGAGTAGAAATGTAGACAATAGAACATACAATAATAACAAACACCAAGAGAAAAGTGGAGGAGAGGGCACTCCAAAAGTGGGGAGGCAATGGCATACATAGTTGTGAGGAGTCCTGACAGAGTCCTGGTGTGCTTGAGTAAATGTAATAGAATAGCGTGCTTGGTGATAGCACCTTAGATGCTACCTAGCAAACTGTAAGCACCATAATTAAGGCAAAGATATTTGAAAGAGAAAGAATAGTGCAATGCAATGTGCCTATAGGTGGCACCATAAACAACAAAGACAATAAAGACAAAGCTAGCACCCAACTTAGTGATGAAGTTAGGTCAAGCTAGCACAATTTGAATGCTGAGTGTAACTGGGTGCTCAAAGGGTTATAATTTGTTGTTATATACACATGAAGTAGCTATCTTTTATACTATGCACTACTGTATTTTCAAAATGAATCCATTTGTGGCACTACCAATTAGCACCTCTCCTCATAGTTCCAGCTAACAGCAACCTGTTAACAGCAACTGGTAGCACATGGATGATGGCAACCAATGGCGTTATAGCTCATTGGCCACAGTGACTCTGAGCTGACTTAGAATTATATGAGTCTGCTCACTTTTTAGTATGATTCTGATTGGCCAGGCTTCTCTGGGGTATGGTTGGAAAATCCTTGACAGATGCTGTGAGCGCTGATGTTGGCACTAAACATTGTATCAAATTCTGATAGGTTAAAACATTGGGTTTGAGTATATCCTGTGCTGTTGTCATTGATTCTTTAGATTTCTGATTGAGGTGCCTTGTCAAATGGCAGTGCCTAATGCTAACTCCTTGCAGAATTGATCAGGGTTTGGTCAGAGTCACCTCTCCACCATTGTGCTAGCACTATGGGTCCTAAGCCTCCTAAATGCTTCAAGTCAACAGATAGTGTGTGCTGAAGGACTGATAAATGTTGGATGAGGCTGATAAGTAGAGTCTGTAGCAGAGCGCCAAAAACCAGCAATCTTCTATGTTTAAAAGAGTCACTAGAGTCTCCAGTCTGTTGAACATCAGTAGGCCTATAATGTCCCTTGATGTGCTCAGCCCAAGTAGAAGCCTATCAGCAAATGGAGGAGGAATCCATCCACAGGAGGATTTGCCATAGCCAATAGACTGGCACCAAGATGGAAACCAAGGAATCATGTCGTACACATTCCCAGAGAGGTGTTTGGCAGACTCATGCAATGCTAAACAAAACATGCTTTCTTAGGTGAGTACTATGCTGGGTTTATACCTCACAAAAAGACAGGATGTATAGGTGGGGAATGATACCAAACATGCAAGCATGTAATAAAGCATTGCCCACAATACAAAGAATACAGACACATTTTACAGGAAGCAGATAAACAGCTGGAACTAGGGAAGCTACTGGGCATGAAGGACAGGATAGAGGCAATGGCAAGATTCCTTGAAAAGACAGGGGCTTTCACAAAGACAGGCATGAAGTGCAGACAAGAGGAACAACCAATGGAAAACGATGGTGAAAATGACAAAGAAGAGGAGAGGTGGTAGAGGCAAGTGGAGAGGGAGAGGGAGGGCACAGACAACCTGGTAGAAGAGGGAGAGGGAAACATAGAAGGATAGGGGGGAGAGGCAGAAGACGGAGGACGATAAAGCAGGGACAGACACCTAGCACAGGTGGGACAAGGAACCACACACCATGGGAGGTCAAGACATCCTGTGTACACAAAGACTCAGGTACTTCACAATGTGACCATGTCAATGACACATGCCACGGACAACTCTGCGAGGAAAGGTATATTAGGAGACACTAAAAATCTTGCACACCAAGATAACAGACAACACTGTCAGGCATAGAGTACAAGCAGTACTTGACCCCCGTCTCTTAGCCCTGTAGTGTGGCTTGCCGGCGGAATAAACAGATTTCTTCTTCTTCAAGTGATCATCATCAACAAACACCAGGGCTATCTTCACCCATCATAGGGACACTGATAATTGCCGGCTGGCCATTGGTACTATGCCGACGGAGAACTGGAGAAACCAGAACAGGTCCATCCAGTCTCCCGCTTTTTAGTGGTACGATCTATGGTTGGTTCTTGCATAAGAGTTTTGTCAGGAACAGCGGAAATTTACATGAACATTCTGGTAGTGGAAATCCCAGGCTACGTCGACCATCATTATAGTAGACTCATCTTATCTACATGATATTCATTGTAAGACAAACATGCTCGGATGGAAATATGAAACAATTTTTCCCAAGTCAGGCTGTCAACGATCATCGATCATCTCTGACACGAAAATGAGATGAGGGTTTGGTGGAAAAGAGTCAAATACTCACTAGATCAGTTGATAAGATTCAGTTCTTTTGCCTGAGGAATGACATCCCGTGCACTCTGGGGTAATAAACGGGCATCAACAAGAGCAAGGATATAATCCGTTGTCCATTCCTGGCAACGACGCATACCAGGAATGTCACGACGCAGTGCGGCCGTAACTTCGGACACTTTACCCGTTGGCATGACATCACTGCTAGCGGCACGAGGCGCATTGATTTTCCCCGCAACTTTTTCAAACTGATCGCCCTTGTTTAGGTCTTCGGTTTTGACATTCTCAAGGACATCAATAATGTTGGAAGAGTCGGTAAAGCCAAGAGGGAAGAGCCTGATATTGGGCCCAGAGCGGGTTTTACGCCAGTCAAAACCGTGTTCGACTTCCGTTTTAAAGCCAAATTGGGGTGATCCAACGACATGTATCTTCTTTCCAATGTCGTTGGGGTGCTAGAAATGATTGGGATTTAGGCACGCATGAAGACTCAGAGGAACGGCGTACGTTTGGATCCAAGGGAATCCAGAGACACCAATGAGGTCGTGCGTTTTTGAGAGGAACAGAGACGAGATAAACAGGACGAGTAGACATGGCTGCGCGAGAGATTCCGAGATTTAGAATAGATTGAGGTACTATGAAAAGTTGAGCAAAAAAGTGGCCTCATTTTTATTATTCACGCGATTTGTATCATGTGATATATCTCACGCAACCAAGAACAAGAACAAGAACAAGAACAACAAGAACGAGAACAGGAACGAGAACGAGAACAAGAACAAGAACAAGAACAAGAACAAGAAGAACAACAATAACAACAATATTTAACAACAATAACAACAACAGCAACAACAACAACAACAACAACAACAACAACAACAACAGCAACAACAACAACAACAACAACCCTGATTGTCCACATTTGGCGTCCCAAAAAAGAAAAATTTTCAGCTAGAGCTCACACTTCGCCTCACACACAGGAGATATGTGTGTTTTCTGGCTCCGATGTCCCTGCAGTCGGTACAGACAGACAATAAGCACGTTGACATACCAATCGAGCGTAGTGGACGCCAACACCCACAATGCGTGTACCTTCTGACCTTCCTGCATAATAGCTGGTTAGCTGTGGAGATTCCGTTGACCATTATCGGTCGACCACATCACAAATGGAGATGGTCGAATTCACGCCGGCTTCGGCGTTTCGGTATTCATTAGCAAAACTGCATTTCAACCTGCGCACAGATCGACTTCTTTTGGATAGAGATAATTGGTCTCCATTTTGCCTTGGTATCGTTATCTTCAATTCAATATGAGTAAATTCTAAAAGACCGGCAATCCTTACTCTTTCCAGTCATGTATCCTTCAGCATAAGGAATTCTACGTGCAGGATGTAGATTTCAGATCGTGAATAGCATGGAATAGCGCAGAGATCTGGCGTTAGTGCGGTGAAATAGCCAGTTTATCCGTCAGACTCCGACAGTTACCGCGTTGTGACTTGGGAGAATCTGCTAGGTTCATCCCCACTGTGTCGCTACTGTTGACACAATGCTACTATATGCTTTGTCTTGCTCGAGTTCATCAGTAATTTACGAACGAAGCAAAGTAATCCTTTGCGATTCTACAGTGCTGGTATTGATATATTGAAAAGTGTATAACACAGGGTGTCAAAACCATATCCCAGTACTATTGTAGCTTTCAATTGCCTCCAACTCTTGTGGATAAGTAGAGTCTAGTGCGATTTCAATGTATTTATCCCATTCTTGCGGCGCAGTATGCTTGGCTTTAACATACTCCCAATACTCTGGATACCAACCGCATTCCTGCCAGTCTATGATACCCATTACCTCTGTACTTGTGCGCGAAATGATGATGTTTGTCGTTGCCAAATCTGAATGAGTGAATCGGATGGAAGAATCATCCGAGAGAGACGCACGAAAGGTTCGAAAGAACTCGTGATCTGGAAACATGGGGAGGTGGGAGGCCATGGCAAAGAGTGAATCGTTGAACTCCTTGACGGAGAGGAACGGGGAAGTTGGAGGGCGTTCATATCCATGCCACCACATTTGATCACGAACGGGACCACGATCCGGAGAACCCACGAATACGTCCTGAGGAGGTTGTCGGAAACGACGTATAGATTTAATCATAGGAGCTAGCTGAGCAGCAATTTCCTTGTAGTCATTCTCGCTGAGGGTACTCAGACGCGATTCGATTGGCTCGCCGTCAATGTAAGAGAGGTACATGAATATCTCATCTCCATCCTTGCACCAGCCGTATACTGTTGGTACTCGCACTTGAGGACAGTATTTCGCCAGTGCCCAGAGAGCTTGACCTTCTGCGATGGTTGTACGAGGGCCGTGTTTGATGACGAGAGCTAGATCGGGGATATGTAAAACAATTTGAGCATATTTGCCATGTTGACGGTGTTGGAGTATCTCGAAAGTGGAATCAAAGGTGCGAGAGCGTACTTGTGAGGGAGCAGGAAGGGGTTTCGTATGAGGCCAGTTGCCGAAGAAGGTCGTCATGCTTGTGGGCAGGATAGTTCGATGGAGGACAATATCTTGGTCCATATCGACGGAGTGAGACTAATTGTGTGCCCTTTTAAATGTTCTTGTTTGCTCTAGCCCGCCATGACAAATACAAATTAGTGTGCTCGAACTGGCCTCAGCTCAATTCAAATGTCAGCTTTGGACCAGCTCCAGCTGTGACCCATGTTCGCAATCCGTTTACGTCCCTGACATCCTTCGCTCTCCCATCACTTCTTACTATTTTCTGCCACCACCGCGACTTCCTCTGCCTTTGAATCAAGAAAAGTAGTTTCTTGAACTAGTAGACCCCGCTCAGTGGGGAACACTGTAGTAAACTACTTAACCGCGTCAAAACCCAAGTCAGACGCCAGAGTAGTAAACCGTCTGATGATACGATCCAAATCCTCATTGAGCCACCAGCTCCAACTGCCGCTAAGCGCAAGCCATAAGTGGAATACTATGACCATTCCAAGAAGGCAAAAATTGGAACCACTGCACCCTCGGAGGCCGGGAAGCTTTTGAACTACGAAGCTTTTCAGAGGATACCCTCGAAAAAGATATTGGAGGACCGCCCTCATCCAGATCAAGATATTCCACTGATTTCCGTCCTCTATGATGGCTTTGGTCAATTTTTAGAGATCACAGATGGTGAAACAGATGTTCATGGGGTTGCTGATATTGATCTACCAGAGTTACGAAGACAAGTGGACAATTTTCCGTCTTTGATGACACTCCTTTTCGGTAATGAGGACTTGTGGAAGGATACTGGATTGCCTTTGATTTCTAAAATCTTCGCCGCACGTCGTGGTCACCTTATTCCTCCTCCCGCTGCTGCTGCCATCGGTTGAGTTCACAGCGATGGCTATAACATCTCAACCCATGGTGCTGATGCTGATATGCTGTTCACTAACTGAGACCAATAAAGTATCTAAAAAGTTCCCAATATACCCAGATTACGCTGAAACCTGAGAGTGCCCATCAAAAACAGTAGACGCAGAGAAACTTACCTCAGAAAGAAACCCAAGCACCGTGTAACGACGACGACTGAGGGTCATACTGTCGTATGTCAGGAAGTGAAATTTTTTGCCATTTTTTTTGTTCAAGTCCTTGCTCCGCTGTATGTGGAGTTTCAACAGCCCCTGGATTGTCACGCTTTCTTATAATCAGACACAGAGATATCGACTTCCTTGGACTTTCTACCTCTTTCCATCTCCTGGAAAATTATATTCAAGACACTATGTACCTGTCAAAGTGTTTGGCATACTCAAATTTTATATGATTTTTATTAATTTATTTCACCGAACCATGGTGGGTGACAAAATGTGTTCTGATTTCACACTTTTAGATTTTCTATACTTCGACAGACTCAAATTTTTATAGTTTAAGTACAGAATCATCTTTGTATATACGATATCTATCCATGGTTTTTTTCTGGGGTTGGAGGGTGGCTGGATTAAGTTACCCATCGTGGGCTCACAAACTATAGGTGTACCTGGCGCCGAAAAATTAAATAAATTAAATAAATTAAATCGAGAGAGGGGAGGGAAGGAGGGGGGACACCAAACCTTGTAGTAGCCACATATACTTGTGCGTTTTGCCACTGATGCAACGCAAGTCTAGTATAAGTACTAATTGATTAATTACATCACAACTGTCAAGATTTATCAGATTATATACAAACTACGTATACATATGGTTACTGCAGAAAGGTACACTGAAGTCTGCGGCACAGCAGTGGGGCCAAGCTAGTTGCATGGTCGACTTCGGAATGCACCGTCACAACCAGCCCGATGACATCATGGACAGGCTCGTGGCTTTCGTTTTGATACCACAACAGGACCGTGATTATCTTCGTCAAGAGCAGGAGGGGCACGCTTTTTACCCTTGTCCGGCTTGCTTGCCTCAGAAGCATGTTCTCCATAGTGGAAATGAATGGTGGACTGTTGAAGTGAATGGCGGCCAAGAGCATTAGAGATTTGCCAGTCCTCGACTGGAGCTGTGGATGATTCTATTGCGTGTGTCTTGATCTGTTGGCGGACTGATTGCTGCTGACCTGAAATAACAGGCATGATTGCGACTGAGGAAAGTGACAAAGCACGTATGATGTTGCTGAATGCTGCTTGGTTGATAGATATTGAGTTCTTTTCATTCGTATTTTCCTGCCATTTTTTCGAGTAGGCTTTGAGGTGTTCAGGAAGCTTCAAGTCAATAAGCTTCAGAGTCTTGACAAAAGTCTAATTACAAACCTTATAGAAAATTGTCAAGCCGTTTGCATGAGAATTCCATCTCTCTGCTACCTGAGACCAATTAGGTTCACTCCGTCCTGAGAAAAGTCCATTGGCTTCGGCCATAAGAAGCTTAAAAAGCCCACGTTCGTCATGCGTATGGACAGGAAGGATAGCAATCCGGGTATCCTGATGTAATGCAAGATAATGGTGACGGATCTTGACTTGTTTGGCAAAATCAGAGTGATAAGGCAACATTCCCAGCTTGTTACGAAGATCACTAGAAAGTGGGAGTATCCCAAAGATTTCGGTAGATTGCACAAAGTTGTCACCATTGATCCATCCACCAGGTTGAAAATCAGGTGGGTTCGAGGAAAAACGTGTGGAGAGCAGGTCAAGAAGCTGAGAAATTCGATTCTGTGACCAGATATCATAAGATCCCTGATATAGAACTCCAGTACGGTTGAAAGTTCCAACCTGAACTTGATTAGTATTTGGAGTATATATCAGTACAAATCTTTCACTTACTTTCAAATTGTGATACAGAGCATAGTCACGAAGGAGCTCCAATGCAAAATCAGGAGTAGCATTGAATGAGCCAAACCATCGGATAATATTTTGATGTACTCCACCTTCAATTGCATTTGTTCCTCGGCAGCAACGATAACGGATAAGGCCAAATTTATCTCGCTTAAGAGGATAGTACAAAGTTACTTCAGGAGGATCAGAATAAAATCCACGACGAATATTTTCAAGAACATTTTTAGCAATCTCCCAACATTTTTCATTGAAGAGAGGTAGTCCTGTTTTTGCGTCTTTAAGAGGACCGAAAGTTTGGAGTACTTGACTGATTCGGGGAAAAAGCTCCTCTGGAGGTGGAACAAATCGTTTGACACGTTTAAATAGCCACTGAGAATGGAAAAGAACTGTCTTGTCCCAGCTGATGCCTTTCTCTGCTAAGAATGCTTCGATAGTGGCTTTATCTTCAGGGTCATATTGAAAAAATGCATCTCGTAGTGCACGTCCAAATGGCCGACAAAGACCATGCTGTATAGAGATCGGAAACTGATGCATGAGATGCCAAATATCTCCAAAGACACCTGATCGCTTGAGGTTACTGTTTGATGCACGAGTTTCAAGAGAGTCGGAAAGAGCATGTAAAAGGGCAGCATAAGCCCTGCCAGTCATGTCTTCAGAGGACAATGTAGGGTCTTGATTGGTCTCTGCACAGTATGCCTCGGTGTCACTATACCACTGCAAATTATCTTTCTTGGAAGGTTCAGAATCATTAGACTCGGAATCCATAGCACCTTTGGAGGAATAAATAATAGACCATGGAAATTCGTATGGCCTGGGTACAACTGGCGAGTTTGGTCTCGGCATATCTGGCTTTTCACATGTTTGAAGATGCTTAAGCTTGCAAATGAGATTGAAGGGTGGTTTTGGAAAGGCGCTGAATGGAACATCCTCCTTTGATGGCATGAGATTACCAGAAACAATGTAGCCAGGTACCAAAATTGAGGTTACAGTCATAACGAGTCGTGTTTTGGTGACATTTACCCCAAGTAATTGCTTTGGCTAGTCTGGCATTATATAGCCATGTGCAACAATAGTTGAACGATCCATGGATAAAAGAGAGATTGCTGTGCCCATAGGAGTGGCCTGAGTAACAGCTTTTCCAACTGCTATAGTATTCAAGGCTTTAAAAACCTGCCAAGTTGCATAGGCATCAAGAGCAGCATAGCTTGTCTGTGACTTGCTTAGCGTGCTATTGTCCCAATCAGTGCTAACACGTATTGAGGGATCTTTGGGCAAGAACAGATGAAGAATCTGAGACGTAAGGTCGGCAAGTCCAATACCTGCATTCTTGGTGAGGTTCTTCTCTTTCGACAGTCTTCCTAACTCGATAGCACCAGTAAAAGGCTGGTCTTCATCCACAAATTTGCAATCTCGGAAAAGACGTTTTAGATCAGAATTGATTTTGACACCAACTTTGTGAATTTGAGGTGATCGAAGAAAGGTTAAGAGCGCATTGGGAAGTCCAGTGCCACTATTCCAATAATGATTCAACTAAAAAATTGATTTGAGTAATATTCGAAAATATCAAATTGATGAACACATACAGGAAGAAGAAAAATCTCATGTTCAAATGCAATTGAAATCAAAGCGACTGAGCCCTGGATTCCATTTTCAAGATTGACGGACCACTCCATATCCATAGCTACATAAAAGTCCTTGTTGTTTTGAAGACCATTCATAATAGTGTTTAGACGAGTATTGACTTGGTAATTTGAGCTCAACTCCGTTACGTTCCACTCCACTGGAATTGTGATATGTGGAAGGGTTGCAATATCAGGAACCGGTATGACGTTGGTAAGAAGTGATGGTAAAGTATTCTCAAGCTCTGGCTTGTCGATTCGTGGCATATCCGTCATTACTGCACTGATTGGTTTATGACCATACATTTCCAATGACTTCGAAATAGCTTTGAGTGCAGGCATAAGCTGCGAGTGAGCTTTTGAAGGTGTAAGAACCATGCTTCGAATCTCAGCCATCTCATTTACACTAGTGTGTAAGCCCCCTGCAAAAACTGTTTCACCTGAGACTTTTCCCAAATGGCGGATAACCTAAGTAAAAACAAATAAGTATTCAAAGATCATATTAATCAAATAGAGAATTACCTTGTAGCTGTGATCTATTTGCAATACTTCAGCTGAAAGCATTGCCATGTGCTGATCAATTTCTGGGGCATGCGAAGAAATAAAGCGAACATAAAAATTGCGGAAGTAAGTAGGAGAGGGTGTAAAACCCGCATAGCCATTTCTATTATCAAACAGGCCAAATGGTTCAAACTTTGACAAGAAGTGGCCCGTTGCTGACTGCGCACGAATAAGAATTGTTTCCAGATATTGCAGATGTAACTGTTCAAAATGGCGCACATGCTGAGTTCATATCATTTCAGCAAATGGACCAGGACCAATGCCATGCTGAAAGCATGACCACATGAGAGCAACAACACGATCTGTGAGTCCACTCCGATATGTGAGGTGATGTGTAAAATGAATTGACAATGAACGTGGAAGAGCCAAAAGAAGTTCCGGACTCCAACTTTGGTATGTTTTCCGACATGCTGGGTTAGGACATGCATAACGATATCCAACGATGAAGATACATTCATTGATGTTGACTACTCGTTGAGGAGACTTTGGCCAACCCTTGGAATTAAGGTACTGAACACTGCCTTTAGTAGTGCTGCATGAATTTGCTAAACATGCAGGGCAGGGGATCTTTGAACACAGAAGATGAGGTAGCCATATGAAATATTTCAAGCAATAGAAGTCAGCAGGCAATGGCTGAAATTTCCTCGTAGTCGCAAAGCATGCAGATGATGAACCCTCGACAAATGTGCCCTGATCATAACAGGTAGGGTGATGAGAAGGGTTATTGGCAATTTCGGATGTAAGCCGCTCTCGAGTATCAGCATAACTCTGATTCAACCAAAGAGGCAACGATGCGTGTTTCTGCTGGGACTTCTCAACACCACCAATTTCACTCTCATCATCATCTGGAATGGGTTCAAACTTCTCATTTTCTTCATCATCATCACCTAAGCTATCATCTAATAAATAATCGATATTTTCATCTTCGTTACCAATGAAATCTAAGAAAAAACATTAAATACAATCACCAAATTGAATTTTGTCTACATACCTGGCATCGTATTTTCTAACGGCATTGAAGTAGTCATATTTAATCCAAGTCCTGTGCCACGAGGTGGAGACCAATATCCATCTTTGTATAAATTCATACCTATAGTTCTGTCATTAGTCAATCAAAAAATTTGCAAAAAGAAATAAAGTTACCATGACCATCAGTTGACCCTCGAGATTGACCAAAAAGCTCTGCATCTCAGTAAGGTTGGGTTGGTTAACAATAAGAAATGTGAACATACCAACTGGTGCATCATTTGGACTATCATCAACATCAGGAAGCTCAATAGCAAGACTTGTCATAGTGAGGGATGTTGTCTCGGTATTTAACTTGTCTTTCGGTTCATGATGATCTGTACTCAAGACATCTAAATTTGTACTTGATGGCAATGTCAAGTCTGCAACAATGAAAGATCAAAAAAGAGATAAAACAAAAATATCAGACTTACTAGGAAGCATACTCTCTGGCTGTTCAACTGCAGAACAGCATGTCACACTTTTTTGCCGGTTGCTAGTACTAGCCATAGATGTCAAATCTACCAAAAATCAGTCTCATAGTATCAGAATCAATCTAAGAATGATGTCAAAGCAGACCTTGCTTCTTTGCGCCAGAGGCTCTGTTCCCAGTAGGTCGACTGGCATCCTTTCGTGGCCTTCCAATGCGACCTGCATTTGGACCGTTTTTTGTTCCTTGGGGTTGACCTCTTGGCCTTTTTAGTGGTACTGGGGGCCCTTCGCTATCAGTAGGAGTTGCCATCATTAAAAGAGCCCTTTGAACGCGAGAAATATCCGGTAGTAGGAGGACGCGACGTTAATTAGATTTCAAGCATTGTTTGGCTGAGTTACATTGTCTGTACTTGATTATATTTTCAAACTCAGTTATATCGGGGCCCAGGTGTAACTATAGTTTGACTGCCCAAATTTCACATTGTGTTTCCGATTGTGGCATCAGGTGTCAAATTCTTACATTCACGTAATCCATGGGGATCTCAAAGGAGACTGTTCCTCACCATTCCCTGCCCATAGTTCTGTGATTAACTGAATGTTTAGGCTAGTAGCAGCGAGGTGGCAGCCAGCCATCAAAGTTTGATGGCAGGGAGATCTGATGGGTGGTGGTGCTTGGCAGAAGCAAGATCTCGGGGCAAAACTCTGAGATCTTGCTTCCCATCAAGAATATCTCCGATTGCCGTCCCTCCCTCTGAACCTCTAACAGACTCTTGTTCTCACTCCCTGCTATAACCACCACTCACCAAACCATGACATAACATGATGGGATTAGAAAAGAAGTGAAGAGAGGCTAAGGAGAGGGCAACCAGGGTTAGATGGGACAATTCAGCCAAAGAGAAAGATAGGCTAACCTTTAGCCATGATGCTAAGCATTAGCAATGCACCAACCAAGGTCCAGACCTGGAAAAACTTGGTCCAAGGCTCAGGTGAGTGAAAAACAATGAGCCAATGATTAAAACATGTGGTATATAATGAGGTCTGTGCACAGAGATGAAGGATATAAAAGAGAGAGGATATTGGGGGAGCTGGGCAAGCAATAGCATTGCCATGGCTCAGAGTCTCCAGGGAGCAGACACCTTAGGCCAATGGTGATATATTGTCTTCAGGTGACTAGCATTAATACTATTTGAACCCAAGTTTGAAGTGTGAATTAAGTTTACATTCAATTTTAAAATCAATAAATCTTATAAACTACATTATCACAAAAGTGTGCACTGCATGTACTTAAGCCCCACAAAATTTGTGAAATAAAGTTTTAAAAATAGGATAGAAGCTAGTTCAATTCCTTTTGAGCTACTTTTAAAACTAATAAAAATTTATATTTTGCATCAACTAAAGCCCACTGCAAGGAGGCTTTTGTTACACAAAACAAACACTTTATGATCTCTAGTAGGAGTCCAAATCACCAAAAGAAACAATTAGTTTTGCACCACCTAGTTCTTGGCCAGGCACATCTAAGGTTACTATTCCCAAGGCAAAAACCATCCTCACTCCAAGGAGAAAAAAACTCATGTGACCTCCAAGAGAACTATTTCTATTCTTCCTAACCCAGACATCATGCTTTGCAAACAAAAACTTCAGACTAAGAATCACATGCCTATCCAATCAAAACCGAAGTCTTCAGAGAATGAACCAGCAAGTTGGAACAATACTATAGAGCAACCTGCATGTTATAAAATATGCCTGCCTAGAAAATCACAATACACCTAAGTTTAGACAAAGTGAACTCTCTGGGGTTTGCCAGTTTATACAAAGGATAGAATTGTTATTAACTATGCTGGAATAACAGGGGATAGGAAGAGAAAAAAAAGAGTCCTAGAATATGTGGATGCTCAAACTGAGCAAGAGTGGTTGAGCTTTGACTCTTATGAAGAGGATTTTTCCTGAAAAGACTTCATCAAGGAAGCCAAGAAATCCTATCCTGAAGCAGTTCATGATATAAGCAGTGTTGCTAGTCTGGATCAAATCTGTAGAGAGCATGCCCATCTGAGCAGAAGCATTCTGAGGAGATTCATTTTCTAATTAGAAAGTTTAGGCTGAAGACAAAAAGTTGGCAAAGATTATTGGCAATGGATTCCTTGTTAATAAGTTCATAAGTGTTTTATACCCACATTTGCAGACATTATGAAGGAGAGGCTGATTGCCAAGTATAGTCAATATAAGAACTCTGCATGCAATCAACATCAAAACAATAAACATGAGTTGTCAGAGGTCTTGGTTGTGGTAGCAGCCCTTGCTGATGGTACTTTGGCAAGGAGTTCTAGAGAAGTATCCATCGAGAGAGCAGGAAGCACTCAAAGTAGAATAAAAAGAGATAAGTCAGAGGAGCAGATGGCCCATCTACAAGACACTATTGAAGTTGGCTCTATTCAGAGTGTCATGCAAGCCATACAGGCTGGCCAGGTAGAAATGTGCAATAGTCTTCTACTTATTGAAAATCACAGTAGTAGCAGGATAGCAAGCCAACCAACTTTACAATCAGCAGAGATATAGAGTTGCAGAGTGTGGAAAGATAGCAGGAGCAGAGTAGGGCATCACAATGATATGTGTCATATGTTGTAGGGGAGCTTGCTTTGTGCTATATAATACATGTCCAGCAGAGTCCACTACACTGTAGCAAAGCAGTCCCTAGTGTGCCATAAAATACAGAGCCACAGATGTGTCACAATGTGCTATATGACATGGTCTAGTAGATTGATATGAGGCAGGCACATGCATGCACATGCACTTTAAGAATATTCATGTAAAGTTCTGCTGCTCCTGACAAAACTCTTATGCTGATGATGCCCAAAGTTTGGTCAGTAACAAATATATTAATAGTGTTACCATACCAAAAGCTTGTGTTGGGTGCGCTAAAGTGATGAGGGAGTTCCAGGCAGGACTCAGAGAACGCGCCTGTGAAAAATAAGGTAAAGTTGGTAAGGGAGTCGGCAAGTGTAAAGCGCTAAGGTAAAGCGCCTATGAAAGAAGCAGTAAGGGAACACGGCAATGTCAGCGGCAAGAATATAGCAAGCTTAGCGAAGTCTAAGTGTCGTTAATGCCTGCCGTAGTTGCAAGGCACGAATAGGTCAAAGGCTGGCGATAGTCTGCAACTGCCAATAAGTTCAACGTTGCCGATCGTAAATGAGGTCTTGAGCGTAAGGGAGACTGAAGTAAGAGGAGCAGGAAACTCTGTTCTCTGGTTCAATTGTGTATGTACAAGTTGGTAAGTACTTTTATACTATAATGAGTTCACCGTCGCCAGTGACCAATGACGCCAAAGTGCGGTAAACTAGAAAATTTTATAGGGGTAGCTCCAACGGTTTCTGATCCCTACCATCCATTCAAGACCCTTAGCAATGCCAGGCGGCAGATCACGACACTAAATCATCAATCCATCACCCTTCTGTCTGTCAGAATACTTAAGCAATGTCAGGTGCCAGATCAAGGTGCTAAGCGGTGTCAGATGCCAAAGTCAAACGCCAAGCTGTCTGTCAGTTTTTGATAGATCATCAGGCTTCTCCCTAAGCACTGTTGTCAGTGACTGATGCCATCTGTCAGTTGTCATTCTTGCTGCTGTTGGCGCTATCATTGATTGGATTTGCTTCTTGCTGTACACGGCCATCAAATATTGCCAAAATTGGTTAATTAGCGCACGCTAAAGTATCCCAAGCTGGTGCTGCATTGCCGTAGCCTGCCGTTGATGCGCTGATTCTGTATGGAGTCCTATCATCTTCCCCCAACTAAAAAATTGACTGTCCTCAGTCACCAAATATGGTTACCATTACCGTTTTTGTGACGAGTGGTCCGTGCATTCTTGAAATTTTGTTTATAGTCCTGGCGCGTGAGTTTGGACTTTGTTTCTTTTCTCCATCTCTACCTGGTGCTTTTAGCAAAAAAAAATGTCTTTCTGTATTCCAACTCTGCCCCCGTGCCTTCTCAAGCGGCTCAAGAAGCCGCTTACGCCTACATCGCTAAGGCCAATAATTTCATCAAGTGCATCGAGGGTGTAGGTGCAGAGGCACCTTCAAACTTGGTTGTTGCAGTAATGAAGTTATTGGAGTGCTGATATGAGGTTTGTGTCCTTGGTGTAGGCTGGGACAAGGAGATTGAGGTGCGGGAGTGGTGCCGAGCGTGGTACGTCGATAATCTGGGGTCTGAGTGGCTGGGTCCCTTCTCTTGCTTTGTAAGTTTTTATGGTTGCTTGCCGCGTTGCTAGCTAACCGACCCCCCAGACACCTCCTCCCATCCCTACTATTGAGGACAAGTTGGAGGACATCCTTTCTGGTGCCTTGCCAATGATGGTAAGTGCTTCTGCACCTGAGTAAGTATCTTTGATTTTGATTTCTAACTTAGCTGTGGTCTGATCTATCTCTCCATAGCAAACAAGAGGTGTTAGCGCCTCTTGCTAATTTGCAGGTGGATGCTGAGATGGCAGCCATTCACAAGAGCATGCTGGAAGAGGCCTCCCGAGACGCCAAGGAGAGGACCAAGGCCTTGGAGGAGCAAGAGGTCGTTGGCAAGACCCTGGTCGCCAGCGAGAAGTCGCCAGTTGCAAGGAGGCAGGTGTCAGGTGGGAAGGATTCCCGTGCCAGTAGTGCCCAAAGCCCAGCACTGCCAGCAAGCAAATCGGGCTCTCCAGTCAAGCCTGGCAAGACGTTGAAAAAGAAGGTAAGTTTGTGCGTTCTTACCGCTGGTGCCTATCGTTTATCTCATTCTAAGTCTCGCAAGGCTGCTGCCCCTCATTACACGGTAAGTCAGTTACACCAAGATACTTTCCCTGCTAACCAACTAGTTGGCAGGCGCCAATGCAAACCTCCTTTAGCGATGCAGAGCTGAAGGGTTTGCTGGTAGCACAACAAGATGAGGTGGTTTTGGATGAAGGAATGGAAGCGGGGGTGGTCTTGCCAAAGATGAAGGACAAGAGGATGGCAAGCCCAGCGGTAAGATGGGAGTTCAAGGATTCCCAAGGAGTGGTAAGTACTTTAGCTTTTCCTACCGCGCATGTTAACCTTCTTGTAGTGCGACAATGAAACAAAATCAAGTATAGGGTAGCCTTACGGTTACACCAACAGAACCAGATCGGTATTCGATTCTAGTACTATGAGTATGACAGTAAAATTGGCTGCCTTATGTAAGGCAGCCAGCATGTATGTATAGTAATAATAACTAATTAATATAAGTGTATATTAATTAATTAACTAAGTATAATACATTACATGCCCCCCTTTGAGACTGGTAACCAGTCTCGATGTACGGAGGGACACTCTTTGTCCGGGTCACTAATTAAGTCAATGTGGAGGAACGCTGGTCCTCCACGGCTTGAAAATGTCCAAGTCATCTGGTGTCAAAAAATACAACGCCAACGTTAACCGACAGTATGAATTGATAAGGAGATGAGCCGCCTACGATAATTACGCAGACGGCGGACGCGACAACTCGTGAGCCGTATCAATCCTCATCTCAGTGTCGACGTTAACCGAGAATGATGAGGCGACGGGACCCGACGATGTTGAGGCTGTAGGAGCCTGAACTGATGTGGATGGGTGTGACGGAGAGGGGGAATAGGGCCTGTGTTGAGAACGGCGTTGCCATAAGTCTCGACGGTTGGGGTTCATCCCCACCGGATAGTATAGTCCACTTTCAAGGTACTCATGACCTTGATCGGATTCGCAGGCGAGTAGTGCATGGAGACGAATCATATCATTGTCCATGGGCAGTCACCAATTGTCCCACCGCGTGATGGCTGGGGGCTCTCCATAGAGGTCCAGTCGACGATGACGTTCATCGTCGACCTCACGGAACTGGTCAATGGAGGCTGTGGCCGCAAGGAATTGGTTTTCAAGGTAGACCACGCTGAAGGTATAGGCGTGGTCCACCCACTCGAGAGGTACGAGGTTGGCTATCATAGCCCGTAGCACGTCAGCATCGGTGATGTTGACGGCATTAGCCGCGTCGAAGTATGGGGGTCGGAACTGGACGTCAGTCCAGCTCATGGGTACGAATGGATTGCTGGGGTTGGCGGCGTCGTAATCCGTGACCGCCTCACAATACAGCCCAGGACGCACGAGAATCAAGGCTAACAGCCTTGCAAAGCGCCCCTGAGCTCTTCCCGAAGGGGACAGTCCACATGTCAGGGCATGGCCCAGTAGAGTACGCCAGTGAATGCGGTAAGCTCGATCCACTGCGATGCCGTATACCGAATTCATCATCCCTGGTCAACAGAAGTAGAGAACGTTCTGCGCCAGCTTGTCCAGATCAAAGGTGAAACGTACACCTTCGGAGTCAAACCCGGAAAGCGTAAAAAACGGTCTTCCAGCTCGGTCCTTCCATCGCAGGTATCCGTCTGGGGTTGGCATGACCGCGATGTTCATGTGATGGGATGATAAATCTAGAGGGGGCGAAATGTGCTTGTACTCTGGTGAACACACCAGAGCCATCGTCCTATCCCTCACCGATGTATAATAATTAATACTGATGCGCTGAAACTCGCGCAACAGATAGTAAGCCTCAGTGCGTAGAGACACTGAGGTGAACTTGTTCTGCGAAAGCTCATAAAGCTTTCGCAACTGCTGGGGATTCATCGGGAATCCCCTCGGTACCACTCGATTCAACTCCTTCGAGGTATGGTAATACCTCTCTCCCCTTTCTTCCTCGTGCGTCTTCGCGGCCAAGGCTTCATCGCTCACAAATACTGTATTGGTGAGCCGGGAGTAATAAAAATGGCGGTCGAGTGCCCCGCCGTAGAACTAGTTGGAACACTCCACCGACGTCCCACTGACAAACACCCCGAGGCCATCAGGAATATGGCCTGTGGCCTGCTCCTCCCGGTCTTTATTGACCTTTGCCTGCTGGGCGGCCTCGTGCTTCCTCCGAGCCTCCTTTTTGCGTTTCTTGTCTAAATGCACTCGGCGTTTAGCGGGGGTTTCTCCTTCCGAGGGGGTCTCATCTGATGACTCCCCATAATCACTCCCGTCACTCAGTTCATTCAGACCGAGCGCAGCCAACGTTAGGAGTCGCCCTTCAACCTTGGCGTCTGTTCTCGTGTCCTTTATGGGGACCGCGGACGCATACGCCCTCAGTGGTGCCTCAAACTGCACCACTGCTCCAAACCGCATCACAACTCTGTCTGCTCCTCACAGGACATCTGCTCCAAACTCCACTTCTGACAGGACCACCTCATCCTGCCGCTTCGCCCCTGACTGCTGGGAAGGCGCATGTGTTGACGAGGACAGTCCTCGTAAACTATTGTCAACCTCCACCAGCTCGTCATGTAACTCGGCCGGGCTCGGAGTGAGTTCTCCAGATTCCCACACCCCAACTTCCGGTCCTGCATCACGCGCTCTGAGGCGTTTTGCCTCAGGTAGCTCCTCCGATGACGACGGACGCTTCTTCATAGCGTTTGTGAAAGTTTTGATAGTATTGTCGTTACGCTGCTGCAGCATAACGATCTCATCCAGCAGACCCGTAATCACCACCTGAGCCACCGGATCTGCTAAAAACGCGGACTCTGGTGGCACTCGCTGGCCGGCAGATATGAGGCGTCTCCAGACTGCCTCTGCCTGAGGGTCCAACACCTCCGACGGCGTTCCGATCTCTCTTCCTTTTCCTTTCTCTGTGTACGATAAGCGCCACGGAGATGGTGCATGACGGAGTGACGGAGAAGCTTGTCGAGGCGGTGTTCAAGGTCAGGGTTGACCTCGATTTTGCGTCCTCGCTGCCGGCTCATCCTGTCTGCGCCCAACCATTTCCCGAGGCCCGCCTCCTTGTGCCCCGGTACTCCTTGGAGGCGATCACCTCCGGTCTCTTCTATACGTCTCTCGTGGGGGCGGCGTCCTTTCTCGCTGTCGTCGAGGTTGCACCACCTCGCTCTTTACTTGCTGTTGACGCCCCGCGTCATCGTCCACGTCCATGGGTGCTACCTGTGGCGCAGTTAGTGCTTTCTCATCCGAAAGGAGTGTACTTGCACTCTGGGTCTGCGTCTGCTGCATCGGCATTGGCATTCCCCACATAACCTGTCCCCCCATCTGCTGTCCAGGACCAGCTGGTCCTGGAAAGTACGGCATCTGGAAGAATGGCGGATAAAACTGCGGAGGTTGTCCAAATTGGGCTGGGTTCTGCCCAAACTGGGACACCACTGGATACGACGCCACAGTCGGCGTCGTTACAGACTGCTGAACGTTTTGCTGGGGTTGCTGGGGGCGATCCCCCCCTCCTCCAGAACCCTGTGGGTTCTGAGGCTGCTGCTCGCTGGTCGTACACTGGTAAGGGTACGACATGGTACTATGAAAATGTCGACGTGTCGGTGGGAAAAAACACACTAAATTCCCCATCATCAGGTTACATAACCTGATCCAACCGTCAACTCCGCATCACAATCCGTATTATCTCATCAGATAGCTCAATCTCTATCTTATCCATCCGGAACAATCGTAATCCGATCCGGACCAGATACTCAACTGATCCGAGATCCGACTGATCCGGCCTACATCTTATCATTGCCATTAGTCTAAGCACGTGAGCGCTTAGCAAGCTGATTTGGGCGCTTCACACCCTGTAGTTCTAAGTACCGATCCAACGCTGCCAACTTGGCACATGTGTAGTACGACTCCCATGTCGTATCACCCACACTCCATCGCACCTCGAATTCGAGGTGCGTTCCTTCCTGCCACCGATGGCCCAGGATGTCCTCGACGAACCATTCTTGTTTGTCACTGGCACCGAAATCATATGGCTCGGGAGTTACCCGATTAGGGAACATAGCATCATCGTTTGTGTTATACCGCCTAAGTAACAATACGTGGAACTTAGGCACAATCCGACGTGCTTGCAGAGCTGCAGGCAGCTCCAGAACATAGTTCGACGTGCTTGGTTCCGCGACCAAGACTCTGTATGGTCCAATGAATTTTGGACACAGCTTTCTCGCTCTTCCTTTTGGAAGATTCAAGTTCTCCGTCGACAGGTACACTAACGTCCCAGGCGTTAGTTCTGGTTCCTCACTTCGCCTATCATTTGCATGTCGTGCCTGTATAACACGCGCGGCAATGATAGCGTTGTGTGCATTGGCTAGATTCGCCAATGCTTGCTGTGCAAAGTCCTTTACCCCCTTGTGAACGACTCCGTCTGCCTTTAGTTCGCGCAGCATGGAGGGCATGTAACCTCCATTGAGCTCAAACGGTGCATATTTCGTGGTCTCAGACACACTCGCATTGATCGCGAACTCAGTTAGCGGTATTCTATCCACCCAGTCGCGCTGGTCCGGTCAGACCACCGTATGAAAGATCTGGGCAATACTTCTATTTGCTCGCTCTATCTGTCTATCCGTCTGTGGATGAAACGAGGTAGACATGAGTAGTTTAGCTCCCAGGAGCTTGTGAAGTTCTCGCCACCAGTGAGATGTAAACTTGGTGTCTCGATCGCTCACGATCAAACTTGGAAGGCCATGTAGCCTTACAATCTCCTTCAAGTAGATCCAGGATAACGCGGACGCTGTAATGGTTGTGTGCACTGGTATCAAATGTACCATACTCGTCATTCGGCAAATGACCACCCAAAGGTAGTTATACCCTTTGGACTCGGGGAATGGACCAACAAAGTCCATTCCAATGGAGTCCCACGGCTTTGTCAGGATGGGCAGGGAATGCAACTTCCCTGCTGGCTTCCTATTGCTGGTCTTCGACCGCTGGCAGGCCTCGCAGGTCTGGCAGAACTGCATCACTTCTTTCTGCATCTGAGGCCACCAGTACCATTGCCTCAGGTATTCTAGTGTTTTGTTGGTTCCAAAGTGACCAACAACCTCATGAGCTTGAGTGACAACCTTAGTGAGCAGTGCTCGGTCACGTGGTAAGCACACCATGTCGTGCCCTCAAACATTCGTTATCCGGACTAGTCCTTTCTCATCCACACTGAAGCGTGGATGGGCATTTGCGTTCTGCCGGATTTCTGTGTAGAACGCATCGCGTCTATAGCCCCTCATCACCTTCTGGAGGTACTCATCGGTTTGAGGGACAGGAGGGTTACGATACTCTCCTGTAGGCGATAACACGTCAGCAAGCGTAATGTCATGGCTATCCGGTCCACGACTGCTTCCAGTCTCACTTTGGTGTGGCTTTGTCGCCTCCTTTTGCAGAGCCTGCTCTAGTTGCTCAGCCTCTATGTCGCGGCCCTCTTGCCGCTCTTGCAGTCGTCGACTGTGTCGCAGTTCGGTTGCTTGCATAGCCCAAAGCTCGACCACATGCTCCTTCACCTCTCTGTAGCGATGATACGGAAGATCATCGCCATGAGGATCAATACAAATATCCGCATCGACATACTCATGCGTATCATGGTGTTCGCCTGCTCTATCGCTCTCGAAGTACCTCGAGAGACAGTCCGCCACCTTGTTCAGTTCGCCTTTGACATATGTGATGTCAAAGTTGTAGCGAGACATATAGTCAATCCACCGGCGTTGCCGGGGGGACAACGTTGCTTGAGTCTTGAAGAACTCAAGTGCTTTATGGTCTGTAATGATGTGGATCTTATATCCCATCAATTTATCTTCCCACTTAAGGAGCGCCTCAAGTATTGCCAGCGTTTCAAGCTCATGGACCGCATAATTCTGTTGGGCCGAGGTGAACTTCCTCGACATGAACCCAGCCGGTCGACAATTCTGCCAGGAACTTCCCTGGCCATACATTGCTCCTACTCCGGTCTTTGAGGCATCACAGATGAGCCAAATTGGCTCATCACGTCGGGGATCTATGGGACGAATGACTGGTGTCTTTGAGCAGATCCTCTTGATCATCTCAAAACATCGTTGATGTATAGGTCTCCATATAAATGGAGCTCCGTTCTGCGTAATAGACATCAACAGTCCAGTATATGCTGTTATATCAGGCAGACAATTGCCGATATAGTTCACTAGTCCCACGAATCTTTGCACATCATTATAGTTACGAGGCACACGCCATTCGCGTATGCGATCGATTTTGTCCTGGTCAGGGTGAATACCCTGACTATCAATCTTGTGTCCGAGGCAATCCACTGTCTTGGCATATAGTTCGCATTTCTTCCACTTGAGGTATAGCAAGTTAGACCTCAGTCGCTCGAAAATGACACGAAGATGCTCTTCGTGTTCTTCGATTGAATCGGAGTATATGAATATGTCGTCCAAATATATATGGACAAACCTCCCGATAACATCCCGGAAGATGGAGGTCATCAACCTCTGAAATGTCGCAGGAGCATTGCAATCTCCTATCTGCATAATGTTGCTCACATATGTTCCCGTGATTGACGAGAACACTGTCTTTGGGATATCAGACAAGCAAATTCTCACTTGCTCATACGCATCCGTCAGGTCAATTTTCGACCTGAACTTTGCTCTTGCCACATCTTCTTGAATCACTTCCTGATCCGGAAGTGGCGTCACGTCCTTTACGGTGTTGTCATTGCATTGGCGTGCATCCAACGCTGTCCTCAATGTACCATCTTTCTTCGGAATGCACAATAGCGGTGCAGCTTGGGAGGCTGGTTGGGCCTCCCACCAGTGGGCTCTCAGGTACCGATTGGTCTTGTCTTGGAGCTGCTGCTGCAGCGCCATTGGACATTGCGGCAAATGATATTTATACACCTTATTCTCATCAATAAGGTTGATTTCATGGTTGACCTCATGCCAAGGAGGTAACTCCTCCTTGGTTCCGTTCAGAATATCCGCAAATTCCTGCTGCCACTGCAATCGTAGGTCCGGAATGTCCTCCTTCGTAAAACCACTGGTTTTACCTTTGCCCTTCCAGTCCACATCCTTGCATGGGCGCCCGGACAGCTTTGCTTGTACGGCTGGACGGCCATACTTCTCTCTGAGGGCAGTAATCCTCAGCTCGCTGTCATCCGGCGTGTGCAGTCGCACAGGCACTTCCTTCTTACTTCTCCGCGACGTCACAGACAGTCCGTCGAAGAACACCTCACTCGGTGGCGATATCTCGTCGTCACTAGCTTGACAATATGACTCCTCCTTCGCCGTCCATCGTGGTCCATTCCACGCATACATCGACACCACTAGGTCATTCCACTCAGCAGGCATTTGTGGATCAAATGCCCATTCAAATGTGGGATGAGGTACTGGTCAATCCCAGATTGACTGATTCGTATGTGTGGAGGACGCCTCATCCTCCATCAGTCCTTGGTCGTCGTCATTTGTTACCAAGTCCTTGACCTTCACTCACGATGACGTCGGTTGGCACTCTGTGCTTGCCGCATGCTGAGGCCGCTTGTCCTCAGACTCACTCTGCTTTTCACACTTCATCTCCTTCATCTCGGGGCTCTCCCCCCTCTTCAGAGTACGTTCGTACTCTACAGCTTTGCTTTCCAGCATCAACACCGCCGGACTATCCATGGGCAAGCTCACACGAGCTTGCTCTTCATCCTCTCCATCCTCAACCGTAGGCGAGTTCTTGCCTCCGTCTAGTCAGTGTCGCCTGACTAGCACCTTCTTCTCCATGGCGCGGTGTCGATGGAGACGTCCATCGCCATTATCTATGGTCACTCGCACTGCAGGAATGGTGGTGCCATCCACCACTATCTCATTCTTCTTGAAGTTCAGCAGAACGTTGTGCTTCCTCATATATGGCGTGCCTATAATCATGTCGTAACGATCAAAGTTCGCCACGTCAAGGTACTCCCTTGTCCTTGATTTCGCACAGGCAATACTCGCCTGCATACCAAACTGTACCACAGCTCGGCTGCCCACAGTACCCAATTGAAGGAGTAGTGGCTCCTTCAACTCACTGACAGAAATATCGTGCACTTGGCAAAACTGGGGTGTCACCCCAGTAGTCGTACTACCTGAATCCCACAATGTCCACGCCTTGTGGCCATTCACCTCAACGTACGACGCCAGGCACTCCTTGTCCTCGCGCTTCAACACCGGTCTCACCAGCTTTTCTGGGGCCTTGCGAAGGTGTACCTTATACACCTTAACATTGGCTGCTCCAACGGGTCAGTCTAATGCGCTGGCCAGGTAGTCCGTCAGAGCTCCCATGAACTCTGAGTCTGACTCCCGGGCGTAATAATCGTTGTCGTATACGTCAACCTCCACGTATTCATCATCCGACAACTCCTCTACCACAGAGGCATTTTCATCCTCTGGTGCATCAGGTATGAGGTTCTCCACCTCATCGTCTTCCACATCAGGTTCATTCCCAGAGTCTATCTCTTCAGCATCCGGGATAGCAGTGTGTGCCGCCCGTACATAGGCACGTGGCTTACCCATAGGCTTTCCACCACCCACTGGGCATGCATTCGCAAAATGCCCAGGCTGACCACATTTGAAGCACTTACTTGCCACGAAAGGGCGAGCTGCTTCAAACTTCGGTGGCCCAGTCGGTGTCAGCAATTTAGCCTCACCAGCAGCTTGATGCGGCCGAACACCCTCTTGGCGTGGACCTCTCTGAGCATCCTGTGCCGGTGCATCCCTACGGTCCCCCGGCCGGCCGCTCCGGAAGCATCGGTCTTGCCGAGGTGCTGCTCTTACCACGAACCTCGGGTTCGTATTGCCCACCATCTCCTTTCGACAAGCCCAGAAGGTGCCTACCTTCCGAGGCTCGGCCTTGTTCACCGATCGAACCTTTGAGCTATGTAGCCCAAAGTGTCGCGCTATTTTGTGGGCTTGCTCGTAGCGCAATGCATGCGCTACGAATTCCTCGACGGTATTTACTTCGGGTGATAGTCCGTCATCACAAATGAGAGACTCTCTCATTGCGTCAGGTATCCCACGCAGGAAGGTATCAATCATTACCCAGTTGTCTGGGTAAATAGACATATTCTGTGCGTGGTCTATCAAGGTGTCATAGAAACCTTGAACACCTAATCGTTCGGTGTAGGAGGTTGCAATGAACGCCTCCCGAGCATCCTGCATGGTGGATGCACTCACGAACCGGTTATATAATTCAAGGATTACATCCTTGAACGTCCATTGCTGTCGTGCACGATTGTAGTGCAAGACATGATGATGGAACCAGGCTTTGGCTGGTCCGTCCAGGAACTCTGGGAGAACGAACACACGTTCTTGATCCAGACAATCCCCCCCATACTGGCATGCTGCCAGATGGTTGCACACATCCATCGTCCAATTTTCCAAGTCGCTTGATCCAGACAATCCCCCCCATACTGGCATGCTGCCAGATGGTTGCACACATCCATCGTCCAATTTTCCAAGTCGCTGAACTTGGACTCCCCTCTGTACGGGTTGATGTGTTTCAACTCTGCCTTACGCGGTTTGATACCTTCAGGCAGGCGCAATGCTATGCCTACCGCATCGTCGATTATACTACTGAGGCGCTGGTGCATATTCTCAGTATACACCTTTGTCGCCTCAGTTATTCCAGGCGTTTTATTTCTACCTTCCGCTGGAGGTACCACAGAGAATGCACGTACAGGTCGGTGACCTGTATATTGCACTTTCTCTGCCTCCTTCCAATGCAGTGGGCTCTCCTGTCCCCCTAGCTCTTCTATCACCTGCTTTCCAGGGCCTCGGCTCGGATCCGCCGTGGGCGGGTCCCCTCTCCTGGTGTCAGGCTGTCGTGTCCGTTGGACATATTGCCTTCTCATCTCGTCGATGGGTGTTATCCCATCAAATAAAATCCCTTGATCATCTATCCAGGAGTGTCCCTGGCGCTTCAGGTCTTGGTTCCGCATGCGCTGATAAGCTACTCTCTCCGCAAACTTATCAGCCAACGGCACTTGATTTGTCAGTGGAACATTCTCCACTGATTCCTGTTTTGTGTGAGGGTGCCTTGGCTCCCCCGCTTCGTGTAGGTTGCTATCTACCAC
The DNA here is from genome assembly GCA_027475525.1 of Macrolepiota albuminosa. Lineage (NCBI taxonomy): Eukaryota > Fungi > Basidiomycota > Agaricomycetes > Agaricales > Agaricaceae > Macrolepiota > Macrolepiota albuminosa. Next base: position 1,854,576 of record JAMWFC010000046.1, on the reverse strand, counting down.
AGGTATGGTAGACACCGATTCAGTTGTCGACAGAGGTCTCCTTCGCTGACCTCTGAATACATTCTGTCTTTGTGCTGCAGCGAACCTGGCAGCGAACTGCTCGTCAGACTCTCCTGCTTGCTGGGGTGCATATATATTGCTCATTGCCTCTTCCAGATGGGGAGACAACTCTGGCTTTGCTACCGGGGGTATATTCGGAATCAAGTTTGCCCCCTCTGGAGTCGAGGCAGCTGATCCTCGATTAGCCTTGCGATACATATATGCTTGGGCTTCCAGCTCAAGAATCTGAATGTACAATGCAATGTATTCAACAGTATTCAATTGAGGTACATTTTCACCTCTAGCCTGTATCAACCGTATGTGTTTCAGTACATACAGTCCTAGTCGAGCACGCGTGGTATCCTTTGTAATGCTAGGGTATCTCTTCCATAGCATAGCACACTGAACCTGAAGGGTGGACTCACTCCGTCCACTCTCTTCGTCATCGGACGTTTTGTCTTCCCAATGTACTGCCGGCGTTCTTTGCTCAGGAATTGTCGTTTCCTGCGGCACTCCGGTGATGACGCCAACTGTGGTTGGGTGCGCTGGACGTATACGCAGTACAACGCCATCTCCAGCGCCTGGCGTACGGGTTTGTGAGGAGTCCCGGCAGGGTCCTGGTGTGCTCGAGCAGAGGTGATGGGGTGATGCGCTAGACGATAGCGCCTCAGGTGCTACCTAGCAAGTGGTAAGCGTCGTAGTTTAGGAGAAGTTATAGAGAAATAAACGAATAGCGCAGCGTAGCGTGCCCGTAGGTGGCACCGTAAACGACGAAGACGAGATAGACGAAGCTAGCGCCGAACTTGGTGACAAAGTCAGGCAACGCTAGTGCGATTTGAACGCTAAGTGTAACTGGGTGCTCAAGAGGTTACGATTCGTTGTTTTTATATACATGGCAAGTAGCTAGTTTTTATACTATGCGCTACATTATTTCCAAAATAAGTCCATTGACGGCGCTACCAGTTAGCGCCTCTCTTCGTGACTGTAGCTAACGGCCACCTGTCAATGGCGACCTGCAGCACATGGGTGACGGCGACCAACGGCGACTCGAAAACTACTTAGAAGTGGTACGAGTTTGCTCACTTTTTGATGTAATTTAATTGGCCATGCCATCCCAGGGTATGGTCAGGGAATCCTCGACAGACGCTGTGAGCGCTAATTCCGGCGCTAAACATTGTACCATCTTTTGATAGATTTTAAATGTCGGGTCTGCGTGTATCCTGTCTCGTCGTCATTGATTCTTTTAGACTTCTGATTGAGGTGCCTCGGTGATTGACAGCGCCAATTGCTAACTCCTTTCAGTACTGATCGGGGTTTGGTCAGAGTCACCTTCCGCCGTTGTGCTAGCGCTATGAGTTCTGAGTCTTCTTGTTCTCCAAAGTAACTGAGTGGAGGGCGCTGAGGGGCTGGTACTGGTGATTGAGATGAATGGATAAGTCTTGCCATAGAGCACCCGTGCTAGGGCTGCTCTGTACCCAAGGCTGGTCGCTAGAGTCTCTAGTGTGTCAAGTGTTGGTCGGCCTATAATGTCCCTTGATGCGCTCAGTCCGAGTAGAAGCCTATCACCAGCTCCCTGCTGACGTTGCGTCATGGGAGTGGATTCAGTTGGAACTCTCCAACTGCCTGCCTCTTGCCTCGGCATCTTCCCCAGAAAGTACGACGAAGGTCTGCGACCTTCGATAGGTCCCTGAGCACTATTCCTGCTCTGGAATTGTCGCTCTGACCTCCCAGTCTGCATGGAAGATTCATGATCCCTGCCGAACTGCTGTTCCAGGTCTTTCACCATTGCCCCTGGTCTCGCTGCACCGCTTGGCGCAGCTGTCAGCCACACTTCACTCCATTGCGTCTCTCCTGGCATCCCCTGAGGCTGCTGGGAAGGCTCGGCCTCTGTATATTCTGACCCGGGACGACCCGGGTCAGTCGCCGCAGATTGAGGATACGCCAACGACTGGTCGATGGTCTCACCATCACGTGTTGGTTCAGCAGATTGATTGGTCTCCATCCAATCAGGCGTTGATACGTCTCTATTACTCCGGAAGCGTGCGTCAAAGAAGTTGATGCACTGTTCGATGCAATCACAGTCTAGACTATTGGTCTAGACACGTAGTCTTCATTCGCAGTATCAGAATTGAACCTGAAAGGTTCAAAAAAGTGAAACAAAATCAAGTATAGGGTAGCCTTACGGTCACACCAACAGAACCAGATCGGTATTCGATTCTAGTACTACGAGTATGACAGTAAAATTGGCTGCCTTATGTAAGGCAGCCAGCATGTATGTATAGTAATAATAACTAATTAATATAAGTGTATATTAATTAATTAACTAAGTATAATATGTTACAAACAAGTGCTGGGCCAACAACAACCCAGAGGGGTGTTGGTATCCCACCGGTAGCCAGCCCTGCTATTGGTGCGGTACGCTAAAACGGGCTTGCACTCTGGATGGCACCAAGAGTCAAGAACGTGGTAGTGCCCCAGATGCGGTAGTGGAGTGCACTTTCAAGCGTGCTGTCCTCGTTAAGAGGGTGCAGGAGTTTGTTGAGGGGGAGAGGAAGAAGCAGGCTGCTGGAGACGTGGCAACAATCAGCAAGAGTTTCCTGGTGCTGCCGACGTGTCAAGGGGACGAAAACAAATCCGTTGGCAACCATGGCGCCAGTGAGCGCCAAGGGACTACGGTCCCTTCAAAACAACAAGTCTTTTTGCCTGCCAAAGGGAAGGGCAAGGCTAAGCACGCGTGAGTAGTCAAGTCTCCTCCCCCTACCCCTGAGGACATGGAGATGGAGGAGCTAGAGAAGGTTCTTGCTGCCAGTTGCCTACTGGTAAGGGATTCAGAAGCTGGGCCAAGTAAGTTGCTCTCTCCCATCCATCTGAGGGGGGTTTCTCTGCTGACTGCTGATGAGGTCTTGGCAACCCGGCGCAAAGATGACAAGGAGGAGGCCCCTGCAAAGGAGGCGGTAGTGGGAGAAGGGGAGGAAGCGGCAGGAGTTGCCAGGGAGGAGCCAGAGTGGTGCTGGCTGCCTCCCTACGGTAACGTTGCCCCCTGAGAGGTATCAGACCCTGAGGACATTGCTGAATTGGAGCTGAGGTGCCCCGTAATCGCCAGGGTTAACCCTGCCTGGACCCCTCAGCCTCAACTGATGGTTACTGGCAACGCCTTCCAGTGGCTGGGGCAAGACCTTGTCTACCCGGTCATAGCGCTCAATCCTCGTGACATGTTAGAGCAGTATTCCAGGAGGGCGGCAACAATGGAGGTGACAATGAGTCAGGAGCAGGAACGAGTCCGGGGTCAGCTGATGGCACTGAGGTTGCATTACTCCAATCTGAGTCATAGCCTTCACGTTCTTTGTGATTACCAGGACGATTGCCAAGCCGCCATGGATTGGCAAACCGCCAATAACATCTTGTCAGGTGACCTCCTTCCTCTTTGCAACTCCTCTTTGCCAGTGTCTGACGATTCCTTGCCGATGGATGACAAAAGTGACTGAGTGGTGATAGGACCCTATACAGGTTAGGCGCATCAACGGCAGGCTCGGCACCGGCCCCGGAAACCTTGCCGCACTCGTTCCGAACTTAGCGCACGCGTTCTACCCATTTTAAGCCATTCCCGACGGCCGCACACGGCAAGAAGCAGATCCAATCAATGATAGCGCCGACGGCAGCAGGAATGACAACTGACAGATGGCATCAGTCACTGATGACAGCGCTTAGCGAGAAGTTTGATGATCTATCAAAAACTGACGGACAGCTTGGCGTTTGACCTTGGCGTCTGACACCGCTTACCGTCTCGATTTGGCGCCAAACGTCGCTTAGGTGCTCTGACAGACAGAAGGGTGATGGATTGATGGTTTAGCACCGCGATCTGCCGCCTGGTGGCGCCAAGGGTCCTCCAAGGACGGTAGGGATCGGAAACCGTTGGAGCTACCCCTATGAAATTTTCCAGTTTACCGCACTTTGGCGATGGTTGGTCACTGGCGACGGCGAACTCTTTGTAGTATAAAAGTACTTACCGACTTGTACAATGGACCAGGAGACGAATAGACCACAGTTTACTCCCCTTACTTCAGTCTCTCCCTTACGCTCAAGAGCTCATTTACGCTACGGTCGGCAACGTCAAAACTCATCGGCAGTTGCAGACGTTCGCCAACACTCGACATACTCGCGCCTTGCAACTACGGCAGGCATTATCAACGCTTAGAACTTCGCTAAGCTTATCGTGCTCTTGCCGCTCACCCTTGCCGTCTTCACTTACCGCATTTCCTTAGGCGCTTTACCTTAGCGCTTGACACTTGCCGACTTCGTTACCGACTTTTACCCTTTTTCACAGACGCGTTCTCTGGGACCTGCCCGGGACTCCTCATATCACTTATAGCGCGCCCAACGCACACTCTTGGTACGGTAACACAATTGCTACATTTGTTACTGACCAAACTTTGGGCGTCATCAGTGGACCTTAGCGTAGAGAGGCCGCTATATATATATATTTCTTTTGCTGTCATGATATATAAATGTTTTTGCCACCTCCTTGCTGAGTGGACGGATAAGTCTCGTAATCTGAATTAGCGCAACAACAGAGAGCAACAAAAGTAAAGCAAAGAGAAAGCAAGCAGCAAGTATTCTAAGGTACAGTGGCTCAAAAAACTGTCCCAATGTTTCATACTTTTTGAAAGATGACATTGGCATGAAGGATGGGAAGTATGTAAAATCCTGATTAAATCATGTAAAATACTATGGCATCGTGGCTACAAAATGAATCTAGGTTTATGTAATCAAGATCAAAACCGATGGAGCAATAGCCATTTTAAAATATTCACTCATTGGGACAGTTTTTTGAGCATCTCTAATTTTTCAGGTTTATCCCTATTTTACTCAGAAATAAAGAGTAGGTTGCATGTGGGAATATAAACAAAGTCATGTGACCATGTTTAGATATATTTGGGAGTAGTTCAAGCTGGTTGAACCACATCTTGACCTTCAACCACTATCATGAAACCTATTCCTCCTGTACAACACTCTACTGTTGCTTCTCTTCTTGCTTAAGGGTATTCTCTGGTCAGATTGGGGCTCAAACTGGTTTAGGGAAGTCTACTACTGGGAGGATTGGTAGAGAGTTGGAGATGGACAAGGAAAACCATCCTGGAGGCCATCCTGCTAAGCTTACTCCATGTGATAAACAGGCTATTGTTCGACAAATCTCAACTGGAAGACTTGATACAGCTGTCCAGGCCACTAATTTTATCAACAACATCATTTTCAACCCTGTCTCTTCCAAGACTGTCTGGAATGTGTTGAAGGAGGAGGGGTATTGGTCTGCTACCAAGAGAAAAGTTCCTATGCTCAAAGCTAAACATTGACAACTACAGCTTAAATGGGCTCAGAAGCATCAGAACTGGATTATAGAGGACTGGAAAAGGGTGTTGTGGACAGATGAGACAAAGATTAACAGGATTGGGTCAGATGGGAAGCAGTATGTGTGGAAGCTACAAGAAGAAGACATTTCAGACTGAACAACTACACCTACTGTGAAGCATGAAGGAGGGAATAATCTCATGGTATGGGGCTGTATGAGTTGGAATGAGGTAGAAAAGCTTGTAGAGGTAGTGGGGATCATGAATGCAGAGCAGTGCTCTGAAATTTTAGATGATGGAGCAAAGGAGAATTTTGAGAAGTTGGAGATGGAGGAGGGTGCCCACTACTTTCAACAGGACAATAACTCCAAACACAACTCCAAGAGGGCTGACAAGTGGTCCTTTGGTGGCCAGCCCAATCCCCTGATCTCAACCCTATTGAACATCTCTAGGAGTACCTCAAAGAGCAACTTAGGCAGTATGAAACACCTCCTTATGGTGTGCATGAATTATGGGAGAGGGTTGCAAAGGAGTGGGATGAAATACCACCAGAGGTATGCCAAAGACTAATAGAAAGCATGCCTAGAAGGATTCAAGCAGTTATCAAGGCAAATGGAGGACATACAAAGTACTAGATACTAAAATTAGAGATGCTCAAAAAACTGTCCCAATGAGTGAATATTTTAAAATGGCTATTGCTCCATCAGTTTTGATCTTGATTACATAAACTTAGATTCATTTTGTAGCTACGATGCCATAGTATTTTACATGATTTAATCAGGATTTTATGTACTTCCCATCCTTCATGCCAATGTCATCTTTCAAAAAGTATGAAACATTGGGACAGTTTTTTGAGCCACTGTAGGTTTTAGCAAGAGGAGTAGTAGGTGTGGGACTTAGACAAATTTTTGAGGAAAAAGGGAAACACTTAGTAAATTATCATAGTAAAAAATCCTTGACGAGAGTTGCGCAGGGCACTTAAGCATTGGCAACACACTAGCGCTGTGGCTTAACTATGTAAGGAATTGTCTGTTGGATATAGTACAGTAAGTATCAGCAAGAAAGATAAGTAAGGTAAATAATAGAAAAAAAGAGCTTATCAATATAATCTTTTCTAATCATTTTCTTCTTCTTCTATCAGAGTCGGCAAATCATCATCGTCCAATAAGTCAGTTTCTTCAAATTCCCTAAGTTTAGCGGTGTTGATATCTAGCACTTTCAGCGGCAAGTCAATGTGTTCTCTAGCAAGGTATGGCACTAGGCAAAAGGCGGCAACAAGTCGATGCAGTACTGAACCATCTAATTCACAGAGCATGTAAGCGCCTCCACAGTTACAAGAGATAACTACCAAAGGTCCCAAATAGCGCAGGCGCATTTTCTTGTTATATGAGGTTTCAATTTTGAAGTTGTGCATAAGTATTAGTGCTCCTCTCTGGAAGTTGTAATCCTTGATAGTGGCGCTATGCTTGGTTTTGAATCGTAGGGCTGCTTGGCGACGGGCGCTAAAGACTACCTTGTGAAGTCGCTCTAAATCTTCTTTCCTTCACTGGAGATTAATAGCTCGTCTGGCGATCAGATCGGTGATAGGACCCTATACAGGTTAGGCGCATCAACGGCAGGCTCGGCACCGGCTCCGGAAATCTTGCCGCACTCGTTCCGAACTTAGCGCACACGTTCTACCTATTTTAAGCCATTCCCGATGGCTAGACATGGCAAGAAGCAGATCCAATCAATGATAGCGCCGACGGCAGCAGGAATGACAACTGACAGATGGCATCAGTCACTGACGACAGCGCTTAGCAAGAAGCTTGATGATCTATCAAAAAACTGACAGACAGCTTGGCGTTTGACCTTGGCGTCCGACATCGCTTAGCGCCTCGATTTGGCGCCTGACATCGCTTAGCTTTTTGGACAGACAGAAGGGTGATGGATTGATGGTTTAGCACCGCGATCTACTGCCTGGTGGCGCTAAGGGTCTTGAATGGACGGCAGGGATCTGAAACCGTTGGAGCTACCCCTTATAAAATTTTCTAGTTTACCGCTCTTTGGCCACTGGCGACGGCGAACTCTTTGTAGTATAAAAGTACTTACCGACTTGTACAATCAGAATAGAACAACAGACCAGAGTTTCCTGCTCCCACTTCTTCAGTCTCCCTTATGCTCAAGATCTCATTTACGGTCGGCAACGTCGAACTTGTCGGCAGTTGCAGACTCTCGCCCACACTCGACACACTTGTGCCTTGCAACTACGGCAGGCATTATCGTCGCTTAGACTTCGCTAAGCTTACCGTGTTCTTTGCCACTCCCCTTTACCGTGTTCACTTACCGCTTCTTCATAGGCGCTGTACCTTAGCGCTTTACACTTGCCGACTCCCTTACCGACTTTTCCCCTTTTTCATAGGCGCGTTCTCTGGGACCTGCCCGGGACTCCTCAAATCACTTATAGCGTGCCCAACGCAAGCATTTGGTACGGTAACACTATTGTTATATTTGTTACTGACCAAACTTTGGGCGTCATCATCGGTAGTCACTAAGATACTGTTGGGTGCTGGCTGAAGGTAGGTTGCTTTTATAATGTCGGCAGGGAGTAACGGATGGGTGCCAGTAGCCACGTAATAGGGAGAACAACCCCTGCACTTATGAATAGTAACTCTTTCCAACCAGAACACTGAATATGTCACCTCACTCCAATGAGACTCATCGCCATCGACTGCCTTGAAGAGCGCTTGCCAAATATCAAAGTGGGGTCTCTCTACCAGGCCATTGGCACATTTGTTGTAGCCCGATACTTGAATGTGATGGATATTGTATTTTTTAGCAAGATAGGTTAGCGCTTTAATAATTGGTGCACCGTTATCTGTAACGATTTCTCTTAGCGCTCCCCAACGGCAAATGACGTCCTCAAACAACCACTTAGCGACCGCCTCTGTATTTTCTCTTTGAAGCATTTGAAATTCAGGCCAGTGGATTAGCAAGCAACAACCTTGAATAATATACTTGTAGCGACCGGATTTGGGCATGTGCATGGTATCGACGTAGATTTTGCTGAAGAGGGGAGCTGGCATTGCAATGGTTGGTGGGATAAGCACTTGGCGTGTTTGTTGAATTTGGCAAAGGTAGCAAGTCCTAATGTACCAGGCAATGTTGGCACTAGCGTGTGGCCACCAGAATCGTTCTAACAAAGAGGCTTGGGTAGCATACAAACCTCTATGTCCTAGTTTGTCATGCATGGCGCACAGGACGCATAAGCGACTTTCTGGCTTGATGATCAGCTTGTGAGTGCCATCTTGATTTCGTTGCCAAAGGCGGTTGTCGGTAAAGAAGAAGTGGGTGGCATATTGGATAAAGGTTGCATATTGTTCGTCGGTAAGGCCTGCCGGTCGCTTGAGGTCTTGTATCCATTGTTCAACTATTAACAAGCGACTGTCTTCCACCTTTGCCTTGGCAGATCTGGGAACGGCATTGTAGGTCAGATTTCTGCTGTCTTCTCTTAGCGGATGGGGCTCTTGTACAACTTTTACTGAAGGCAAGTCTTGTTCAAAGATGCTTGCCATATAGAATGTAAGGGGTGCGCTAAAGGTCTCGGAGCGGTAAAGGACAATGGGATGTAAAAGGATACTGGTAGGCTGTTGCCGTCGTAATAAGGGAATAGGCTGTTGTATGAGGTGCACAAAACCATGTAATTGGTCGATCTAGTCCTTAAAATTGCTATCCACCTGTAGATCCACTGCCAGGTTGCCAGGCTGCTGTGGTCGCCTAGAGAGTCCATCTGGTCCGTGGAAAGAGCTCTTGACATGGACCAATTCAAAGTGAAACATGAGGATAGCGACTACCCACTGGTTCATACTAGTGGATGGTTGGATATTGGGATTCTGCAGCATGCCTTTGATGTACTTAGCGTCGACCTCAACAATAAGGTTCTGCACGCCAATCAAATACATCTTTAGTGACCAGAAGGCTTTGAAGAGTCCATAGAGCTTTAGCTTAGGCTGGCTGTAGCAAGATTCCTGGTCATTTAGTGTGATAAACCCAAAGCGGTTGTAACGTTGCTGTTTCCGATTGTCGCTAAGGCACTGACACAAAAAGTAGCCAATGGCAATGTACGAGGTATCCACTGCCAAGATAACAGGGTTGGCAGAGCTATAGTCAATGGGAACTAGGGGCTTAGCGTCTTGTAGAGCTTTCACCAAATCACGTTGTGCAGTGACCTGATCTGGCCCAAATTTGAAGGGCTCGTTAGCGTGGGTGAGTCGGTTAAAGGCATGTGCACAATGGGCAAAGTTCTTGATGAATATTCTGAGAACGCCAACGGTACCAAGAAAGGCGCGAACTTCAGATAGGTCCTGGCAAGGACCCCATCGCTCAAGAAGTGCTAGGTGAGATTCATCGGGAACGTGTCCGTTGGGAGTACAGATGTGATCAAGTATTTTGAACCTTGGCACACAAAGAAGGAGCTTATAGCCATTAAAGGTACCACCGCTATACTTCATACGTTGGAGAACTCGATTGAGCAGCAGGAAAAACTCCCATAGTGCTAAGCAAATGTTGGAGTTCTCAGGATGGATTGCCAGTAAGCCATTTATGAGTCACCAGTTTTTGAGGCCTTTGATGCCAACGTCATCAATGAAGCTTAGGACATTATGTGGTATCTTGGGCTGGAGGATGAAAGTGATGTCGTCATGAAATATAGAGACTGAGTTTGTCCAATCCATTGGCAAAGTAACTAGGTGCAACGTGCCAAATGGAGTTTGAAAAGTGGTAAGGTCTCGGAAAGACAGGTGTATCAGATGTTCATTGTAGCCAATGTAAAGGTCAAGGGTGGCACCACAAATGCGCCCAGCAAAGGATTCGGCAACGTGGTCAGGGAAAGGCGGTATGCCATAGTGTCGTATTGTAACCCTATTTAGTGGTTTGAGGCTGTGGACTATTTGCAGATTGCTGTTCTTTTTGAGGACGCAAAACCAATGGGAGCGGTAAGAACTATTGGAGGGCTCGTAGACTCCAGCCTTTATCTTGGTCCTAATAATTTGGCAGACCTCAGCTTCGATTTCAGGTGGTAACAGTCAGTTGTGCTCAGTCCATGGCATGTGAGGAATGGTCAGGATTACAACAGGTGGAAAGAAATCTGTATGTAGACTGCCACGTTTCGAGTCCTTCCAAGCGAAGGCTTTATCTTGCTTAGCGACGAGATCAGTAAGGACATTCAACTCATCTTTGGTCAAAAATCCTGTGTCATGCTTCTTGGCAAATTATTGTTGACGTTCTGTGGTAAAACGGCCCGTGGGCTGAAAAGGTGGCGGATTCGGTGATAAGGTTGGCATGTCAGCAAGGGGGTCACCAATGATCTGGCGCTCGATTCTAAACATCTCAGAAGAGTGTGTAGCAACAGGTTTTGTTTTAAGTACAACTGGCTTATATTTCTTTTTGACTTGAACCCCTTTCCTTTTAGGAGCGTTAGCTTGGTTATACACAGATATGGAAAGGAAAACTGTATCCTGAGGAGCGGCAAGTCCAAGAACGGCAGGAGACGAGGCTCTGGGAAGAGTAGTGAGATATGTATTGGTAGACGCAATGTTTTGAAATGATTCGGAAGCAGTAAGGTACAAGTACGCTAGAGCAGAGTCAGTAATGTTTGGATTTTTCTGGGAAAGCTCAGCGTTGATAGCGGATAAAGTAGTTAAAACGTCTTCATCAAGAAAAGCAGTAGACACAACATTTACAAGACCAGTATGATGGTCATATTCCAGCATTAGCGCCACATCTCCGTGATTGTCGCCAATCACCTCCTTGATGGTTTGTGAAAACACCTGTGGGGTTGTTTGTTGGCATGTTGGTTGGTAAATTCCGGGGGCTTAGCGAGGGCGCCTTTTTGTTGTCCCCTAGGGAACGTTGGCACCGTTTATTGGATTTCGGAATTTGAGTCGCTAATGGTTAGAGTTGTCTCATCGTTGGTCACTGTCTTGATGACTAATCGTGCCAAGACATCAAAGGGTCTGCCAAGTAGTAAGTCGTATGCCAGGGAGCACAAAATGTGTATCTGCAAGTAGAAAGTGATGTTGCCAAGGGTGCAAGGCACATTCTTGGCAAGGCCTAGGGATCTGTCTACCATACTGTTAGCGCTCTGCATGTTTAATATAACCATAGGGTCATAAATAAGATCCAAATTGTTAGTGACTTCAGCTGCCATAGAAATAATTTGAGACCCGCTATCCACAATCGCCTCTACCTTATGCTTGTTGTCGACAGTTAGCGCTACTGAGCGGATAGCATGCGATTCTTGAGTGATGGTAAGGATTGTGAGGTCTTCTTTATGTTCTACTGACCTAAGATAGGTCTCCACTGGGTCCACAGAGGTGGCATTAGCAATGGTGTTGGCAGGAGAGTCTTCAGTGTCTGGAGAGTTGACAGTAACAGAAAAACCGGGAAGCGCATTGTCGAGTTCATCAACCTTGGCAACGGCTGTTGCCAAAGGTCATCGAGGAGTGACTGCCGTCTTGACTTGGTTGCGAACATCAGGGGCAATACTACAAAGTTCTTCTACTAATAAGGTAATGGCGGTTTTCATGATGCGGCTGAATATGTGGTTTGATTTTTCTATGTCGAAAATTGGTGTGGTAGGTCGGTAACTGCCTTCAGGACGCTTCTCAGAAGCAGCAAAGTTTTGTTGTGTGGGAGCATGATATCGGTCAGGAATCCCTGAGTAGGGATGGAGAGGTGGCAAAGGCAGTTCAGGAATGGCAGCGGACGACAATGGTTCTGGAGTGGTAGCTGGCGGTGTGGCAGGAGCAGGAGTCGATAACTTGCTAGCAGGAGGCATTGGCTTATATCCTTTAAGAGGTTGCTTAGGCTGCTTAACTTCAACCCCATTAAAAACCTGATTCTTAAGCGAATACAATTCCTGTTGTAGCTTAGCGATTCGCTCTTCCCATGAGAAAGTAGGGCGGTCACCAATGCTGTTGAAGTGTAAGACCTCGTAAATCATTTGCTGTTGAGTTGCCTGGTCAGGGTCAGGGTTGGCGTTGCCAGAAAGCATGCCAGTGACGATTTGCCCTGGGTTGTGCCTATGCCATTCATCAACCCGCTCCTGGAAGGACTTCTTGTCTGAGTAGTTGGGAATGGTGGCACCAGTGGTTAGGACTATCTTGCTGTTGATAGCCCTTCAAATTCTTCCTTGCCAAATATAATTTTCTAAAGTCATGCAGCATCCTCTAGTCATAGTATGTCCAATTTCCCCACAGAAGTGGCAAGGGCCAAGTGCGGGTATATTAGTGGGTCGGTTAGCAGTGAGGTTGGTTGTGATCATGGTTTCAATACGCGTCATGGCGGAAGCAACAGCGGCAGTAATAGCAGCATTGAGCTCCTCTTTCTTAACGAAGTCGGTAGTAGGAAGCGGGATGGGAATAATACCCTTGGTTTGCTCAGGAAGTGGGCTTGTCCTAGCGTGTTGTATACCAACGCCAGTGTCCATTCCCTTGAGAACCCATTTACCAGCTTCAAAGACGTTGTATGGCTCCTCTGGGTGATGGGCCTGTTGGACAATTTCTAGACGACGAGCAATACGAGTCCACAATGAAGTTGGGATGCCTTGTTGAAATAGGTGACATTCCTCATTAATATAGAGCTTGCCATTCTGCAGAAGCCACCTAGCAATTTTCTGGAACTCGTGGTAATATGTAGAGAATGCACCAAGCAAGGAAATGCCATTGTCAAATGATTCCTGAACTAATTTCTGCAACTCGTTTACCATGTATCGGGTAGCCTCCTCTGCTCCAGGATACAACTGGATTACTGCTGTCTTCCAGTCTTTATACAAAGCGCCTTGGGCTGGTACTGGTGGTGCGGCAGGAACAAACACGGCAAATTTGGCAAGACCTGTCCATGTTTCTGCTGTGTCATATGACACGTACCTTGCCGCGTATTCCTTCATCTGCATGTGGTCAGTAATTCTACAATCTCTGAATAAATACTCTAATTCCTTGAAATACTGAGAAAGCTCCCGTGGCTTGGACTTGTCCCATTTTGGTGCCGAGAAGTGATTACATGGTGGCATGCGCTGAACTTGTTGTTCCATGGCAACTGTGGTGGCGAGTTTGGTTAGCGGATGTGGGGAAGGAGTTCCAGGTAATGGCAACAGGGTAAGAGAAATAATGAGTTGAGAAAGCGGTGTTAAAGGAGTAATGGGGGTAACAGGTTGCAGTACAGCAAACGGCGACGCTAAGGGGTTGTTGGCGCTATAATCAAGGGAACACGGGAAGAGATCAGGAAATGCGTCTACAGTGGCGTTCTGTAGTTCCTGTGCAAGAGAGAGACCTGGTAAGGCATCAGGTGGTTGTGGAGTTGATGGGTGGGAAGGAGCTATGCCTTCTGCCGACTGCTCTACCAGATGGCGCTTATGCTGGAGATGGGTTTCTGGTGGAATTCTGCCCTAGAGATCCCTCGCAGTGGGCTCCAATTTGATGACGTCCAAAGTTTGGTCAGTAACAAATATAACAATGGTGTTACCATACCAAAAGCTTGCGTTGGGCATGCTAAAAGTGTTGTGGGAGTTCCAGGCAGGTCCCAGAGAACGCGCCTGTGAAATTGAGATAAAGTCGGTAAAGGGATCAGCAAGTGTCAAGCACTAAGGTAAAGCGCCTAGGAAAGAAGCGGTAAGTGAACACGGCAATGTCAACGGCAAGAACATGGTAAGCTTAGCGAGGTCTAAGTGTTGTTAATGCCTGCTGTAGCTGCAAGGTGCAAATAGTTTGAAGGCTAGCGATAGTCTGCAACTTGTCAATAAGTTCGACGTTGCTGACCGTAAATAAGGTCTTGAGCGTAAGGGAGACTGAAGTAAGGGGAGCAGGAAACTCTGTTCTCTGGTTTGATGGGTATGTACAAGTTGGTAAGTACTTTTTATACTACAAGGAGTTCACCGTTGCCAGTGACTAACCATTGCCAAAGTGCAGTAAACTAGAAAATTTTATAGGGGTAGCTCCAACAGTTTCAGATCCCTACCGTCCATTCAAGACCCTTAGCAATGCCAGGCAGCAGATCGCAATGCTAAACCATCAATCCATCACCCTTCTGTCTGTCAAAAATGCTTAGCAATGTCAGGCACCAAATCGAGGTGCTAAGCAATGTCAGACGCCAAGGTCAAACGCCAAGCTGTCTGTCAGTTTTTGATAGATCATCAATCTTCTCACTAAGCGCTGTCATCAGTGACGGATGCCATCTGTCATTTGTCATTCTTGCTGCTGTCAGCACTATCATTGATTGGATCTGCTTCTTGCCATACCCGGCCATCAAATATCGCCAAAATTGGATAATTAGCGCACGCTAAGATATCCTGAGCCGGTGCTGTGTTGCCATAGCCTGCCGTTGATGTGCTGATCCTGTATGAGGTCCTATCACTGGCCCTATTCAGAGGACTCACTCAGAACGTGTGACCCTGGACAATGGCTTTGAGTTTACCTCTGACTTCCTGGTCACACGACTGCATGGATTGACTCCAATAGTGCTGGGACTACCCTGGCTACATAACACAAACCCCGACATTGACTGGAGAATGCTCACCATGATGTTCCTGAGACCTAAGGACCACCCTACGACCGCTGTGCACCTCCAGGCCCTAGGGAGCGACCCAATGCCTGACACCCCCAGGACTGCAGCCCCGCCCCCACCCAGATGTCCCCAACCATGCCCTTGACTCCTGTCCAAACCCGCAAGGCCCCCAACTGACCCCCAACCATTCCTCAAAACAGGTACAAGGGGCCGAACTACCCAGACCAGTCTCAGACATGCGTCAAACCGCTGCAACTCTGATCAACCCAAAAGCACTCAACATTAGGATTATTGGAGCCGCCCCCTTCACCCACCTTATGCAGGATGGAACCTCCACGTTTCAGCTGCATACCTTGCTGTCACTCTCAGAAGAACACCTACGAGGGGACACTATCCCCCCAGAAAAGAAAACCAAGGAGCAAATCCCCCAAGAAGTAGTTTCCTCAGAGTATCACAAGTTCACTGACATATTCTCTGAAGGAGACGCTAAGGAGATCCCCCCTCACCGCCCCTATGACCATACAATTGATCTCAAGGAAGGAACCACCCCCTCCTTTGGCAAGGTATACAACATGTTGGAAGTTGAGCTCTGGGCCCTCAAGGACTACCTCGATGAAATGCTTGGGAAGGGATTCATCCAACCCTCTGCCTCTGCTACTGGGGCTCCAATTCTATTTGCCAAAAAGAAGGACGGCTCTCTCTGACTCTGTGTCGACTACCGGGGACTCAATAAGATCACCAAGAAGAACCGCTACCCACTTCTGCTCATCAGCAATCTGGTCAATTGACTCCACAGCGCCAAGGTTTACACAAAAATTGACCTCCACTCCGGTTACAACAATGTCTGCATCGCTCTGGGACATGAGTGGAAAACCGTGTTCCACATGTGGTATGGTCTGTTTGAGTACCTTGTAATGCCTTTTAGAATGACTAACTCCCCTGCCACATTCCAATACTTCATGAACAACATCTTCCACGCCATGAGCAATGTCTTTGTGATTGTCTACCTGGACGATATTCTCATCTACTTTGACTCAAAGGAGGACCACCAGAAGCACATCCGACAAGTCCTTGCATGCCTCCAGGAGCACAACTTCTACGCCAAACCCGAGAAGTGTTCATTCCACACAGAAGAGGTTAAGTATCTTGGCGTTATCGTATCCCCAAACAGCATTTGCATAGACCCCCACAAGGTCAAGTCCATTGTTAACTGACCACAACCCCAGAACGTCAAGGAAGTACAATTCTTCTTGGGTTTTGCTAACTTCTACCAGAGGTTTATAGACAATTACTCTGGTATCACGAAACCCCTCAACTAGCTCACATGCAAGGACATTGCATGAAACTGGGACAGTAAGTGCCAGAGCATCTTTAACTTGCTCAAGGAGGCTTTCACAGCTGCCTCCGTACTCTGGCATTACAACCCTGCCCTCCTGATCATCCTGGAATGCAACACCTCTGACTATGCCATTACCAGGATTTTCTCGCAGATGGGACCCGACAGTGGGGAACCCTGGCCGGTCGCCTTCTACATCTGGTCTATAATTGATGCCAAGCTCAACTACAACATCTATGATAAGGAACTCCTCGTCATTGTCAAAGCCTTCAAACAATGGCAAGCCTACTTTGAGGGAGCCCAGCACTGGATCCAGGTCTACTCGGATCACAACAACCTGCAGTACTTCACCATGACCAAGCAACTTAGTCGACAACAGGCCCAATAGTCCAAAATCCTCTTAGAGTACAACTTCATGATCCAATACCGCCCGGATAATTTAGGACTGATTTATAATTCCAATGTCATCTTGAACATGCAAAGCGCTAACAGTACAGTGGACAGATCTCTCAGACCCCCCAAAAACGTGCTGTGCACCATTGGCAACATCATGTTTTACTTTCAGATCCACATCTTGCATTCTTCCACCTACAACCTCCTTCTCAGCAGACCATTCAACATCTGAGTGTGTTCTGTGATCAAAACCCTTACTGATGAAGAAACAACTTTGACCATTAGTGACCCCAATTCTGGCATCCAACTGCACTGTACTGACATTCCCTAGAGGACAACAAAAAGGTACACACAGCAAGTCACCAGAGTTTACTGAGCATCATGCCAGTGAACACCCTCACCAGTGTTTTCACAAACTATCGAGGAGGTGATTGGTGATGATCATGGAGATGTAGCGCTAATGCTAGAGTATGACCACACTAGTGGTCTTGTACATATTTTGCAAACAGCCTTTCTTGATACTGAAGTACTTTCCATTCTTGGACTTTCCATTTCTTACTCTCTTGTTACTGCCCCTGACCCTCTTCCTGCTCCTGTTTATAATAATACTAACATTCCTAAAAAGAAAGGGGTACAGATTAAGAAGAAATATAAGCCTGTTGCACTTAAAACCAAGCCCATTGCTGCCTACTCATCAAAATCTTTCCACATTGAGTGCCATATTCTTGGCAATCCTCTTGCCAACATTCCGAATCTCACACCACATCCAACATCCTTTCAACTAACAGGATACTTGACTGCCAAACACCAACAGAAATTTGCCAAGGACCACGACACTGGTTTCCTCATCAAGAATGAAATGAATGTTCTTACTGACCTCATCACCAAGCAAAATCAGGCCTTTGCCTGGGAGACTCTAAGCATGGTAGCTTGTGCATAGACTTTTTCCTGCTGATAGTAATTTCTGCTATTCCTCATGTGCCATGAACTGAACATAATAGATCTTTGCTGCCCGGTATTGAGGCTGAGGTCTGCCAGATTATATGCACCAAGATACAGGCTGGTGTCTATGAGCCATCTAATAGCTCTTACCACTTCTGCTGGTTCTGTATACTCAAGAAGAATGGTAATTTGCATATTGTTTACAGTTTAAAGCCACTAAATAGGGTTACTATTTGGCACTTTGGTGTGCCTCCTTTTTTTGACCATGTTGTCAAATCTTTTGCTGGGTGCATCTGTGGCACTACTTTTGATTTATATGTTAGCTACAACAAGCGCTTGATCCATCCCTCCTCCCACAATCTTACCACATTTCAAACTCCCTTTGATGCCTTGCATTATCTTCCAACCCAAAATCCCCCATAATGTGCTTAACTTCATTGACAACATTGGCATTAAAGGATCTAAGGACTGGCAACTCATTGATGGCTTGCCAGAGAAGCATCCTAACAATCACAATATATACTTAGCGCTTTGGAACTTCTTCCAGCTCCTCAATCATATTCTCTAGTGCATGAAGTATAGCGGTGGGACCTTTAGTGGTTACAAGCTCCTTCTTTATGCGCTATAGTTTAAAATTCTTGGGCATATCTGCACTCCTGCCAGTCGCGTTCCTGATGAGTCTTGTCTAGTGTTTCTTGAGCATTGGGGTCCTTGCTGTGACTTATCTGAAGTCTGTGCCTTTCTTGGCACCATTGGCATTCTCCATATATTTGTCAAGAACTTTGCCTATCATGCCCATCACTTTACCTGACTCATGTGCACTAACAAACCCTTTGAGTTTGGCTCCAACCAAGTCAACTCCCGATGCAACCTTGTCAAAGCCCTGAAAAACACTAAGCTACTTGTTCCTATTGACTACACCTCTGCCAACCCTGTTATCTTAGTGGTCAACACTTCATATATTGCCGTTGGCTACTTCCTCTGCCAGTGCCTTAGGGACAACAGGAAACAGCACCGTTACAACCACTTTAGATCCATCATATTTAATGACCAGGAATCACGCTACAGTCAGCCAAAGTTGGAACTCTATGGCCTGTTTAAGGTGTTCTAGGTGCTAAGGATGTACCTCATTGGCATGTGCAAGCTTATTGTTGAGGTAGATGCCAGAGACATTAAGGGTATGCTCCAGAACCCTGACATTCAGCCGTCGGCTAGCATGAACCGTTGAGTGGTAGCTATTCTTATTTTTTACTTTGAACTTGTTCATATTAAGGGCACCTTCCATGGACCAGATGGTCTCTCTAGGCAACCTAGACAACCTGGCAACCTGCCAATCAATTCTAACAATGATAGTGACTTTGAAGATTGGGTCAACCACTTATACAGCTTTATGCACCTTATTCAACAACCCATCCACCTTCTGCATCAGAAATAGCCCACCACTGTCTTCCTGCACCCCATTGTCCCTTATCTACCTGACACCTTTAGTGCCCCGCTTACTTTCTATATGGCAAGCATCCTTAATCAAAACTCCTCTCTGGTAAAGATTGTACAAGAACCTTGACCGCTTAGAGAAGACAGTTGCCAACTCACCTATGATACGGTATCTTGATCCACCAAAGCCCAAGCTGAAGATAAGTGCCTCTTAGCTGTGAAACATTGGATACAAGACCTGAAGTACCCAGAAAACCTTAGTAATAATGAGTACACAACTTTTATTTGCTATGTTACTCACTTCTTCTTTACCAACAATTGTCTTTGGCAACAACATTGTGATGGTGCTCACAAATTGGTCATCAAGCAGGACAGTTGCCTATATATTCTGCATGCTGTGCACAATAAACTGGGTCACAGAGGTTTGTATGCTACCTGGGCCACTCTCTTAGAGCACTTTTGGTGGCCACACGTTAGTGCTGATGTTGCCTAGTACATTAGGACTTGCCACCTTTGCCAGATTCAGCAGACTCACCAAGTGCTTATCCTACCTACTGTCGCTATGCCAGCATCTTTGTTCAGCAAAATTTATATTGATACCATGCATATGCCAAAGTCAAGTTGCTATAAGTATATCATCCAGGAATGCTGCTTGCTAATCCATTGGCCGGAGTTCTGCATGCTCCAACGCAAGAATACCAATGCCATTGCCAAGTGGCTTTTTGAGGATGTCATTTGCCGATGGGGAGCACTAAGGCAGATTGTCACAGATGATGGTGCGCCAATCATTAAAGCTTTGACTTACCTTGCCAAGAAGTACAACATCCACCATATTCACATCTTTGGCTACAACAAGCATGCCAATGGTTTGGTGGAATGGCCTCACTTTGATGTGCAGCAAGCACTCTTCAAGACAGTCAATAGGGATGAGTCCCATTGGAGTGAGGTAACTTATTCAGTATTTTGGTCAGAAAGAGTCACTATTCATAAGCGCATGGGCTGTTCCTCTTATTATGCAGCTACTGGTACTCATCCACTGCTCCCTGCCAACATTGTCGAGATGACTTATCTCCAGCTGGCTGCCAACAGTATCTTGGCAACTACTGACCTTATTGCCAGATGCACTATTGACTTCCAACAATGATGAGAGGACTTGGATTGACTTCATGATACTGTTTTTGCTGCCTGTTGCCTAGCTGCACTTAGGTTTGAAACTGATCATAGCACTACCATCAAAGATTATGACTTTCTGAGGAGTGCGCTAGTACTGGTGCACAACTCAAAGATAGAAACATCCTATAATAAGAAGATGCACCCATGTTATCTAGGGCCATTGGTAGTTATCTCTTGCAGCTGTGGAGGTGCTTACGTTCTTTGTAAATTAGATGGATCAGTGCTCCATAGACCTGTTGCCACTTTTTGCTTATTGCCATACCTTGCAAGGAAACACCTAGACTTGCTGCTCAAAGCATTAGATATTGATACTGCCAAGCTTTGGGAACTTGAAGAAACAGAGCTTTTAGACAATGATGACTTGCCAACCATATCAGAAGAAGAAAAAAATGACTAAAAACATTATAAAAACTTGATAAGCCAACCCTTTTACTTACTTATTTTTCACTTTACTTTCCTTGCCAGACCACTTACAGTATTATACTTCACAGACATTCTTTTCTTATGTAATCAAGACGCAGTGCTAGCATGTTGCCAATGCTTAGCACCTTGTGCAACTCTTGTCAAGGGTTTTTTGCTATGATGATCTACTGAGCATTTTCCTTTTTCTTTAAAAAATTTTGGCTAAGTCTCTCATCTCTCACTGCTCTTACCGTATCTCACTTAAATTCTTACCGTATCTATTTCTTTTCCTTTCAAATATTCACTCAATTCTCACTCTTCCAAGTTGCTAATCTCTCCAAAATTACTCAATAAGTAGGGCAGCAAAAACATTTATATATGGGCGGCAATACCAAACTATATATAAAAAATGGCCTATCTACTCTAAGGTCTATCACTCTTCATTGTTGGTTGGCAACAGGGAATTGTCACAAAGGGGCAAGAGATTGGCAGCCTGTACCTGATTCAGAGCCTGCCACTCCAAGGCATCTTGGCAATTAGCCTGGTACTCTTCTAGAGTGCTCAGGCTTCTTATTAGGTTAAAATAATAAAGGTGGGAAGCCATAACCTGGGCCTGCACTCTTTTCCTTTTCTGACTCAATGCCGCTTGTATCAGGGGACTCCTCATTTCTTTCTTTTCTCACTCCTTATCTCTTCACTCCTCCTTCATTCATTTTCTTATTTCTTCTGACATTATTTCATTTTACTGTTTCTATTCTTTCAACACTATCTGTTAGTACTACTCTCAGCCCTTGAGGTGCTTTGGTTCTTTAGCTACCATTCAGACAAGTGTGGGCCCTTTAGCACCGCTTCCAGACTGCTTATATAAGCCGGAGTTTGCCTTTCTGACTTCTAAAGTCCGGAGTTTTCCTGCCTTGTTTGCACAGTTATTTGGTTAGTCAATTTTTGAGTTTTTAAGGTTTTGTTGTACTGTACAGTTGTTTCCCATGCTTCAGAAGCCCCAGAAGTGTCCAACCTGGCATAGGAAATCCCTAGACTTGTTCTCTTTGGATCTCTCTCTGCCAGGTGAGTAGTTATTATGATATTGTCAGTACATACTTTAATACACTTTGGATCTCCCTCTGCCAGCTGTGTGACTGAGCCACAGCCTCTAGATGTTGCCCTTACAGCTTGCATCCCTGCTGCTCAAATTGCCATCCTCTCCAAAATTTGAGGAGGATATAGCACCACCACCAGATAGACCAGGTCCTCCCCCAACCACTTATGAAAGTTGCCAGTGACCCTGGGCTGAGGTTGGGGAGTCCAAGATGAGAGACCACTTGAAGTTGCCCACTGCTGAGTAACCAAGTCCTCCCCCTCCCAACCTGCCCAGGGATCAGGAGGAATCAAAGGCAGCAGCTCTTATGAGTTGCTGGTAACCTCCCTCAACATCTCATCTAAGTCCCTCTCAGCATCCTCATTGCCACCTTCTGCCTCCTTGCTGAGTAAACCAGTCTCTGCCTCTTCCGTTGCCACTGACTCCTTCATGTCTGCAGGCTCTTCCATCTTGATATTATCTGCTGCTGACTCACCTTGAGCATCAGTGTTTGAAGGACCAGCAGAGGCCCCCTCAGACAAGTCAATGGGTGACAACAGTTGGCTAGGACCAGCCTTGTCACTAATGGAGGGAAAATGGCTGGTGGCAAGGGCTACTTCCAGCTCCTTTATCTCAACATCCTCAGCAGTTGAAAAGGAGAAGGGCAACTTGATATGGATGTGCTTGGCTCTGACCTTCCCCTTGCTGGAAGAGGAGGCCTTGTGTTTTTCTTGGTGCTTGCCAGTGCCAGGCTTACTAACAGTTTCCAATCCATCTCCTTGATGCATTGGCAATGCCAAGGAGATCTTGCTGATGGTAGCCACTTCACCAGAGACAACCCTGCTCCGCTCCCACTCCACAAACTCTTGCACCCTCTTGACCAGAACTGCCTGTGAGAAGGTGCGTTCAACAATGGCATCTGGAGCACTACTGCACTCATGACTTTTAGTGCCATCAATTGTACAAGCATGTTTTAGCGCCCTGCACCGGTAACAAGGCTGGGACCCAGTAGAAAACCAGCATTCCTCTGGATCATTATCTGCCCAGCACTTGTCACACTAGCAAGCAATCAGCAGCAAGGAAGGAGAACAACAAGAGATAAAGTTTCTTATCACATCCTGGGCATCTTTAAACTCCTGGCACTCTGCCAAGGCCACAGTCTTCTTCCCCTTCATCTCTGGCATCACCACCCCTGCCTCCTGCTCTTCATCCAAAATCACCTCCTCCTGATGCAGCAAAAGCAAGCCCTTCAACTCTTTGTCATCAAAGGACAACTGGCTAGGCAGCTATAACTTGATCAGTAACAGGAGAATGGTCGCTAAGAGCCACTTACCATATATTGGGGGCCTTCCCCTTTCAAGACTGGAAAAGATGTTAGCAAGGTATGGCAATGGTAAGAAGAGTCAAACTTACCTTCTTCTTTAAAGCTTTGCCTGGCTTCACAGAGGAGTCCATTCTGCTTGCTGGCAGTGCTAGACTTGGGGCAATGGGAACCCTTGCTTGAACTAGTGTAGTACTTGGTTGCAAGTAGTACTGATAGTTCTGGGGCTTGCTAGTGTAGAATATGACCTTCAATCCACACTGACTTTGATGACCAAAGAGATAATTATTGTTTTAAATGCTTTTAATAATTTTGCAAAAAGCAGAGGTTTTGAGCACTTATAATGTTGACTGCTTTCAATAATCTTGTGGAAAGCGGAGACTTTGAGGTATTATAATGTTGAATGAGAATAATAATCTTCCAGAAAATAGAAGTTTCTCAACAAACTCTGGCCTAAGCAATTCACTCTCTGGGAATCACCAAGCTTTTGCCTATCAATTGCCTGTCTATTCTCTACTAAACTTGGGCTATTTATACTGTTTTTCTGGTGCACAGACCACTATCTACATATGACTCTTTGTCAAAAACTCTCCAACTTCCAGAACATATTTGATAGTCCAATTTCCCTTTTCAGAGGCCTGTTTTAGTGCAACCTGTTCCACCATTCAACTCCTTGTTCCGCCATTCTTCTGGATGTTTCTAATTGCCACTTCCCCATTTGCTTGAGCTCCATTTAGCATGATCCCATTCATAGATCCTTTTTTCCTCTTTTAGCACCTCCCTGCATCGCCTACTTCTTTTCTTTTCCCCTTCTGGTTATGTCAAAGCAAACATTGACTGATTTGATGATGAAATTGAGTAATTATAATTGTCAATGACAATAATAATGTCCCAATTTCATCCTATTCTGTCTATTGCCAGCTTCCATGCTTTTCCTCTCTATGACAGTGGTTAGACTATTGTTTAGCTGATAGTTTGAACTGGTCCCTGCCTGTTGTTCTGTACTTTTCTGTGTATTTGTTGGGATGTTTTCAGAGATGGTTATTTGTTGAGACTGCTACCAGGA
Organism: Macrolepiota albuminosa; assembly: GCA_027475525.1. Classification (NCBI taxonomy): domain Eukaryota; kingdom Fungi; phylum Basidiomycota; class Agaricomycetes; order Agaricales; family Agaricaceae; genus Macrolepiota; species Macrolepiota albuminosa. The sequence continues at coordinate 1,830,510 of JAMWFC010000046.1, read as the reverse complement.
GGCTTACAGTTTTCAGCCTATAATTAAATGTTTATTTTGACTTCTGGTACATGGTGTGTCCCTGACTGCTAGTACAGTGTTGTATCACTAGTGACTGTTGACTCCTGCCTTTTCACAATGGGCGCCTTCCTTTTGCCAATGTTCTCTTCCTCACCAACAACCTCACATTCCTCTCAGGCCCTGGTCTTCTCCTTGGCATCGCAGAAAGCCTCTGCCAGCACCTCCTTACAAATTGCTGCCATCTCTGCATCTACTTGAAGGGCAGTGAGGAGTGCTAGGACTTCTTGCTTGCTATGAGGAGACAGGTCAGACCAAAGCTAAGCCAAAAAGACAGTTAGAGATACTCACTTAGTTGTCTAGAGGCTGTGGCTCAGTCACACAGCTGGCAGAGGGAGATCCAAAGTGTATTAGAGTATGTACTGACAATATCATAATAACTACTTACCTAGCAGAGGGAGATCCAAAGAGAACAAGTCTAGGGATTTCCTATGCCAGGTTGGATGCTTCTGGGGCTTCTGACACATGGAAAACAACTGTACAGTACAACAAAACCTTAAAAACTCAAAAATTGACTAACTAAACAACTGTGTAAACAAGGCAGGAAAACTCCGGACTTTAAAAGTCAGAAAGGCAAACTCTGGCTTATATAAGCAGTCTGGAAGCGGTGCTGAAGGGCCCACACTTGTCTGAATGGTAGCTAAAGAACCAGAGCATCTCAAGGGCTGAGAATAGTACTAACAGATAGTGTTGAAAGAATAGAAACAGTAAAATGAAATAATGTCAGAAGAAATAAAAGAATGAATGAAGGGAGAGTGAAGAGATAAGGAGTGAGAAAAGGAAGAAATGAGGAGTCCCCTGACACTGGGGCACTTACCATCATTGGCAACGCTCCTGACAAAATGTCCTCCAGTTTATCTTTGATGGCAGGAACTGGAGGGGGTGCCTGAGAACTCTGTCAGCTAGCAATGCGGCAACTGGGATTAGCAACATACAAAACAAGAAAATGGAGCTAGCCATTCAGCTCACCAGTTATCCACATACTGCACATGGCATGGCACCACTCCCAAACTTCAATTTTCCTGTTCCAGTCTACACCAAGAACACAAACATCATACCAACGCTCCAACAATTTCATCACAGCAACAATAAGGTTTGGAGGTGCCTCTGCGCCCACACTCTCAATGTGCCTAATAAAATTGTTGGCTTTGCCGATATATGCAGTGGCCGCATCTTGGGCCTCATGGGTCAGGACAGGGGGCAGAGTTGGAATTCAGAAGGACATTTCTTTTTCAGAGTGCCAGGGATTTTTCTGAAAATAAGGTGAAGTCCCAATTTATATGCTATGACTATATGTGGAATTTGAGAAATGCACAGGCCACCAGTCACAAAAACGGTAATAGCAGCTATTTTTGGTGACTGGGGACAGTCAATTTTTCAGTTGGGGGAAGATGATAGGACCCTATATAGGCTAGGCACATCAAAGGCAGGCTCAGCATCAGCTCTGAACATCTTGCCACACTCATTTCAAACTTGGTGCATACAATTTATTCATTTTAAGCTATTTCTAACAGACATACATAGGCAACTAGTGTACCCAACCAATGATAGCGCCAACGGCAGCCAAAATGACAAGTGATAGTTGGCATCATGTTATTGACAAGCATTGACAGATGGCATCACTCAGGCATCACGTGGCATAGCTAGCTGGTGGCAGTGCTTACAAGTAGAAATGATAGTAATATTCTATGACTGACAGCTTGGCATTTTACCTTGGCACCTGGCACCACTTAGCACCTTCTCATTACTTGGACAGACAGTATTTTTGTTAACTTCTCAATATTTAGTTTAATGCATGGCAACTACTTACACTCTTTCCAGGTCGCTGCTCCTTGGCGATGCTTAGCTGCTTAGTGACAGCAAACTCAGTTTACTATAAATATTTACCATTGTCACTAGTTAGAAACAGAACAGAGTACCCCATTTACACCTCTCAGTTCATCCTACAGTTCAGATTTCTTTTGAGCTGACTAAATTCATAGTCACCAATTGTCTGAACATTTTTAGCCTGCTTGCTGCAGTTATATTTATGGAACCTACGCACCTTGCATCTATGGCAGGCATCATGCAGCTTAGTCATTGCTAAGCCTCTAGTTTCCTTCCCATGTCCACTTGCCACACTTACTCATATCCATCTCCCTACCCCTTTTAGGTGCACTTCATCTTTGGTGCACCTTCTTTACCACACATCCTTGCCAACTACCATCACTGACTTTCATCAAATCTTGCCATTCAACTCATTTTTCTGACTTGTTCTCTGGGAACTGCCTAGGACTCCCTCAATCTTAGTGTGCTCAATACATTGTTACACAGGTCAGTAGCTGTAAACTGTATCTGCTACTGATCTACTTTTGGGCATCATCAGTGGAAACAGCAAGGTCATTAGTTTGACTCTTGTCTACATACTGCAGCCTTTGGCAGCAAACACTTTAGACAGTGTATCTGGCTTATTCTGCCACCAAGAAGCCACTGCCCTCACATGCAATACTAGGGAGGCTTTGTTGTGCAGGTGTAAGCATGACATGCTTACTACTTACTACATCTTGGGCTCACAATACTACATCTCAGATTCATAATTTAAGTTCAAGATTGGAGGAATAGGGGCTCCAGATCAGGTGAAGGCAGGTCTCAAACCTTATTGGCAAACTTTATTACAAAATCAGGCACATGATTTTGGAGGAAGATTGATTTGACAGGTGCCTTTTTCCAAACTTGTATGCATCCTGATGACATCAAATATACTACTATGCTGACTCCATTTGGACTGTAGAAATGGGTTGTAATGCCAATGGGTCTTCAAAATGCCCCTGCCACACAGCAATATTGAGTATCCTTGGCCTTGCACAAATACGTAGGAAATTACTCAGAATTATCTAAAAAAAATATGGGTCTATGACCTATCTAATGAGGCCTCCACAACCACACCCATCTCTGTCACCATTGACTCCTCCTCCAGTGCAACATTAATCATGAGAGGAGGAGGCACCAATTCCATCCCCAGTGGAGTAGTTGACTCCTCAACTGCACATGAATCTACCACCATAGGCTCAGTAAGCGCAACGTTAATTGCAGTAGGGATGGTGGTGAGTGTACCATGGGCTGACATTTGGTTTAGGAGATTGACCCAATTTGGGTCCATTCCAATGAGGTAGTAGAGGCCATTGGCCTCAGGTTTGACAGAGAGATTGCTCTCCTTGTGGTGCTTGAACATAAGACAATAATGGTCGTCTTTGGTCATCTCCCGCCATCCATCCCATTGCGGGATTGTGGAAGGGGTGCCATACATGGAGAGACGCTTCATGCGCTCATTGTTGATCTGCTTAAAGATGTCCATAAACATTGTGGAGAAGTGGAACTGCTGTTCCAGGAAGACCACATCATAAGTGTAGATATGGTCCACCCAGTCTAGCAGAATCCAGTTGTGTAGAAAGACATATAACATGTTGTTGTTGGAGAAGTTCCATGCCTGGTTGTTGAGCACGTGAACTTGATGAATCTTGAGCTTTGGCCCACATTAAAGCTCAAACAGTTGCTCAGAAAACATGGCATCATATGAGGCAATCACCTCACAGTACAGCCCCAGCTGGGCCATGACAAGGGTCATGCACTAAACAATCACAGGTTTGGCTGTGCTATTAGTGCAGAGAGCTCAACATAATGCAAACCCAAAGAGGGTTCACCAGTGCATATGGTAGGCATGGTCCACCGTGATGCCCTGATAGGTGTTTTCCAGCCTGGGACAACCAAAGATCAGCGTGTACTGTGTCAGCTGATCCAAGTCAAATGGTGTGGCTGGATCTTGAGTGTGCATTACACACAGCACCGTGGAACCATCTTCTTTTGTGTGCAGAAAGCACTCCAGAATGTGTTGTCGCTCCACAAGAGCAAGGTTGTCAGGGCCCTGCATTGAGTTGACAAGGTCCTGGTATTGAGGCTCCTTCATCAGGAGCTGCATGATACAGTCATGCAGAGCCTCAACTGTTTGCTGTGCAAACATCTGAAGCTCCATGATCAACATATAGATGACAATTCTGTTGCAACGCAGGACATGAACATTCATGTAATACTTGTAGAGCTGGTCCAGCTCTAACGGAGTGTGGGAAAGACTGCATGGGGCATGCTTGTACACAATTGTACCTGGGATGTAGGCATGCTGGCCAGAGGCCTACTCATATGACACCACTCTATTGGTGTCAGCTCCCATCAGCACTGTATTCATGGCATACAAATAGTAAGTGCAGTGGCTGAGTGCTCCTCTGAAGCACAAATTTATTCACTCAATATTGAGTGGCCTCCATACTTTCACCCCCATGCCATCGGGAATTCTCCATGAGAACTCATCCTCAGCCCTATATTTCAGGGCCTGCAACTCCTTGGCGTGGTTTGCCTTCTTCTTTGCGATGCGCTTATTGCACAATACTCATTGGAATTGGACTGCTGCTGATTCCCCCTCCTCTTCATCCTCCTTCTGCTTCAATCTCAACTCTCTATAGTTGCTCTTGTTGGACAAGGATGCAACTGGCACTTTGCCTTTTCCAGGCATGAGTTTCTCTCTCAAGGTCGCTACCAGACCATCATATTGTTCCAGTGTGCAGGGGTCTGGGGTCAAGATGACCACAGAGTATTGTTCTGGCAGGGCCGGTACAAACACTGGCAGCATGAATAGCCTCTGGACTTCTCCTGCTTGTGCAGGGATGCTGGCAGAGAAGGCTATGACCTCCAATTTGAAGGCATCAAGAGGTGGCTTGCAGCCGCAATGCTGACAAGATGGCCCTGACTTTGCTGGGGCAAACAAAACAGTTTGTGGCTGAGCCACTGAAGGGGCAGGCACATTTTGTGCCAGAGTTTTCTCTCCTGGCTCAGTGCAGGACGTACTAAGAGTTGGCACCCGAGGTGCCATGGTAACAGTGTTGGACCCCATAAGTTGGCCAGAGGCTTACTGATGACAGTCAGTGACTCTGACTGGGCCTGAAGGGCCACAGTGGGTAGCCGCAAAGACAAAGCAATGGGCTGAACAGGCTGCTCCAGGCATGCTAGTTGTGCTGCCAATGGCATCCTAGCCTGTGGAGGCTCGACCAGTTGGACAGGCTAATATTTAGCTCTCTTGAACTCAGTGGTCAGTTCCTCAGTGGACAAAACTTTGTGCTTAGATGTGCAATCAATCTGTTCCAATGCTGATATGCGCTGCCTCTTCATCAGCTCAATCTGGTCAAGCAACTCCTCCATAACGACAATGGCCAAACTGTCCTGCAGAAAGGACGCAGTTGCAGGGACTGGCTGTCCCGCTGCTTCCAAACGGCTAAGCATCTGGCACTGCTGAGTCCTGCACTTATGGTGCAGATTCCATATACAGTTCTACTGTGGGCCGATGTGCCCATGGTATGGATGGCAGTCCCATCACCACACCCGCATACATTGGAATTGACACATGTGAGCACGCTAGTGGTACCTGATAGTAGCGCTCTTAGCATGTGCTGTCCTCTGGGCACTCATAGTGCCCCTCATCATTGACCTCCATCTCTTGTGAGTGGAGGGGAGTCTGGTACGGGAGCAGTTCTTTGTGGCCTGAATAGGCCATGCCCACAGAATAGTATTGGCCTGCCGCTGGATATGGCGGCTGCCCCTGGTAATTTGATGAATACTGTTGCATTTATATATTTGAGGGTCTCTCTCCGCCACTAGAGCCTTGCAGGCTCTGGTTACTTTTTTGTGGCCCCCAATAGGCCATTGCAAACAACATGCTAGTGACGTGTATTGGGACTTAGGAGGAGAAAAGAAGAAAAAATTCTCCTAACTCTGCCAGTGGTGTAAACAACCACAAATACCTGCCACCCGGTCTTTCACTGGTCATTAAAGACATGTTTTGTCTGCCATACATGTGATTCTATAATCACATCATGGGCATCTGCTAAGTTTCATAGCGCGTTGCACACAAACTGCTTTACTTCAACATGAATAGCTTTGTCAGTGCAAAGTTCACGAATCATGGATGGCATATAGCCATTATTGAGTTCAAAGGGTGAATACCCAGTGGTTTCAGATATGCTCATGTTTATCACGAATTTGATGAGTGGGCATCTATCCACCTAGTCCTTCTGATTAGGACAAACAAATGTTTGCAAGATCTGTATGATGTTTCTATTTGCCTGTTCCGTCTGGCCATCTGTTTGTGGATGAAAGGATGTTGACATGAGCAACTTTGCTCCAAGCATCTTGTGCAGCTTCTTCTACCATTTGGAGGTGAACTTAGCATCTTGATCATTTACGACTGAGCTCAGCAGTCCATGGAGGCAAACTATCTCCTTGAGATAGATCCAAGACAAGTTCGAAGCTGTCATGGTAGTCTTCAATGGGATGAGATAGACCATACTAGTCATTCTGCAGATTACTACCCATAGGTAGTTACAACCCTTCAACTCTGGGAACAGACCTATAAAGTCCATTCCGATCAAGTCCCAGGGTTTGATTGGTATAGAAAGCAAATGAAGCTTCCCTGGTGGCCTCAATGTCAATACTTTTGACTGCTGATATAGCTTGCATTTCAAGCAGAATTTACTCATTTTCTTGGCCATTTGTGGCCACCAGTACCAGCGTCACACATAGTCCAATGTTTTCTGAGTTCTGAAGTGGCCCACTATTTTATGGGCCTGATCCAGGATAGTCGTGATTAATGACCTCTCCTGGAGAATGCAGATGACTTTGGACCCAGTGGGTCTGGTGAGATAGACAAGTTGCTCATCTACCTTGAAGCGTAGATGTGCTTGGATATTGTTTATAATCTCTATAAAGGGATTGTCATCCTTGTACCCTTGCTGGATACGTGCACAAAATTGCACATTTCCTAAGTCAATGGGTGTGGGGTGACGGTCATGTGAGTCCAATGCCTGCTGGAGAGTCATCTCCGCACCACTAGGGAGCACCTTCTGCCTCATTTCTTTGCTTGGCTGGGGAGTTGCATGATCCATCAGCACCTGTACCTTGATATCGCAAGCCTCTTGCTGTTCTTGCAGTCATTTGCTGCAACGTGATTCCTGCACTTGCATGACATGTAGCTCAACTGTATGTTCCCTAATTTCATGGAACCTATGCAGGGGCAAGTTCTCGCCCTCCAGGTCGATGTGTTTGTCTGCCTGAACATAGTTATGCACGTCATGGATGTCATCTCAAGTATCACTCTCAAAATATCAAGACAGGCAGTCCACCACTGATATGATGCTGTACCAGCAGTCAGGGACACAACATGCACCAGAAGTCAAAATAAACATTTAATTATAGGCTGAAAACTGTAAGCCTCCTGGTAGCAGTCTCAACAAATTATATCTCCAAAAACACCCCAATAAATACACAGACAGTATAGAACAAAGGGCAGGGACCAGCTCAAACTATCAGCTCAACAATAGTCCAACCACTGTAATGGGGAGGGGAAGCATGGGAGCTGGCAGAAGTGACGAAATGGAATCAATTTGTGAGGATCTAGATCAAGATCAGATCTGACAATACCTGATTTGACATGACTGAAAGGGGAAAGGAAAAGAAGCATGGAGGGATGTCAAAAGAAGCATGGAATGCAGGGAAGCACTAAAAGGGGAAAAAAGGATCTATGAATGGGATTGTGCTAAATGGAGCTGAAGCAAATGGAAAAGTGGCAATCAGAGACATCTGGAGGAATGGTGGAACTGGTAGCACCGAAACATGCCTCCCAAAAGAGAAATTGGACTATCAAATATGTTCTGGAGGCTGGAAAGTTGACAACAAAGAGTCAGATATAGATAGTGGTCTGTGCACCAGAAAAACAGTATAAATAGCCCAACTTTAGTAGAGAATAGACAGGCAATTGATAGGCAAAGGCTCGGTAATTCCCAGGGAGTGAATTGCTTAGGCTGGAGTTTGTTGAAAACCCTCTGCTTTCTGGAATATTATAGAAAGCATCAACAATCACAATATATCAATTTCATCATCAAGTCAGTGTGGATTGAAGGTTATCTTCTACACTAGCAAGCCCCAGAACTATCAGTAATACTCATACCAAGTACTATACCATCTTGTTCAATTTACCTTTTACATAGGTGATGTTGAACTGATATCATGACATGTAGTCAATTCAGCAACGTTGTTGCAGTGATAGATGCACTTGGGTCTTAAAGAACTCAAGTGCCTTGTGATCCGTAATGATATGGATCTTATACCCCATCAGCTTATCCTCCCACTTTAGGAGGGCTTCCAGGATAGTAGATTGACTAAAACTAGAGTAAATACAAGATGTTATCTTATGTAATGTTCTGCTGGATATCTATAGCGTTGTTGATGCTAGTAGTAAGTATGACACTCCGTTACAATTTGACTTGTGGCAGCTGACACCTGCAGAGAAAAACTATCCCACACATAAGCACAAGCTTTTGGCTATTGTACATGCCTTGCATAAGTGGTGTTCCAATCTTTTAGGTTTGACATTCAAAATATACATGGACCATAAAATATTGCAAAATTTCAATATGCAAAAGGACTTATCAAAGAGGCAGGCCTGCTGGATAGAATATCTCTCTCAATACAATTATAGAATCATCTACATTAAGAGGGAGGACAATACTGTCAGGTTTTGCTGACAATGGGGGCTTCCAACTGCGAGCAGGTCCTTACTAGGCGGACTCAACGTCTATGGATAACTCTGGAGAGCTAAGGGTGTGCTCTGGGAGTAGCTGGCAAGGCTTCGGTGGTGCTCCGGGGTGTACACAGGGAGCCAGAGGTGGGGCTGGTAGAGGGGGAGTCCAAGACACGACAAAGTGGAGGTGAAGCCAGGAGGCAGAGAGACACTAAGGGAAAGGATCGAGGATAACCCAAGACCAGGAAACTGAGACTAAGACTGGAAGACGGAAGAGAAGACAAGTGAGACTTAAGACTGGGAGACTGAGTTGGAGGAAAATGAGTAGATTTAGCGAGTAGATAGGTGGACAAGCGTAGAGACAAGAGTTATAGCAATATCAAAACTACTGTAACGAGCTACGAACTACAGGTTAAATACCTGGTGCTGGATGAGCTTCAGGCTACCCGGGTGAGGTCCGTACCCCTTTCCACGTGGTTCATCCTGTGCGATGTATTGTCCGGGTGGGAGTCCTCTGCGGTCATGTGGTCCTGGGGTGCAAATGGGCTGCAGTGTATTGCCCAGGCCCGGAAGTGGCACTGGGAGCGGGGTATTGAATGGGGCAGCCTCTGGGCTTGATTGATTGGGATTTGGGATGGCGTCCAGGACACATGACATGCCGGCTGAGGTTCAGATCTGGCCGGGGCTGGTTGTTGGGTGCTGTTGGGATAGCGTCAGTTCTAATCAGTCTGGGTCCTGTATGTCCAGAGGCATGCTGGGTGGTGAATAGGGGACAGTTTCCAAAGGAGGGGCTTTGGCCATGGGTTGCCGGAGGGTCAGGGTGGCACAGATGTGGCTTGTGACAAATACAGTTGCAGATGCTCTATCTCGCATGCCTGATAACAAAGATATGGTTGTCAGACAAGTTTTGACAGTGATGAGTGATGAAGTGATGTTAGCAGAAATTAGGGAGGAATATAAAATTTACCCATATATGATTTAATTGCTAGAGGATGTGAAGTCTTGGATGCTCTCTAATGGCATGGAATTGTGTGATGGACTGTTATTCATTGGAGAGAAGTTAATTGTCCCTAGGTATAAGGCATTGAGGAAAAGTCTGTTCAGGATTGCTTATAATGAGCTTGATCACTTTGGTGCTGATAAGACTTATGCCTCCTTGTGCTACTTGTATTACTGGCTGAACATGCAGCAAGATCTTGTTAATAGATATATTTCCTTGTGTATGGATTGCCAGAGGAACAAGAGCAAGACAAAAAAACTGATAGGGCTGTTGCATCCATTGCCTATTCCTGAGCATTGATTTGGTTCAGTAACTTTGGACTTTGTTGGGCCTTTGCCAATGGACAAAGGATTTAATCAGTTCTGTTCAATGACCTGTCATGCAGGAGCTGACCTTCAGATTTCATCAATGAGGTTGGACCAGACAGGGGAGAAATTTGCACATGTCTTCTTCCAAGATTGATACTGTGAAAATAGAATGCCATATGAGATTATAACAAATTGTGATAGCTTGTTCACGTCCAGTTTTTGGAAAGCCTTGATGAAGCTTACAGAAATTAAGCATAGGATGTCAACTGTGTTTCATCCACAAACAAATGGGGCTTCAGAGAGGTTGAACAAAACCATTGTCCAATGCATTTGCTACCTTGTCAATAAGCTTCAAACAGGATGGGCCAAGGCATTACTGAGGATTTGTTTCAGAATAATGAATACAATCAATGCCTCTACTGGATTTTCACCCTTCCAGCTCAAATTGGATTTCTTGCCTTGTGTATTATTACCACTGTTTCCTTCCTCTCCTACAGATACCCCTGCTGAAGACCTTGCACTTCATGTACTGCAGGAAATCAAGTCTAACTATTTAGAGGCAATGGACAATCTTATTACTTCAAAAATAAATCAGGTGCATCATGCAAATGCTCACTGGTCAGCAGAGATTGAATATAAAGTCGGCAATTGAGTAATGCTGTCCACTTCAAACTGTTGTTGAGAATATGTTTAAAAGAAGGATGGGTGGGTTGTAAAGTTCATGCCCTGACAGAATGGCCCTTTTTTGATCTTGGAAGCCTTCCCTTAATCTTTGGAATATGTCCTTGACCTGCCAGCATCAATGAGAATTGATAACTGTTTTCATGCTAGCTTGCTATTGCCATATCACCCTAACAACAATGACCTGTTCCCCTCACATTGTTTAGAAATGCTGGGTCCTGTGGTGACAGAAGAAGATCAAGAGAAACATTTTATTGATAGGATTTTGGACAAGCATAGGCGTGGTCAGGGCATGCAGTATTTGGTACAATGGTGTGGATATGGCTCTGATCATGATGAGTAGAAGAGTGGGCATGAAATGAAGGATACTATTGCGTTGAATAAGTGGGAGAAAGTGAAGGAGATCAGAGGAAAAAATAATTTTTTGAAAGGACGGTGAGTGTAAGCATGACATGCTTACTACTTACTACATCTTGGGTTCACGATTTAAGTTCAAGATCAGAGAAATAGGGGCTCCAGATCAGGTGAAGGCAGGTCTCAAACCTTATTGGCAAACTTTATTATGATGAGTATATAGGAGGGTAGTCATGATTGTGGTAGAATACTTCTTTTTGGTCAAAATCCTATTCTTGTGCCATTCTGTTGTAGAGTCAACTGAGTGAAGTCAGGCATGGTCTACAATGTCCACTTACAGCAGGCTGTTATATGGGAGACCAATTTGCACATGACTTGATGAATCAATATGACCACCATGCTCATCTTCAATCAGAAAAAGGGAGGATTCCCCAATGCAGAGGATTTGGGAGAGGGAAAACTGTACCTTGCTGACCAAGCAAGCTGTAGTCTGGGTAGGGGCAAAGTTAGATGACAAAGCAGTCCAGACCTTAAGTAGTTGTCTGCCTGGTTGCCAAAGTACTGTGTGACACTGTAACTAATGGATAAGCTTTTAAAACCTCACTACTTAGTATAGATGTCCCCTCCTATGGTTTGTCTGGAGGGCATATGTAGTGGAGTTGTGACTGATACACACATAGTCACACCCAACTACAGTAGGTCCTTTAATTACTGACCTGTTCTTACTTTTTAGTTATGATTATCAAATTACCTGCAGTTACACGATAGTATAAAAAGACCTAGTCGATTGTGTATTAGGCAGCTTTACAATATTAGGACTTACACCAGTTCTATAGTGAGGCTCTAATTCTGCGTGACAAAATACTACTCTATTAGATAGACTTCTGTTACATTTTTTCAAGCCTGTGTTTGGAAACCTTGTGGTTATGGAATTGCCGAACTTTGTGTTGTAACTAAACTCAGTCAGAAAAACGCATCCCAGGCAGGACAGTCTGTGCTTCTTGATGGGACTTTAGGGGGGTTAATGTAACCGGAGTTACGAGTTAGAACTATCTTGTGTGTATCACACAGTGCTAAATCAGACCGCAGTATCAGATTTGACTAGTACGTAGCGTGAAAACAAGATGTTATCTTATGTAATACTCTACTACTTGATTATAGCATCGTTGACGCTAAGAACACGGATGACTCCGTTACATACCCCCCAATGAGACCGAATACTCGGTCTTTAGAAAGGGAGGCAGGGTGAGACAAAAGATGCATGGTAGTGCAAACAACGGATGAATACACGCATATGGCGTGGCTGCAAGGCATTAGCACTCATGCACAATGGAGATGTGTCATCTGGACACCATAGAACGCAGTCCTTATCAGACAAGGGCGCAAGTTGCGCCAGCAGTAGATAGAACACATTATGTATAAACAAAATATAAAAAAGACAAAAAAGGATGACCCCTCCTCTGGGTCCGCTGTATCTACACGCGACTCTAGAGTGCGTATCAGCTGAAATGGTTCGAGTAAAATACTCAGAGGTACATACACAATAAGTATACAAGGGTCTAGGACCTGGATGACGATGCTCCCGCAACCGTGCCTGTCTCAGTCACCATTGCCTCCTCCTCCAGTGCGACGTTAATTAGGACCTGGATGACGATGCTCCCGCAACCGTGCCTGTCTCAGTCACCATTGCCTCCTCCTCCAGTGCGACGTTAATCGCGGGAGGGGGAGGTGCCAATTCCGTCCTCGGTGGGGTTATACGCCCCTCGACTGCAGGCGTGTCTACCACCATAGGCTCTGTTAGTGCGACGTTAATCACTGAAGCTGTGGTGGTGAGCGTACCCTGCTCTGCCGTGCGTGACAGGAGATTGACCCAGCCTGGGTCCATGTCCGCTGTTGGCAGGTCATGCGCTGCCAAGCGTTTTAGGAGGTTGACCCGATTCGGGTCCATGCCAATCAAGTAATAGAGGCCGTTGGCCTCAGGGTTTTCCGGGAGCTTGCTCTCCTCGTGGTGCTTGAACATCAGACGATAGTGATCGTCTTCAGTCATCTCCCGCCATCCATCCCATTGCGGGATTGTGGCAGGGGTGCCATACTTGGAGAGGCGCTCCATGCGCTCGTCATCGACCTGCTTGAAGATGTCCATAGACATCGTGGGGGAATGGAACTGCTGTTCCAGGAAGACTATGCCATACATGTACGTGTGGTCCACCCATTCCAGTGGGATCCGGTTGTGTAGAAAGACACGTAACGCATCGTCATCGGAGAAGTTCCGTGCATGGTCGTTGGGCACGTGAACTTGGTGAATTTCGAGCTGCGGCCCACGTTGGGGCTCAAATGGCTGCTCGGGGAACATGGCATCATACGAGGCAATCGCCTCTCGATAAAGCCCTGGACGGGCCACGACGAGGGTCATGCGCCGTACGATCACCGGCTTGGCTGCGCTGTTAGCGCACAATGCTCGACATAAGGCGAACCCAAAGAGGGTCTGCCAGTGCATGCGATAGGCATGATCCACGGCGATACCTTGATAGGTATTTTCCAACCCGGGTCGGCTAAAGACCAGCGCGTACTGCGCCAGTTGGTCAAGGTCGAACGGTGTGGCTGGATCCTGAGCGCGCATTACGCGCAACGCCGTGGTGCCATTGTCTTTCATGCGCAAGAAGCGCCCTGGAATGTGTCGTCGCTCGACAAGAGCGATGTTGTCAGGGCCCTGCATCGGGTTGACGAGTTCTTGGTACTTAGGCTCCTTCATCAGGAGCTGCATGGTTTGATCATGCAAAGCCTCAACTGTCTGCTGCGCGAACATCTGGAGCTCTGTGATCAATATATACGCGACGATTCTGTTGCGACGCGGGACATGCACATTGGTGTAGTACTTATAGAGCCGATCCAGCTCTAACGGAGTGCAGGGCAGACCGCATGGGGCGTGCTTATACACAATCGTGCCTGGGATGTGGGCAGGATGGCCAGCGGAATACTCATATGACGCCGCTCTATTGGCGTCAGCTCCCATCAGCACCGTATTTGTGGCATACAAATAATAGATGCAATGGCTGAGTGCTCCTCTAAAGCACGAGTTCATTCGCTCGATATCAAGCGGACCCCACACCTTCACCCCCAAGCCATTGGGGATCCTCCCCGAGAATTCATCCTCGGCCCTATACTTCTGGGCCTTTAGCTTCTTGGCGCAAATTGCCTTCTTCCTTGCAATGTGCTTATTGTGCGATACTCGTTGGAATCAGTCTGCAGCCGATTCCCCCTCCTCCCCGTCCTCCTCCTGCTCCGAGCTCGACTCTCCATAGTCGCTCTCGTCGGACAGGGATGGTACTGGTTTTTTGCCTTTATCAGGCCTAGTCTTCCCTCTCGAGGTTGCCACCAGACCATCATACTGCTCCGGCGTACGGGGGGTCTGGGGTCAAGACGACCACGGGATACTTTTTTGGTGGGGCCGGTACAAACACCGGCAGCATGAACAACATCTGGACTTCTCCCGCTTGTACGGATAACCTCCAATTTGGAGGCATCGAGAGGCGGCTTGCGGCCGCAGCGCTGACGAGACAGCCCCGACTTGGTCAGGGCGGACAATTCTGGTTGTGGCTGAGCCACTGGAGGGGCAGGCGCATTTTGCACCAGAGTATTCCCTCCAGGCCCAGCGCAAGGAGTGACAATAACGGGCGCTCTTGGCGCCACAGCGACAGGTTTGGACCCCCTAGGTGGGGCCCGAGATGATGCGGCTTCCCACTGACCCAAGGACAGACCTGCCAAGGGTTCACTGATGGCAGCCAGCAACTCTGAAGAGGCCTGCAGGCCCGACTCGGGTAACTGCGATGACGAAGCCACGGGCTGAGCAGGCTGCTCATGGTGCGCAAATTGTGCTTCCGACGGCATCCTTGCCTGTGGAGGGGCGACCGGTCAACTGGGCTGATATCTAGCCCTCTTGACCTCAGCGGTTGATTCCTCACTCGTGGCAATTTTGCGCTTAGACGCACGTTCGATCTGCTCCAGCGCTGCAACGCGCTGCCTCTTCATCAGCTCGATCTGGTCGAGCAGCCCCTCCATCACCATTACGGCCAAGCTGTCCTGCAGAAAGGACGCAGTTGCAGGGACTGGCTGTCCCGCTGCTTCCAGTCTGCCCAACAGCATGTCTGACCCAGCTACACTCTGCGCTTGTGGCGCAGGCTCCCCATATGACTCTTCCACGGGCCGGTGCGCCCATGGTACTGACGGCGGCCCCGTCACCACACCCGCATACATCGGAAACGACGCAGTTGGGCGTGACAACGGTTCCTGATAGTAGCGCTCGTGGCGCGTACTGTCCTCCAGGCACCCATAGCGCCCTTCGTCATTGACCTCCATCTCTTGCGAGTGGAGGGGTGTCTGATACGGAAGCGGCTCATCACGGCCTGGATAGGCCACCGCTGACTGAAACTGGCTCGCCGCCGGATATGGCGGCTGCCTCGGGTACTGAGTTGACATTTGTATATTCGGGGGTCTCCCCCCTCCACTAGAGCCTTGCCGGCTCTGATCACTATTTTGCGGCCCCCAATAGGCCATTTTCGCTAGACACGTAGACTACGTGTATTGGGACTTGAGAAAAGAAAGAAAAAAAAACAATCTCCCAACTCCGCTAGTGGTGTAAACAACCACAAATACATGCCACCCGGCCTCTCACTGGCGATCATAGTCGCATAAACGGTCACAAACAGCAGCTACAATTAGTAGCCACCCGGTGATTCACCGGCTATCAAAGTGGACTTCGTCCACATTCCACCACCCCACACGCGCATTACGCGCATTTTGCTAGCTGTTGAGGGCATTTCACGCCTTGCAGCTCTAGATACCTGTCCATTGCTGCAAGGTCTTTGCAGTTCACTAGCGGTTCCCAGGTAGTATCACCCAAACTCCACCTTACCTCGAATTCGAGGCTTCCTTTTGTCCACCGATGACCTATGAGGTCATCTACAAACCACTCCTGGTCATTGCCAGTTCCAAAGTCATACGGCTCCGGAGTTGCGCGGTTAGGGAATAGCGCATCACTACTGGCCATATACGGTCGCAATAGCAACACGTGAAACTTGGGCACTATCCTGCGCGCTTGCAGCACCTGGGGTAGTTCCAGCACGTAGTTAGACGTGCTCAGCTCCGCCTCAAGGACCTTATATGGTCCAATCCATTTTGGACACAGCTTACTTGCCCTGCCTTTCGGCAGGTTCAAGTTTTTTGTCGAAAGGTATACTAGGCTCCCTTTCTCGATGTCCGGCTCATCACGTCTGCGATTATTTGCATGTTTGGTTTGCCATACACGCGATTCTATAATTGTGTCATGGGCATCTGCCAGATTCCTTAGCGCATTGCGCGCAAACTGCTTCACTCCCACATGAATAACTTCGTCCATGCAAAGTTCACGAATCATGGATGGCATGTAGCGCCATTGTTGAGTTCAAAGGGTAAGTACCCTGTGGTTTCCGATATACTCGCGTTTATCGCAAATTCCATGAGTGGACATCTATCCACCCAGTCCTTTTGATCAGGACGTACGAATGCTCGCAGTATTTGCGCGATATTTCTATTTGCACGTTCAGTTTGACCATCCGTTTGCGGATGAAACGATGTCGACATGAGCAACTTTGCTCCTAGCAGCTTGTGCAACTCCTTCCACCATTTGGAAGTGAACTTAGCATCTCAATCGCTTACGATCGAGCTTGGCAATCCATGGAGGCGCACTATCTCCTTGAGATAGATCCACGACAAGTCCGACGCTGTCATGGTGGTTCTCACCGGAATAAGATGGACCATACTGGTCATTCTGCAGATCACTACCCAGAGGTAGTTAAAACCCTTCGACTCAGGGAACGGACCTATAAAGTCCATCCCGATCGAGTCCCAGGGTTTGACCGGTATGGGTAGCGAGTGAAGCTTTCCTGGTGGTTTCAAGGTCGATACTTTCGACTGTTGACATAGCTCGCATGTCGAGCAAAATTGGCTCGTCTCTTTGGCCATTTGCAGCCACCAGTACCAGCGTCGCACATAGTCCAGCGTTTTCTGAGTTCCAAAGTGGCCCACTACTCTATGGGCCTGGTCCAGGATAGTCGTAATCAACGACCTCTCCCGGGGAATGCAGATGACTTTGGACCCCGTGGGTCTGGTAAGGTAGACGAGCTGCTGCTCCACCTTGAAGCGCGGATGCGCTTGGATATTGTTCAAAATCTCCACGAAGAGATTATCATCCTTGTATCCTTGCTGGATACGTGTGCGGAATTGCGCATTGCCTAAGTCGGCCGGTGCAGGCGTATGGTCCTGTGACTCCAGCGCTTGCTGGAGCGTCATATCAGTACCTCTCGTAGGCACCTCTTGCCTCGTCTCTTCACTTGGCTGAGGGACCTCATGATCCACTAGCACCTGGGCTTCGATATCGCGAGTCTCTCGCTGTTTGTGCAGTCACCTACTGCGACGTTTTTCCTGCGCTCGCATGGCGTGTACCTCGACCCTATGTTCCCTGATTTCATGGAATCGATGCAGAGGCAAATCCTCGCCCTCTGGGTCAATACGTTTGTCCACCTGGACATAGTCATGCGCGTCATGGACGTCATCTCGAGTATCACTCTCGAAATATCGAGACAGGCAATCCGCCACTTTGTTCAATTCACCTTTTACATAGGTGATGTCGAACTGGTACCGCGACATGTAGTCGATCCAGCGACGTTGTCGCGGAGACAGGTGCACCTGAGTCTTGAAGAACTCTAGTGCTTTGTGATCCGTGATAATATGGATCTTATATCCCATCAGTTTATCCTCCCACTTTAGGAGGGCTTCCAGGATGGCGAGTGTTTCTAACTCGTGCACAGCATAATTCTGCTGAGCAGCAGTGAATTTATGAGACATAAATCCCGCTGGTCGGCAAGTCTGCCATGTTTTACTCTGGCCAAACATGGCCCCAACCCCAGTCTTCGACGCATCGCAAATGAGCCAGATGGACTCGTCGATGTGTGGGTCAATTGGCCGGATGACTGGCATTTTCGCGCATATGCGCTTAATCATCTCAAAACACCGCTGATGCAGTGGTCTCCAATGAAACGGTGACCCATTCTGGGTCATGGCCATAAGTGGCCCAGTGTATGCAGTGATGTCTGGCAAGAAATTGCCAATATAGTTCACCAGTCCGACAAATTGTTGGATATCATTATATGTGCGTGGAGTACGCCACTCTCGGATTCGGTCGAGCTTATCCGTATCCGGATGAATGCCCTTCTTGTCAATGATGTGACCGAGACAATCTATACTCGTTGCGTACAACTCGCACTTCTTCCATTTGAGATAGAGGCTGGCCTTCCGTAGTCATTCAAATACGACTCGTAGGTGCTGCTCATGCTCCTCAGTGGAGTCAGAAAATATGAATATATCGTCTAAATAGATGTGCATAAACTTCCCAATTACATCTCGGAAGATTGAGGTCATTAACCTCTGAAATGTCGCCGGTGCATTACAATCACCAATCTGCATGATGTTACTCACGAACGTCCCCATCAGGGATGAGAACAGTGTCTTCGGTATATCCTCTTCGCGGATGCGAACCTGTTTGTATGTGTCTGTGAGGTCGATTTTTGACCTATACTTCGCTGTCGCGACATCTTCTCGTATCACTTCCTGATCTGGAAGAGGTGTTACATCCTTGACGGTATTATCATTGCGCTGTCACGCATCCAATGCAGTCCATAACGTTCCATCCTTCTTGGGGATACACAGCAATGGTGCAGCTTGCACCGCTGGTTGTGGTTCCCACCACTTTGTGTTTATGTATCTATTCGTCTTTTCACGAAGTTGATCCTGAAGTGCTCGCAGGCAGCGAGGCAAATGATACTTGTACTGCTTGTTATCGTCAATGAGGTTGATCTCATGATTAACCTCCCACCACGGAGGAAGCTCTTCCTTCGTTCCATTGACGATATCCACAAACTCCAGTTGCCATTGCTGGCACAATCGAGGAATATCCTCCTCTGTAAGGCTCAAAGCCTTACCTTTTCCTTTGGCTACGCGTGCTACACGCGGTTGAACCTTTGGTTCAAATCGCTCCCGTAAGGCACGTACTTGCTCCTCTGTGAGGTCTCCCAGATTCAACCTTACAACCGGTTGCTTCCTTGTCGTACTCGCCGACGACTGCACACTTCTCGCTTTCAGCAAAAATCCATCAAATACGATATCCGATGTTTCGGAAATCTCGTCCTCTCGTGCGTGACGGTACACTTCTCCCGTCTGGGTCGCTTGCCCACTTCTCATAGCCTGCGTCACCATTGACGCTACCAACTCATTCCACTCCCATGGCATTCGTGGGTCATACGCCCATTGCACTCCTGGCCGAGGCACTGGTCGATCCATTAGCAACCTAGTGCTACCCACAGTTCCCATCGTACTGTATACCTCGTCCTTGACGAGGTCCTCAACCTTCACTCGAGAGCTAGTTGGCTGGCATTCCAGTGACTCTACCACACGTCTACCACGCTCATTCTTGCACTGTACAGCCTGTTTAGGCTTTCCATTGGTACACCCAATCACATCCGGGTGCTTCCCCTTCTTCAGAGTTCCTTGAAACTCTTCCTCAGACATCAGTATAGCCGGCGAATCTGCCAGCAGGCTTTTTGGTGGGGCCTGTTCATCCTCCACCTCCTGTACAGTCGCTCTCCTGCAACCATCTAGTCAGTTGCGTTCATCACGCTGCTTTTCAGTTGTGCGATAGCGCCTCAAACGACCATCTGTATCGTTCAACACCACTTTCTCCACCTTCAAAGGCGTACCATTCACAACGACCATGTCGTTCACAAAATCCAACGACACCTTGTTCCTACGCATGAACAGCGTACCAATAATCATGTCATAGCGATCAAAATTCGCTATATCCACGTATTCTTTTGTCGACATTCCTGACGTCTTTATTCTCACCTCCGCGCCAAACTGCACCATAGCGCAACTCCCCACAGTCCCCAGCTGGAGCATCAATGGCTCCTCCAGTTCATGAACGCGAATCGCGTTGACGTGAGCAAACTGGGGCGTAATGCCCGTAGTGGTACTCCCGGAGTCCCACAACGTCCATGCTGGATGTCTGTTGACATCAACATATGTGACTAGGCACTCCTTCTCTTCGGGAGTATAGCATGGCCGCTGCAACTTATTAGTTGCCTTCTGCAGGGTTACGCGTCTCATTCGGACGCGCTGATCTCCACAGCACTCCGTCAGTGCAAACAGGTGTTCCTCCTCATCATCATGAGCATAGTAGTCGCTGTTGTACACATCCACTGCGACGTATTCATCGCCATCAATCTGGACACTCTCAGCGTCATCCACTTCCAACCCGTCAGCCTCTACGTGCGGCTCCTCCTCCATGTCGTCGACGACCTCATCGTCTTCGTCGTCACTGACGACATCACTCGGTGCTGCAGCCGTATGGGCCGCTCGGATGTGTGCCTTAGGAGGGACGGGACACTCCTTAGCGAAATGCCTGCTCCTGCCACAGTTGTAGCACGCTGAGGAATCCCCGGCAGGCCTTCTCTGGGCCGCTCCTGGAGCCCCAGCGGTTTTGCCCGCTATATGCGGTACAGGCACCACCACTCCTCTCGGTGCTGCCTGATTCTGACCCGAAAAGGGTCGACTATCCTTTGCTGGCAATTGTCCAGCAGGCTTCGATCGAGGCCGTTGGCCTCCAGGGACTGTCTTACGAACAACGAATCGCAGATTGCGATTGTTCTCCATATCTGTCCGTTTGGCCAGGAAGGTTCCCACCTTCACTGCCTGACAGTTCACTGTTCCTCGGTGTGAACTACGCTGCTCATAATGGTTTGCAGTCCGTGTCGACTGCTCATAACGGATGGCATATGCCAAGAATTTGGTCACAGTATTGACCTCCAGAGACAAATTATTGTCGCGTATCAACGCTCTCCTCATGTCTGCGGGTATTCCGTCCAGGAATGTCTCGCGGATAGTGTATTCGTCTGGATAGACGGCCATATTCTGTGCATGACCCACCAGGTCATCATAAAAGGTCTGGACGCCAGTCTTAGTGTCATACACTGCCTTTCTAAAGGCATCACGAGCTTCCTGCATCGTAGCAGCGTTGACGAACCAATTATACAGTCCTATCAGGACCTCTTTAAATGTCCAGTGCGATTTGTCGCGATTAATGTGGAGAACATGGCGACAGAACCAATTCCGAGCCTCTCCTTCCATAAATTTGTGTAGCACGAATATCCTCTCCTGGTCCATGTCATCTCCACCATAGCAGCAGGCTGCGAGGTGGTAGCACATGTCCATGGCCCAGTCCTCCAGTTGAGAGAACCTATGTCCCCCAGCATACGCACGTATGTGCTTACCATCAGATTTACGGGGACTTACTCCAGCAGGAAACTTAAATCTGACTCCAAGGGAGTCATCCACCAGATGAGTGAGGCGGTCATGCATATGATCCATATGGATCCAGACCGCTTCATTCATTCCTGGCATAGTTTCACGCAATTCATGAGGTGCGGGCATCAAAAATGCCCGAGGACTGCAAAACAGGTGTTCATTGGCCGTTCGTTCTGGCCGTGGGGTGGGCTGTTGCCCTACTTGTGGCTCTGCTGGTTCTCCACCAGCCTCCCTGCCACTATCACGATGATTATTATCGTCTCGATCGTTATTTCTTTGATCACAACCTCCACCATCGTTATTGCGACGACTTGGCTCCCTCCGTTTGTAGTGACCACTACTGTCATCACTACCACCCGGATCTCTGTCCGGTTCAGCAGTCCGAGCCGCGAATTGTCGCCGCATGTCATCGACAGGCGTTACACCCTCACGCCCTTCAAAGACTACCCCCTGGTTGTCAATGAACGACTCACCATGATCGCGCAAGTCCTGGTTGCGTATCCTCTGGTAATTGACACGTTCATTCCAGTTGTCCACTAGGTGGACGTGTTGCCCTATGCGTTGTGGTCACATTCGCTCCTCAAGAATGTGGACTTTGTCCACCTCCTCCTTGATTGTAACTTGCTTACAAGGTGTCTTAACCTCCTGCACTGCAAGTAGTGCCTCTGGCTCCGCCGGAGTCATCGTCACAGTCTCCACCTCAGACAATGCCTGCTGAGGCACTCCGCTAACAATGCGTTGACGGTTTGCGGCGTTCTGATGCTGAACGTAGTCTTGCTGAGACTCATTAGCCTGACGAGGCGCATTGAGCAATTCCATCGCGTCCGCAATTAATGGCGCTCGTCTGCGCACACTCATCTCACATTCTACCGAGTCAGCTAGAGTAGCCGTTGAGACTGCTGACCCTCGTGCTGCTTTGCGCTTAAGGTATTCCACCACTTCGAGTTCAAAGATGTGCACAAACAATTCGATATATTCATTCAAATCTGCGCAGAGTACATCATGGCTCCTAGCAGCCAGCAACTGTAGATGCTTCACTACATAAAGCTGAAGACGCTTTCACGTCGATTCCTTCACGACCGCTGGATATCAGTCCAATACTAGCTGCAACTGGATAGATAAGGTCGAATGCAACCTTTTGCTTTCCTCATCATCTGAGGATTCCAGCTCAGACTCTAAGTCCATAACTCTCCTGAGGCCGTCATGCCTCACTTGCGGCTGTTTGCCGGCTCGTCGGTGCAACTCTGGACTTCCAGGTGCTGTTGACGCCTTTTCCAACCTTACGACATTGTCGTCCTCCCTACTGACCACTATTGCTGGTCCTTGCTTCTGTCCTTGTGTCGTCAACGACGACGGTCCCGGTTCAGTGGCAGCATTGGCCACATATTCCAAATGCCGTTCCGTAGGTGCAGTCCGGAATGGGGTGCTATGCGCAAACGCGCTGCCTTGTACCATTTCTGAGTACTGGGTAACGTCCGGTTGACCCTCAGAGGGAGCTGAAGAGCTCTCGGACAATACCGGATACATCAGTGAAGGCATTTGGCTCGCTGGCAGCGACACTCCTGAGACTGCGGATCTATCTCCTGGTTTTCCACCAGGTCGTACAATGGACATCATCCGTGATACGGATAGCCCACCAGGCATTCCATAGCTCGCGCTGACATCGCGAGGGGTCTTTTTGTCCTGCTTTGGCAGAGGTTGGTATGCTGACGCCGATTGCGTCCTCACAGCCTGAAGCACAGGTAAGTCACCTGCGTCTGCAGCTGGGAACGGAGGATCCGGATCAAGAGAGCCAGTCATGGAAGCACGTTTTCAGCGTGATGCCAACAGAGAATCAAGAGGTTTTGATGAGAGTTGCCTAGTCAGTAACAAGCCTAGAGTCTAAAGCCGATAGCAGAAGATTTAAAAAAATGTAACCGGAGTTACGAGTTAGAACTATCTTGTGTGTATCACACAGTGCTAAATCAGACCGCAGTATCGGATTTGACTAGTACGTAGCGTGAAAACAAGATGTTATCTTACGTAATACTCTACTACTTGATTATAGCGTCATTGACGCTAAAAACACGGATGACTCCGTTACAGTTAATTAAACAGAAGGTGGATACCCTAACAACTTTAAACGCACCTCTTCTTAAAGCTGAGATCCTAATCAGGAGCGGTCAGCACAGTTCGGTATCCCGGTGCAGAGGTTGGCATGGTGAAGATGTTGATATATCCTGAGGTCCAGAGGTTGGCACAGTGAAGAGGTTGGTATATCCTGAGGTCCAGAGGTGATGAGGTGGAGCAATCCAAAGGTTCTCGACTGGCTGAGCCTTGTGTTTATTTTATATGCTGCATACTTCTTAGAAAAAGGTGTTTTTGTCAAAAAAACATGTCATTAATATCAGGGCTATATATATCAAAATGCTATCAAGAGATCAGGGTTACATGTCAACACAAAATGGTCAGTGTCCTCTTCAACTCAGCATACTAGATTCTACATTTTCCTCATCTTCATATGGTGCTGATGGAGTCCAGTACCCAGGCTGATCAACATTGTACATCGACAGGAAAGACTGGTTGCAAGACGATTCAGGAACATGTGACAGGCCAGTGATGGGGACATGCAACGGGCCAGCAATGGGGACATGTGATGGGCCAGCAGTGGGGACACATGATGGACCAGCAGTGGGGACATGCAATGGGCCAGTGGCATTGGATGCTCTGCAACCACAAAGCAACCTATATTGGGGGTGATAGCGCATCATTAAAGGAGGGGGATGTTGAGGTGCAAGTAGATAATGCATGCCCCCGCTGGGCCCCTGGCGCAAGTAAGGGTGGCAAGGATATCTTGGATGACCTTTGGGAGGCATGCTAGTATACTGGTGAGGGAGGTTGAATGCAGGCCCAGGGGCATTGTAAATGTCATAGTTGATGTATAAGGAGTCCATAGAATAGTCTCCTGAGTAGTCTCCATCGTTGTACATCTCTGCATTATACCCCACATCATACTGCATCATAAGTGAAGCAGGGATCTTCTTCCATAATAACATCATGGCTGTGAGGCGCTGAATCTGCCGCTCCATTTGATTGCACATTGTTGTTGCTAAAGGTGTCATGGAATTCCAGAAGAGATTTGTTCTTGTTGTTGTCAGCTGGCATGGATCGAGGGGGAATAGAATGATCTAGGATGCTATTGACAATATCCTGCCCAGTTCGGGATACAACTGCGTTGGAACCACTAGATGAGATTATTTTTGGCAGAGGTGGTGGTATCTTCTTGGTGGTGGGGAGGGAAGTACAGTGCCATCAGTGGGTAGGGAAGTTTCAGGAAGAACTCCTGGCTTCAAACTTGATTCCGCTGGTGTTGCTCAGATGTTTGAAAAGTGTCCACCTGGATCTGCAGCCTGTTTCTGCTAGTTCTTGGTAGTACTGGGCAGGGTAGGAGCAGTGGAAATAATACAATCTCCGGATTTTTGAGACTGGCTAGAGTCTGTTGTAGACTTGATGAGCAAAGAAGCTGCAGTCTCAGCTGGAGCTGAAGCCAAAGCCAAGGCAGCTGTGGGCTTACCACTAGATTGCAATTGTCTGGAGACCATAGGTTGACTCACAGTTGACTCAGTGGCCTTATGCATCCGATCTCCAGTCCTAGTCTCAATGGAGGCACCATTGCCTCTGCCTCTCATATTGCTCCCCTTGGCTGCACGGGCAGTATGAGCACAGTGGGTACAAGAAGTCCACACCATCCTACTCTCTGATTCCACATCCTTTTCTTGCACATAGTCATCGCCAGAGCCAACGGGGTCATTATGAACATCAAGTGGGGAGATGCGCTGCTGCTTGGAGTCAAAAGAGGACTTGTCATTGAGGACTTTGTCTTTTTCAACATCACTAGAATCAACCGTGACATGCCTTTTAAGAGGCTGTTCCTTGACAGAAGGTAGACGCTGTTTTGCTTTGTTGACCTTTGCCAAATGATTGAGATCGGACTCTATGGATACAATATTAGAGCATTTTTTGGATGGCACCTGTTGAGCATGTGAGGTTGATGCCACATCAGAATCATTGGAGTTAGTGTGGATGGTAAGGGTATGCATTTTGGGAGGTAGCTGGGTCATCATAGAGGGTCGGAGAGAGCCTTCAGAATCACTGCTAATAGTATAGATGGGTCTGGTCAGAGGTCATGGCTTCTTCAAGACTGGGAGGGGATGATCGGAGTCCTTGGCCATGGAAGGTAGGTCAATATCTTTTTCGTCATCAGACTTGATCTCAATAGGTTGACACTTCTTTTGCCTAACACAAGTTGCAGCAGCACTTTTAGGGGCTGCTTTGCCAGTCCATGTTTTTCCACTAGCAAAGATAGATCGGGCACAAACACTTGAGGCATCACTCATGGTGGGCTCTGCTGTAGCAATGACAGGAATTTTGTCCATCTTGATCTTGTTTAAATCAGCCTTAACAAGTTTAAGTTGGCCGCTCTGAAGGGCAGTCAAGAGAAGACGCCTATCCTTGCTGCCAAGATCTTTGATACCTTGATTTCCCTTCTTTGGCCTGCTTGTTTCGTGAGGCATTGCACAACTTGAAGGCCATCCTGTGATAATATGAGATATTCCAATGAGGTGATTGGGCAGGATAGACCAAGGCAGTCGATCATCCATCCATCACTGACCAGCAGCCTCAGTAGCAGCCTCTGTCAATAGTAGATCAGCCTATATCATAGATAGTAAATCAAAAGAATGCTTACAGAGCAGTCCAAGGAAATATTTCTTGCAGCTCAAAATGACATTTGAATCATCATCCATGGCTGGCTCATGATCATTGCATGCCTCAACAGACAGACTCGGTGGATGTTTGAGTTCAGCTTCAATGGAATCAAAGGCTGCATTAAGTTCATTGACGAGTTTTTCAGTGTTGATAGTCTCTGAAACCTTCTTGGCAACTGTGTGGCTATGAAGATATTGTCAGAATGAACAAGAGATATGGATATTGATGACATACTACACTTCAATCTTTGCCAAGCCCAAGGAGGGTGCCATCATCAACCTTGAGGTGATTAGCAACAAACTAAGTGGCTTTTTAAATATTGATAGCAGTAAAATCATAGATTAATACATACATTTGCCAATCCTGGAGCCACGATGATTGATCCCAAGCCTTGATCTTCCTGGAGGCATTCACCAACAACAATTGCACAAGTTTGAAATTGATTTTCAGCACCTTCTTGGTTCTAAAAAAATATAAGGGCTTGTCAAATGGATAGAAGAAAATATGAACATACAATCTTTTCCAATTTTAAGCAATGTTTCTGAAATTTTTGAGATCGTTGCTGAAGAGTTTCTTTTTGATAAGTTACATGGTCAAGGTCCAAGTTTGCTCGTAGATATGCCTCAGTACCAGCACCAAACTTCTCTCAAAAACTAGGCCAACAATCCTTGTCTGTTATATTTTCAACAAAGAAAACACAAAAAGAGTAAGAATAGGTATCTAAACCGTCTTCCAGACCACAGTGTTCCAGTTCCTCTTCACGATGCTTTGGGAAGTACGCCTGCTGGAGGTTCCATTCACTTGTATGTCTTGATCCTTTCATGTTCAAAAAGAACCACTTTTTGATCTGTAATGCTGGCCACCTCAATATGTGTGCAAGCTCAAGAAAAATGTCTTCAATTTGTGCAAAACTATCTTGGCATTGTTGAAGAGTTGCATGAGATGGACGGCCTTCAGAGGAAGGTTCCTCTTGGGCAGAGGTCTTCGAAGATGGAGTGTAAGGGACAGGAGGTGCATCTGAGAAAATAGTCTGATGAGGTTCTTGAGCAGCTGGTTCTCTGAAAAAGGGGTCTGATGTGATGGTACTTTTGGCCGTAGTAGGTGGAGCCAGCCCAGAAGGAAGAATAATATCACAAAATTTGCTGGCCATATAGAAGTCCTCTAAAAGTGAATGTGAGGAGTCCTTCCCCTTTTTGATGGATACTGGTTTAGCAGAATCAATTTCCTCTTTGACAATAGCAGTGACTTTTTTGGACTGTCCAAATTCTGAGGAAGTCGGAGAGAAGTTTGATGACCAATCACAAGCCAGACTGGCAATAGTCTCGGGGTCAAGGTCATTGAAATAATCATTGTCTAGACTCTGGGGTGCGATATCTTCAGAGACAGAAGAAACTGTTTCTGCACGATGATGGGCAAAGTTCCAGCCTTCTGGAGTATTAGAACTAAGAGGAGTAAGAGGAATATGGTTGCAAAGATTCCAGGCTGGACTAGGCATTTTAGGAGACTCTATTCCTGTAGCTGCTGCAACAGGGCCTGTTTCTCCAAGTCCACCTCCTATCTGCTCAAGGAATGGAGCAAGCACAAAATTACAGTCTGCACAAGTAAAACTGGAATAATACCAAAGATACTGACCAGAAAAGATGACAAAGAGATTTTGAATGATAGAGAAGTTGCGAGGGGCAAAGCCAAGGAAATTAATATGAGAAAAGCATAATAGCAGCTCAAAGCTGCAAAATGGTGTTAGCAAGATAGCTGTGAATGTGCAATATTTTGAAAATACTTACATGTTAAAGAGATTGTAGTAAGACTGTGAAAAGACTAGTCATTACAAGACAAAACATGGAGAGAGACAAGAAGTGGAAAAAATGAGGACAGGAGGTACCTGACACATGTGAAGTCGTCTCAATCAGTTGACAAATGAACTCGACACAGTTATTAGAGTGTCCAAATACTAACAAATACCAATTTGCGGTCATGCACTGCCACAATCAGCTGGCTCAAGAACTTTCTAATATTTCAATAATCAGCCAGTGCTAACAATGCAATTGGACCAGTCTGTCTGTGCAAGCTCCTTACAAACATTAGTTTTGGTGTTGGAACCACCACAGAGTTTGATGTAGGAGGTAAAAAAAGACAATGAAGTTGCAAACTAGTCACAGAGTTAAGAAACAACGTATTCTAAGCAGTATTACTTGCTGAGGCTGTAGAAGGTGGGGTGATTTCAGCGTGCGCAAGAACAACTTATTTCTCATCTGTCTGAATGTCTGTGATGCATAAAACTTTGCCGCTATATTGAACATGGAAGGCACAGAGCTTTGGATTGGAAATGAATCTGTCATGCTGATGCCAGTGCGCAGGATAAATGGGCACAGGATACGCAAGAACAAGTTTATATGTTGTTGAGGATGCTGACAGTACAATGTATGGCAGTAGATAAGATGTGAAGGATGTCAATGTCTGGATAAGCACAACATTGTCACCATAGAGATCATACAGGGACAAGGTAAAGTTCTGAGACAGAGTGACAAGAAGGGGGTGGTAGTAGCAAAAAAGCAGCCTAGCAAGAAGAATGTGGGTCTCACAGGAGGACTGACAAGCGTATGGTGACTGGCAGCTAGCGCTGGCTGGCTTTTTTCTAGTTTTTCAATAACACAGCGACCTTGTGGAATATGATAAGCTGGAGCTTTACAAATTGAAGTGAGGTCTGCACATACCCCCTTTTCCAATTAGAACTTATCTGGAACATCCACTTCCAATCCATAAGAGGCTCTTGTTTCGAGTGAATACCATCTGATCATATAGTATACCCTTTCAAACCTTGGAGATGTGAGTGTCCAAAAAGTTAGATATATTCCAAAGCATGTTATCTGAAGCCAGCTAACACCAATATGTACTGGTGGCTTGCACAGAACAGAGATCAACATGATAAGAAACTCAGGACAAGCTTGTCATAAAGAGAATCATGGAAAGAGAGAGGAGCTCTTGTGGTGGCTTTAAAAGAGCTCATAATATATAACTTCATTGCTGGACACAACAAATTGGATGACAGTGTGTTGAGCTGACAGTACGATACAAGGAAAGAAAAGGTAAGACAAATATTAAAAAATAAGACACACTTCAGCAGATGCTTTGTACTTGTACTTGACTTTGAATGGTAAACTTCCAACTCATCCTCTCAAACTATGGGATGCCGCCGCATCTACCATACTGATGAAGAAAGAAGACTTGCTGCTAATGCCAAGAGTCACAGATGCTACCATAAGTAAGCTATTCAAGCAATTTCAAGGATTTTGCTGGTGTAATGTATTCAACCAGAAATAAGGCATGCATTAGTACTCACCAACAAGAACATTATCAAAAGCTCAAGACAAAATGGCATGTACATAACTTATCACACTTTTGCTCTACTTATATATGCAATAGAATGGAAATCAAAACTAGGAAAGTAGCGCAAGTCCAAGTCAACTCTTCATGCCGTTCACTGGATCAGAAAACACAACTACAACCCAAAGTTTGTTCTCAGTAGGTCTTTTATGATCTCAAATAAAACTTGAACTCATGCTTAAATCTAGAGATAATCCCAGCAATGTAATATATTGGACCATCCGAGTTGAACAAATTGTGAGAAGACTGAGAAGGGACTTTAGTGATTCACCATTTGACCATCTTAAATCATTATTCAATGATTATATGACAAGCCGAAAGTCTGATGCCATCTTCAGTGCTATTGTTCGTGCTGAAAGGTATGAAAAATATATGAAAACCTACCAGCATGAAATCCTACAGTTATCGGGGGCTGGAGATGAATGGAAATTGTTGGAGAAAGTGCAGAAGAGTGTTTTGGACATTCTGAGATCTTTGCAAAATTTGGGGCTGTATACAACGTTTGAGGGAGAGGATTTGAAAGCAATGTATGATAAAAAAGAGTTCTTATATCAAAGTCTTTTAGCATAATAGAATATGTAGTGTTTATTTCATAGAATGCTACGTTTGAATAACTGAATATTAAATTCATATTTAATTGACAACAGGTAATGTGCACAGAATTTATAGAAGCAAATTTTGAACTGAAGAGATTTCATGCTGTTGAACTCCTGTTACATAAAAGCCCGAAAGAATGGCAGCAACATTGGCAACAACCCACACTCCGCAATCAACACTATTTGTTTGTTGTGGATGTAAAAGAGTAGGTTGAGCAATTTAGCCAGAAGTGATTACTTGAAGCGGATGACCATTTTTGTTGGCCAAAATTACAAGACAAGAAATAAAAGCAATGATCTCCTGTGTATGATTAGTTTGTAAATATGTCAAAGCTGGACAGCTTACCTTAACATCAATAATTCAAGGCTCATGCTGCGCAAAGCTATTAAAGAGATGTATCTCTCTAATAGATAGAATAAGAGTGCATATAATCCAGTGCTCAGTAGTTGGGCAATAGATGGGAAGAATCCAAATGTCACGCTCCCAGTACAGTGTGTGATATGTTTGTTGCCATATCTCAGCATCACTTGCACTGTATCACATCATAGGAAGATCGGAAGTCAAGGACAAGGCACAGCACTAACTAGTTTGAGCCATGGTCCTAGTTGATTCTGAGAACCGATGCATCAATAAAGTAGATATGCCATTAATGCACGTGTCATTGAGTCGACCAATTGGTGACTGCAGCATTTCAAGTTCTTGTTGAGTAAAAATAACACATCTATGCTGATAAGAGAAATAGCATGATTGGCTGAGAGGTGCAAAGTTGGTAAGAGTCTGGAAAGAAAGTTCTTGGAGAAGATTGTGCTGATGGGATATGAGCGACTAAAGAATAGAATGAGTATATCGTTGTTTGGGTCAGCAATGAATCATAAGTACTTACAGGTAATTGCCATGTCAATGAAACATTGACACTGAGGGAACAAACATCATC